>CM070679.1:20039786-20542286 GCA_036346265.1 Melocanna baccifera
GGACGTAGGAGGCGAACCGTTGGTACCATGCTCGGGGAACCTACTTCAAACTATAGAGGGACTTCTGGAGAAGACACACATGGTTAGAACGAGCAGGGTCCACGAATCCGGAGGGCTGCTGGCAGTAGATCGTCTCATTAAGAGTACCATGGAGAAAGGCATTCTTGACATCAAGCTGATGAATCGGCCAGGAGCGGGATGTAGCGATGGAGAGGATAGTCCGTATGGTGGCCGGTTTGACCACCGGACTGATTGTCTCGTCGTAGTCTACACCGTGCTGCCGAGAGAAGCCAAGAACAACCCAGCGCGCTTTATAGCGGGCCAGACTGCCATCAGAGTGAAAATTGTGCTTGAAGATCCACTTCCCGGAGACAACGTTAGCACTAGGCGGGCGCGGGACGAGGCGCTAGGTGTCGTTGTCCATGAGGGCCTTATACTCCTCGGCCATCGCGGCGCGCCAGTTGGGATCGACGAGAGCGCTACGATAGTTCGCCGGAACAGGTGAAGCGGGAGAGTGGTCGGCCGCTAGGGAGAAGAACTCCACAGAGGGATCGGCGGCAGACCGAGCCCGTGTCACCATCGGGTGGTCCGAGGGAGCCGCTGACGTAGTTGGGGTAGCTGGAGCCGGCGCGGGTAACAGTGCTGGTGCAGCTGGGTCGGAGGGAGCCGCATGTGGCCGTCTGGTGTAAAGCAGATGCACGGGCGGTCGTGGTGGCGGAGCGACGGATGGCGCCGTGGACGAAGGAGATGATCGCTCGACACCATGCAGTGGTGGAGCAGTCATCTGGGGTACCTACAGGGGTGCCATTGCAGCAGTGTGAGGCACCGGCATGGCAGGGTCAACGTCGAGGAAATCAAAGTCGGAGCAAGAGGGAGGGGGTGAAGATCGGTCACTACTGGCAAACGGGAATATGCTCTCATCAAAGACAACATGGCGGGAGATGATGACACGTTTGGTGGTGAGATCGAGACAGCGGTACCCCTTATGGTGAGAAGGATAACCGAGGAGACACAAACTGTGGAACGTGGAGCAAGTTTATGGGCAGAAGTGGAAGAAAGGTTCGAAAAATAAAGACAACCGAAAACCCAGAGATGACTGTACTGTGGTGGGGAGCAGTGAAGGAGGGTATAGGGAATGTCACCACCGACAGAGGAGGATGGGCAACAGTTGATGAGATAGGTGGCAGTTGCTAGCGCCTCGGCCCAGTACTTGGGAGACATAGTGGCGTGGAGCAGGAGCGTGCGGACCGCATTGTTAAGGGTGCGAATGATGCGCTCGACTTTGTCAATCTGCGGGGAGGTGTATGGGCAAGAGAGGCGTAGGGTAATGCCACGGGAAGCAAGGAAGGATGTGTTGGTGTGGTTCACAAATTCGGTGCCGTTGTCGGCTTGTATAGATTTTAAGGGAAAGCCGAATTGTGTGCTAGTATAGGCAGTGAAATCTACTAAAAGCTGGGAAGCTTCTGATTTCTTTCTAAAAGGAAAAGTCCAACAATAGTGAGAGAAATCATCAAGTAACACTAGGTAGTAAAGAAAACCAGATATGCTAGGAACTGGAGATGTCCACACATCACAATGAACTCGCTCAAATGGCGTAGAGGAGCGCGAAGAGGAGGTAACAAAAGGGAGATGCGTATATTTACCAAGTTGACAGGACTGGCAAAGAGAGCGGTCTACTTTATTACATGAGATGAGCGAGTTTTTGTTGATGGTGTCGAGGCTGGCAACGTCGGGATGACTAAGACGCTGATGCCATAACTGGGAGGAGATGGCGATGTGGGTGCTGGGAGGAGCTGAGGTGGCGACGGGAGGTATGGTGTAGAGGTCACCTGCACTATCGCAGCGAAGCATCACACGCTGTGTCCGGGGATCCTTAATAGAAAAACCAAAGGCGTCAAACTCAATAGAACAGTGGTTATCACGAGTGAATTGTCTAACAGAAAGAAGGTTGTGGATTAGGTTAGGGACAACAAGAGTATTGGGATGAAGAAAGCGAGAGGAAGGTGTGTGAAGAAAAGTGTGACCACGAGAAATGACAGGGAGATGAGAACCGTTGCCAACAGTGACGACCGAATGAGGTGCAGGGTGGGAAGAGAGGAGTGTACCGTCGTTTATAGTCATGTGTGAAGTGGCACCGCTGTCCATGACCCAGCCACCATGTCTTTGAACAGCCAGTTGGTTCAGCGCAGTAATGAGGCCCTGCTGATCCCAGGTCTGCGGGGTGGAAGATAGGAACGGCGTGAAGGCGGTATGAGCCTGAGGTGGAGCGCCGAGGAGGCCGGGAGCGGGCGACAGGCGCCATTGACCGCCGGTAGGAGTAGACCACGGGTTGAAGCAGAACCATGGACCAATTGGTGGAGATGGTGGTACGCGGCCACCGTGGAAACTGGCACTGGCGCCACGGCCGGATCCGCTCTGCCTGCCATGGCAGTTGCGGCCACCACGACGCCCATCACGAGAATTGGAGGTCGGAGTAGTGGTCGATGAAGGGTGGCCGCAGGAGCCGTTGGAGGCGAACAAGGCCGTGGTGGTGGCGATCTTGACCTCGTTGCTAAGGCGAGTCTCCTTGAGAGCGAGCATGTACCACGCCCTGGTGAAAGAAGGGAACTAGTTGGCGATGTCATCGGCGGTGGTGGAGAAGCACGGGTTGAGGCCACACAGCAAGTTGAGGACGAGCTGCGTGTCGTTGATGGGGTAGCCGATGGCGCGTAGCTCGTCGGCGAGGACCTTCATCTGCTGGCTGTAGTCGGCGATGGACAGATCGCCTTGGACGAGCGAGTGAAACTGGTTGTTGAGGAAGATCGCGCGGGACTCCTTGTTTTCGCGGAACAGTGCCTCGATCGTGACCTAAAGATCTCGTGCGGTCTCCTGATCGGTCATCGCGGAGTCGAGGACGTCGTCGGAGACTAAGCCATACAACCAGCTGAGGACGGCGGAGTCGGCGAGGGCCCAGTTAACATCACCGCGATGCGCCGTGTCGGTGCCGTTGATATGGGAGAGGAGGCCGAACTTGGCGCAAATGGTCCGAAAGAATTTGGACTAGCAGGAGTAGTTCGGTGCCTTCAGATCGAGGGTGGTCGGCACGTGGGACTTGACGACGATCATGCAGTAGGGGTTGAGGACGATCGGAGATGCGATAGGCGTGATCTCGCCGGCGGTGGTGACGACAGTAGCTGGATCGGCGGGAGGGGTCGCCATGGTCGGAAAGGCGTGACGGAAGATCAGATCTTTTTTTTCTTTTTTTACCTTTCTATAAATGACCCCTCAGACCCCTCAGATCTGGTCCAGAGGGGACGTCGGCCGGAGGAGAGTTCGGCAGAGGGGGAGCTGCAGGCAGCCGACGGCGGGCCAATCTGGCGGCGCTTGAAGGGGCGGCGACCGGAGGAAAGGAGACCGGTAGAGGCGCGGCTCGTCGGCGGGCGCAGCAGGTCCGGCGGCGTTCCTGCGTGGGAGCGGCGGCCGGAGCGGGGGGAGGGGCCGGCGGTGGCGGCGCCCGAGCTGGTTACGGCACCCAAATCTGCATGGAGGGAAGGCGGCTACCTGGGGTCCGGCCGGATCTAGAGTGGCGGCGGCTCCCGGAGAGGGAGCGGCGGCTCCCAGAGAGAGGGAAGCGGACGGCGGTGACCAGGGGTCGGGAAGGAGGAGGCGGCGGCTTCCGAAGAGGGGGGAAGCAGCGGCGGCTTGAAGAGAGGCAGGCGGTGGCGGCTTGTCCTGGAGGGAGGTAGGCAGTGGCGGCTTGGAGGGAGCGCCGGCTGGTGGAGGCAGCGACGGCCTGGAGAGAGGTAGGCGGCGGTGACCTGGTCTGGAGGGAGGTGGCGTGGATTTGGGGGGAGGTGGCAACGGAAAAGGCTCAGGAGAAATCTGATACCATGTAGAAGAGTAGAGAGATTGGGGCAAACACCACACAGCTAAAGGGCTGGGGTGGCTTGTATATATATTGGCCTAGAGTAGACATACAAGGAAAGCATATACATGGAAGACGCATACATAGTAAGCGCATATATGGAATATCTAATTATTCTAATACTATCACCGCAGTGCCTCTTTATGTTGTTTTGTCGCCTCCTATTGTTCGATCGGGCGGAAAGCGAGAGGGTGCTCACCAAATCCCGCCACACACTTGTTTTCTCGCTGCATTCTCGTGTCTTTCTTGTTGGTACTTATACCCTCCATCCGCAGCACAATCCTCCCAGCTCATCATTCGTTTCCATTCCTATGAATACCATAGCTCCGTGCTCCTTGGTTCGCCGGGAATGTGAGCATTGTTATCAACACATGCGAGCACGTCGTCATGCCTGCAGCCACTCTGGTAAGCTTCCTTGCTCAGCAAGCACATCACTCTTTGTCTAAAGCTTCACTAATGTCATCCATGTGCATGGTTTTGCAGTTGGAATTGTTAGGAGCCAAGTTCGTACCGTCTTCCTCCTCTCCAGTGTGCACATCTATTCCTAGCCACCATGTTGCCCTTTATCTGGTGAGCTTCTTCACTCATCTCTCACATCACCTTGTGTTCAACCTTCCACTTATGCAAAGCCCTCACTTAATGTTGTCAACCCCATAGTGAATCCTCAGGTTGGGCTGTCATCCTCAGTTCCAGCCACCATAGTCACTTTCTGTCATTTCTCATAGTCTGACGAGCTCCTCGTTGATTCCTTGCTTTTGAACCATCCTCAGCATGCATGTAAGCTGACACATGGCTCCTTGTAGCTTCTCCTTCATTGTAGCTCGCTGCCGACATGAACCTCTCAGCCACCACTGCCTCTGCTCGCCATCGCCAGTACACCATAGGCCCCCTCGTCGACGGTGGTGAGCTCATAGTAGCCCCCTCTTGCTTTTGTGCTCCTTAGATTTGAAGCTCAACGTGTGTAGTGGAGTCTTCTTGTTGCCATCCATGGTGCCACCATGGCTACATGTTGTTGGGTTAGTTCCGATGACCTTTGGTTCCCATGCCAGCTACCGTAGCATTGCCTAGACTTAGATTTGAAGCTCAACGTGTGTAGTGAAGTCTTCTTGTTGCCATCCATGGTGCCACCACGGCTACATGTTGCTGGGGCTAGCTCCGATGACCTTTGGTTCCCATGCCAGCTACTGTAGCATCGTCCAGACTTCCTCTAGCTTGTGCTATGACCCAGTTCGCTCATTTTGATCTCTAGCGTCAACACTGTCGCATAGATGAGCCTCCTCGCTGCTTCCCACCACAACGCCACCGCCTCTGTTCACCTCTCCGACCACCGTCACCACCATTAGGTTCGCTTCGACCTCGTTGTTCTGTTTTGCTAGTCTCTAAGGCCACTCTATTGCTGCATCACCACCAGTGAGCTCCACAACAAGCTTGACCACCGTCTCCTTAGCTCTGTGTTGCTCTGCTCTACTTCTCTCTCTCTAGCAAGTGGGCCCGCATGATTAGTAGTTAGGTTAGCACTAACGACAGTAGTTAGGGTTAGTAAGTAGCTGGCATGTGGGCCCATCGCTTTTTAATCTTTTAAAAAATCCAAAAATTATGAAGACGCCTTTGGGTCAGCAAGAATACGCTTTCTAAATAGGATAACATATTCAAAAGCACCTTCCATGTCCCCACTCGGCACAGTGCTTTCTATTTTCTTTTTCTAGATTTTATATCCAAACAACACTTCGATTAGCTTATTCTCCCTCATTTGAACTCCAAATTGAGTGAAGCTTATTTCTATTTTTTTATAAAATTATGAAATTCAATAATATGCAAAAAAAAATTAGATTCTCTATGTTTGAATTTATTTGACTCTTATTTATGTTATTTGGCCTTTACGAATTAGATACCAACATGCCAAAAATGCTTTGAGATTGATCCAAAGCTAGGGACATGTGTTAAACAGCAAAGCAAGCACCCCTCTTTGACCATGTTGATCCCATATTTTACTCTTATGTATGTTGTGTTTCAAAATTATTATGCATGCACATAATTTCGGTGAAAACCGTTATAACGTTAAGGTTAGTAGTTATATCTTATTGTTGCATTGATCGTACCTTGATAAATTGATATTCTCGTTGTTGTCACCATAGAATTGATATCCATCGTTTGTATATTTAGTTGTGGAAGTTCTAGATGAAGTAAATAGTTGATGTTTAGCCATGCTAATATCGATACTAGTTTTGCTAGATTGGAAATGAGTCAAATTGTTCAGAAATGGGAAACACTTGTAAATTGGTCCGGAGATGGTACCTCTATTATTTTGGTTAATAAATAAAATTAAAAATATATTTTAGACTTAAGCGAGTGGTTGTAGAAACCGATGCAATTGCATGAGACTTTGGTTTGTGGTTGTCTCGCTTGGATCATTAAAGACCGATCTATTGTATCATAGACCCAAGTATTCTCGTATAACCACACATGCCTCTATGGAGAGACCTTATCATAATAAGTTGCCATGTTCTAGGAACACAACCGTAGGTGGTAGATTGTAGGTGATTTAGGCTAGTACAGGTATGAAAGTCATATATGTTTATAGGGGCTTTGCTGGTTCAAGCAAGATTTACCAATACATTGTATAAGTCTTGAGATATTGGAGGGCATTCCACATCTTAGGAAGGTACATAGCACGGTCGTTGTTAGGACCGATAATGTAAAAGTTTTATTATGAACTCTCAAATCGGGTACCTATAGTATCATATGACATGCATAACATAGTGGGATGTTTATGTCATGTGGGTAAAGTTGTATAACCCTATGGAGTATAAATCTATTAGAGTAGCATGCCCCTGGTTATGGACATCGTTTGATTATATCCCACAGTATCTTTATGTTTTGTAAAATAGTTTGGGGGAATATATGCAAATCCATACATAACTTGGTCAGCAAAAGGAATTTGTTGTTGTTTTGTGTTTAGGGAGCAAGCCACTTGTTTAAATATGTTATTTATACTTCAGTATTATTTACTTATCAAATTCAAATTCTCTTACAACTCTCAATTGCAATCTATTACTCTCTTTTGCAAATAAAAGCTAATTTCATACAAATACTATAAAAGGCACTAATCTTTGTCTCATCTTGCATAATATAATGTTTTGCTATAAAGTCTTGCAGAGTACAATTTTGTACTCATGATTGCTTATTTAATAGATTCAGAAGATATAAAAAAAGACCTATCATATGGTTATTTGTATGTCGCGGGTTTTAGCGACGACGACACTGATCTCTCAGGTTTAATCCCAGTCAGTTGCTTATGGTTGGGCTGAAGCATACTAGATGGCCTTTGTTGCCTATTTATCCTTATTTTTTCTATAAACTTTGTCATGTGAACTATTTGGCTGATTGGTCCTTGTGTTGTAAAACTCATCGTATAGACGTATATTCAAATGTTGACTATATGTAATGCCTTGCTTATTTTGTTGTGTATGGATGTGATATGTCAATGATGGATATGTGTTAGCAATTGATTATAAAATTAGCACGGTACACACGTGTGGATTTTGAATGTAAATTCCAAGTCTTGACAAAGATCATACTCAAATGGCATTTAGGAGATATGAAAAGACAAATGCTTACCGAACAATGCAAAATCACTTAACTTTTACATTAGCCCAATTATATAAGGATATTCACCCTAGGACAATGCAAAACTCTATGAGAACCCTTAAACAAAATCGAAACAAAAAGAAATAACTTCAAAAAAATGCTCTCAACACTCTTTTTCAAAATAGAACTCCCAACAAACAACTGTAAAGAAAAGCATAACAAACATGTGTGCATCTACTTAGTATTATATTGAAGCGGGAAAATGCAGCTTAAACTACCTCAATACGGCTAGGGTCCAACCCATGCTTCGGGCGGGCGGGGGTTCAAGAAACCAGAATAGGACTAGCCTTCACACCTTATCAGTTTGCTGGAAACTAGTCGGAACCTGGAAATCGGTCAAAATTGGCTAGAACTGATATAAATCTGTGAAGAATAGGTGTAAATTGTCATTAAACCGGACGGGAATACATATCAAGTCCAGAACAGGTCTGATGAAAAAAAGGCGGTTTTCTGAACCCGCTTGAGGCTAGAATGCTAGGTAGCACCTGCGCTAAGCTTCATAGGCCCAAACCCTCAACCCTGCCTGAGCTGATCCGATTGTTACTTTTTTGCTAAAATACATAGTAGGACCAGGTACTTCTGCTTGTTTTGCAGCCTATATATGGTCTGGAAGATACTTGGATTGATGTTACCATTGGAGTCAACCAAAAGAATATCTATATTTTCCTTGTCCTACTAAGCTTGTTTCAAGGATTTGACCAAGCAATATAAAAGGTTTTTTTTCTCCCAGAACCCACTTGCAAGTGAGCGTGTTTTTCAAAAACCCACTTGCATCTCAAAGTTTATCAAAAATTCATCTGCAAGTTTTATTTGGTTGCAAATTCCACCCTAACCTCCTAAACAACCAATTTAATTTACTCACTGAAGTTCCTAGAAATTAAGAACCGCTAACCGGGGATCACATCAAAGTCCATCCAGACGGTGGAATTCACCTGTGCACAGCCACAACATCAGCGATTGCCCCTGATTGTCCTTCCTTGTCCCTCTATTCTCCCGTTTTATCCTGCTCCACTCAGCTTATGCGCCTTACTATGTGCTGGCACATCTTTCCTACTCATAGTCCACAAGACCGGTCTACTTGCATGTAGATTTTTGTATAAAATGTTACAACTTGGTATATACTTTTATGTTTTCTTTTTGGTCCAGTAACAAATTATTCTTGGAAACGCTTGCTTTTAGATTTTCACCGACGACCACTTCTGTCGAGAAACCAAACTGCACTCGAATAGTATACCGTGAATCGCTGTGTATATACTCCATTATCATTAGTTCTCTTGATTAATATACACAATTGATGCAGCAGTTACATAGGGGGCCGGTTTCTGGCAAGGTGACTCTGAAAGATGTATGTTGATATAACAATCATGCTTGTATATGATGAGCCAATAATTAAGAATCCATATGTCTGCGTGGTGGCTAAATATATAATCCCGAGTGGTTAATCATGATTGGCACTCTTCAATTTTCTATTCCATTATGGCTCCTGCCTCATGAGCTAGCCTTCTTCAGTTCAGCTGCTATTTCATTTCTGAATTTAAGCACATCTCAGTGATGGGATCCATTGGCACTACAATGACATGCACATAAACATATAGAACAGCATTCCACTAGCTTCAAATGCATCCATGACATGGCATTGACGAAATCTCCTTAATGTTACGATAATTCATATCGCTTTCAGCATCAGCATCGCATACACACACACATACATATATATACACACACACATATACATGTAGGAAGCATATCTAGTGCTAAAGCCCTATTCAATGCCAAAAGTGCTAAAACTTCTTTACAGCCATCTGATCCGTACTGTATGGCTCGGATCGAGAAAGGTGGATGCTCCAACTCACATAAACATTCTTCCACAAAACCCCCTACGAGAATTATTATTTCACAAAACCCCCGGCCTCTCGAGCCGTATTCCACCTGAGCGCTGGCGCCGCCCCTTCCTCATCTCCTCAAATCTCATCTCCTCCAATCTCATCTTCCTCCCGAGCGCCAGCGCCGTATGTAATACCACAAAAGGAAAAAGGGGGCAGCTGGGCCAGGCCCAAAGCCCAGCTGGTCCAGCCCACATCGCCCCCATAAAAAGAGGGTTCCAGGGGGGAGGAGGCCAAATCGAAGCCACTCTCCTCCCCTCCCCCGTGCTGTACACCGTCGCCTCTGCCGCTGCTGCTCGCCGCCCCTACCGCCGCCGCTTCTTGGCCTGGCTTGCCGAGCGCGCCTCCAGCCGTCGCGCGCACGCTGCTGTCGCTGCTGCCCTCTCTCGCCCTCTCCTTCCCCCGCTTAGACCTGCCGCCGCTCCTTCACTCCGCTCGGCTGATTGCCGCGTGAGGAGGCAAGGGAAGGGGGGCAAATCGGGAGTCGGCCAGGAGTGAGGCCGTGAGGGGAGGAAGGGGAAGAAGAGAAGAGGGAGCCGCGGCTGTGGAAGGAGGGGAGAGGTGAGCCGACGCCGGTCGAGACAAGGGAGGCGTGAGGAGAGGAGGCCGGCTGCGCGTGAGAAAAAGAGGAAGGAGGAGGGAAGAAGGAAAAAAAGAGTGGAGAAGGGGAGGAATCACCGGCCGATTAAGAAAAGAGGAGGCTGGCTGGTTGGAAAAAAAGAGAAAGAAAAAGAAAGAAGAGAAAAGAGAGAAATGGAAGAGAGAAAAAAAAGGAAGGAGGGGGATCGCCTGATCCGGTGTAAGATCTACCAGATCCGGTACCAGATCTGCCAGATCCGGTCCAGGGACGACAGATCGTGGCCTGATCCAGTTTTCGGGTTCGGGTGACGGTTCGAAAACCCCTTTTCAGCTATTTGCAGTTTCTTGCGTAAAGTAGTATGCCAATTAAAACCGGGACAGTGGGACTATGTCCGGTGAGAGGGAGGTCGGCGATACTGGTGTACGCGTAACAGTGATGTTATTTGTTTTCATGTGTATGTATTGCTTTAGCAAATGAATTGAAATGATTGCTTGTTCAGGTGGCGGTTCGAGCTCGATGCCATTTGTGCATCATCCGCCAGGCTGACAGGCAAGTGCATAGTAGAACAGTACAATGTGGTTAATGATTGTTATTCATGTTTCCACGACGTGATTTACAGTGTTTATAGGCTGAGATGCGTGATTTACAGCGTTTGCTGAGGTACATGATTACCAGTTGGTAGATGTTGATTATTGCAAATTTATAATTAAGTGCCAACAGTGAAAGCAAGTGCATGGTAAAACAATGAAGTGTGTTAAAGGATTGCTAATTATGTCCATGCCATGATTTATAGCGTTAAGAGATGAGATACATGACTATGTGCTAATCATGTTGAGGAGTACTGTTTATGAGTAAATAGCCTCATTCAAAAAGCATGCATCATGCAAAGTGCATAAGAGCTAGGTCGGTGAGAAAGTCTTATGACTAGTCCGGAGTGCTCTTGAATAAGTCCTACAGAGGTAGGCACCTCCACGGGATGGAGGGAGAGGGTGACATCGACGGGTGTACCCTCCGCTATACCGGTATAAGCTTACAGTTACATGTGCATTGCATACCATTGCACTGCATACAGAGTGCTACAGACAGCGGTACAGTTACAGAGATTAAACTTACAGCTTACAGGTTACAGTAAATGAATTTTTACAGTTTACAGTGAATATGTTTTACAGTTCACAGTAGATGTGATTCCTAGTGCACAGTAGATTTGATTTCCAGTTTACAGCTATAGTAGATATGATTTACAGTTCATAGTCACAAAATTGATTTACAGTTTACAGTATATATTCACAGTAGATGTGACATACGATTTCTGATGAGATTGACTTTACTGCACTACGATGAGCGTGAATTACAGAATACAGTCATAGAATGGATTTATAGTTTACAGTATATTTGATTTACAGTTACAGTAGATACGATTTACAGATCAGAGTCACAGAATTGATTTACAGTTCATAATAGAATTACAGATTACAGTAGATTGGTTTTACAGTTCATAGTGGATGTGATTTACATATTATAGCCGTAGAATTGGATTACAGTTTACAGATATAGATTGATATACTGCTTATCATGTGCTCGCTGAGTTTTCGGACTCACCCTTGCTTTGTTGTTTTTTCTAGGGTGATCTGGAATGACGGCATGCAAGGAATGAAAGTAGTTCCTTTTGCACCGCACATGTGAGACAACTGCTTAGTTATGTACTGAGTGTTATGTTTAATCCTATGTTACAAAGTTTAAGCAAATTTTTTAGTTACAGTATGTTTCAGGAGAATGGGTTCTTCTGTTAGTGCAGTTTTCGGGCATTAGCACTATCTATGGCACGCCTATGTGAGATAGTAACAGGGTGGTGGTAGCATCTTGGGCCCTGCGGAGGGTCGGGGTGTTATAGTTGGTATCAGAGCGGGCGTTAGATCCGTGGTAAAGATAACTTGTCAACTTAGCTTAATTATTTCCCAAAAATGTGATTTAGGTCTAATAATTAAGTTGAACTTGACACACCTTGCTGCACAGTAGGATGGTGTTTGGGACTTGCATTGCATATGCGCTTTCCCAAGTTGTATTGTTGATTTGCAATGTTTTACGATAAATGTTTGTGTGTTGGTTGGCAAATGGTTGAATTTGTCACTCGTGCGTCCAAGTAGACTACGTTGTGATTGCATTGCTTGGCGATGTAGAAGAGGCAGGGGCCGTGGCCGCTGTAGTGGCCAGGTCGTGCTGCCACTCGAGATATAGAGGAAGTGATGTGATGTTCTTAAGGTATTTTGCCCTAATTTTGGATAATGAGTATCCTTGGATTAATGACTCCTGGAGTCGTTGAATTATAGCTGGTAATGGGTAGTGCCCTTTGCAAATCCAATGTTCAATGGGAGTTGATCCTGCGAATGTTTGGAGTGACTTGCGTATTGAGGCTTGATACTTTTGTCCTGAGAAGACAATATCCAATAGTTACAGTAATGTCGGGTCAAGCCCATGTGAGAGGTTGTGATTAGAGAAGCTGGATGGTAGGATGTGGAATTTTTCGGTTGTGAGAACCGAAGAGAGTAATTGACTTTAGCTATGCTTTGGGACCGAGATTGATTTGAATTCAATGGGGATTTAGTAGTTGCATAAGAGGTGGAGGGCATACCCATCTCTACTTAACAGGGGAACCTAGAAGGCTGTGAGCCAGTAGGTCATTAAGATTATTTAGATTGCTAACCCCGTTGAATGATATATTTTGTGTGGTCCCAATTGATGAATCTAGCTATGCGACTTACACATGCTAAGAAGCGTGTTAATCTATTGTCTTGGTGGAAATCTCTCATGGAGTTATCCTTTCCATGGGTAATAGGTGATTGACCATAAAAACCACCAATCTCGCACTGTGATTGATTGATTACAATCCTGATCGATGTCTTGGAGGGTTTTGATAATTGTGATATGAGAACTCTGGCATTAGTTGGAAAGACTAGAATGGAGATTGTGATGTTGAATAATCTCCCAACTAAATTAAACAGTGCATGATTGTAGAGTCGTAAGACTTTAATTTTGAGAGATGGAGTAGTACAGATCTAGTGGGATTTGGTGCCAATTTCTAAGCATGAGCTGGTAAAGTTGCTCGTGCATCTGTAGAAAATTTTGTGCACGCCTACGAAGGTATAGCAAGTGGATCCCATGTTTAAGATAATAGTAAATGCAGTTCTTGAGAGTACAGTTGATTCGTGCTAAAACCTAGATGAATAGTCATCCTTAAAGTTGAGTTGGTGGAATTTAGTGGACGCCTTGGAATCAGGTGCTTGTGAGATTATTTATTGAGAAATGACCTTTTTGATTAAAGAGTCTTGTCCGCATCTTATGTTTTGCGCACTAAACAGTCACGGTGACTGTGCTGTTGCGTGAAGTGGGGTGGCGGAGTTTGATGAATCATAGAGTAAATATGTGGGAATAAAGTATTTAGTGAAACTTGGGAAGGTTCAAGATTGGATACTGAAAGTCAATGACTTAGATATTAGCGAATTGATATTTGCTAATTTGGGTAAGCAGTACCAAAGGTACTGGCATATCGTTGTTGTGGGGTACAGAATTTTAATTGATTTCTTCGTGGCATTTGAAAGGAATGCTTTGTGTTTTAGCGTGAATTATCATTCGGAGTTCATGACCTCAGAGGTGATCATGTTTAATTCCTAATGATGATAAATGGTTGAGGTCGCGGTAGGAGATCCGCGTGACTTACAGTTGCTTTATGTACCTGTGTCATGAGTGCTACATGACTTCACTCACTTCTGCATATGAGGTTTCCTGGACGTGTGGTCCGTGGCGCTTTCGAACGCGTAAGATTCGGACGTACCCAGAAACGAAAATTCTGGACGTACTCAGGAATGAGTCCTGAGCGTTTCCCAAACATGTAATTTGGGTTGTCTTGAGTTGGAGTCTAGAGTGTGCCCGGGCATGCCGATTAGGGTAATATATAAGATGGATTTTGTTGCAACTCTCTGTTTCTTGGTGTTAATTGTCTAATGTATGTGTTGTGGTGTGATGCGATGGCTAGAGGGAATGGTTTCCCTGTTAAGACGTTGCATCATTGAAAGAGGGAATTTTATTTTTGTGGGAATGAGTGTTGAAATCATTCCAAAGATTTGTTTCGTTGGAAAAAACTGCTTGAACTCCCTTTTGTTCATGGATGAGTGAATTTTATAATCTTATGAATTTATAAGGGCTGTGAAAGGTTGACATCCCTTGTTCCTAAAAGGAACATTGAATGGGTAACACGAAGTGTTATGAGGTCTAAATGTATAGTGAGAATAGTTGATATGATTAGTGAGATGGTTGCAAAGATTTGTGTGGCCACTAGAATATGGGTTGACTTTATGCTATAATCTTTTGTAGAAGATTGATTGAGAATAAAGTCAACCTTAGGGGCAAAACCGGTTGTGATGTTGCAAGCAGTAACATCTACGGAGAATGATGGTTACTGATGAGACATTTAAGCTAGTGAGTTATCGGTATCTTGGAAAGTGCAAGATTTGGAGGAATGAACTTCCTTGAATTATATGCCTTGTGGTGGGTATCATCACTAGGTGCTAATGTTTTGAATTGCTTGATCCCCATGGCATGGATCAAAGATGTCAATATTGTTGGAGTCCTTGATGGAATATTGGAGACTTTGGTATATGAGCCTCAGATTTGTTAACAGTTAGTGAAAGCGAGAAGATTGGGGTAAAGTTAAAATAGTGCTATCAGAGGATTGATTTCCTGTCCGATTTTTACTCCCTGAGTGGATTCATTGTGATAGAATGATTTTTTCTATGGGAGATGACTTCCCAACTATGTTAGGCGAAGAATTGTTTGTGGGAGAGTGGTTGATCCTATGATCGAATTTACCATTATGAAAGACTTTGTTTTGTAGAAGTGAGTCGATTTTATGAATATTATGTGTTACTCCTCTCTTAAAAGGGAAGAGTCCCTTTGTTGTGAACAAAGGAAGCATGGTCTGAACGCACAATTTGAACACTGGAGGACATGCTGAGGTCCTATGTTTTGTCATGAAAAGGAAGCTGGGAGGATCAATTGGAACTCGCGGAGTTTGCCTACAATAACAGCTACCACACCAGTGTGCGGGCTGCGCCATTTGAGGTTTTGTATAGACAGAAGTGTAGATCGCCACTCTGTTGGGATGCCGTAGGCAAGAAGGCAGTTCTGGGTTTGGATTGGATCCAACAGATAGTGGAACGAGTGGCGGAGGTTAGACAGAATTTGCTAACTATCAAGAGTAGGCAAAAGAGCTATGCGGATATTAGGAGGCGAGATTTAGAATTTGAAGTGGGAGATTATGTGCTTTGGAGAGTGTCACCCACTAAAGGAATTGTGCGATTTGGTACCAAAGAGAAATTTAGCCCGCGGTACATTGGGCTATTTCCGATTCTGGCACGAATTGGAAAGACGACACATCAGTTAGATCTTCCCGAGTCTATGCAAGGAGTGCATAACGTGTTTCATGTTTCTATGTTAAGAAAGTACTTAAGAGATCTGGAGCACAGGATTGTTGTAGAACCGTTGTCCCTTAAGCAAGACCTCACCTTCGAGTCCCGTCCAGTTCGGATTATGGAGGAATCGGAAAAGGTGTTGAGGCATAGAACGTTGAAGTACGTTAAAGTATAGTGGTCGCAACAGTCTGAGCGAGAAGCAATGTGGGAGTTGGAGACCCGCATACGCGAGAAGTACCCAGAGTTATTTACTATGGGTACGAGTTAGAATTGTTTGTTGCTTAATATTGTTCGCTTTGTTTTCGCGTAAAGCACCGAGTTTTAGAATTCGGGGTCAAATTCTGTTAAGGGGAGTAGAATGTAATACCACAAAAGGAAAAAGAGGGTAGCTGGTCCAGGCCCAAAGCCCAGCTGGTCCAGCCCACGTCGCCCCCATAAAAAGAGGGTTCGAGGGGGAGGAGGCCAAATCGAAGCCACTCTCCTCACCTCCCCCGTGCTGTATGCCGCCGCCTCTACCGCTGCTGCTCACCGCCCCTATCGCCGCCGCTTCTTGGCTGGGCTTGCCAAGCGCGCCTCCAGCCGTCGTGCGCACGCTGTCGTCACCGCTGCCCTCTCCTTCACCCGCCTAGACCCGCCGTCGCTCATTTGCTCTGCTTGGCTGATTGCTGTGCGAGGAGGCAAGGGGAGGGGGGCAAATCGGGAGCCGGCCTGGAGTGAGGCCGTGAGGGGAGGAAGGGGAAGAAGAGAAGAGGAGACGCGGCTGTGGAAGAAGGGGAGAGGCGAGCCGACGCCGGCCGAGAGAAGGGAGACGTGAGGAGAGGAGGCCGGCTGCGCGTGAGAAAAAGAGGAAGGAGGAGGGAAGAAGGAAAAAAAAGAGTGGAGAAGGGGAGGAATCGCCGGCCGATTAAGAAAAGAGGAGGCCGGCTGGTTGGAAAAAAAGAGAAAGAAAAAGAAAGAAGAGAAAAGAGAGAAAAGGAAGAGAGAAAAAAAGGAAGGAGGGGGATCGCCTGATCCAGTGTCAGATCTGCCAGATCCGGTATCAGATCTACCAGATCCGGTCCAGGGACGACAGATCGTGGCCTGATCCAGTTTTCGGGTTCGGGTAACGGTTCGAAAACCCCTTTTCAGCTATTTGCATTTTCTTGCGTAAAGTAGTATGCCAATTAAAACCGGCACAATGGGACTATGTCCGGTGAGAGGGAGGTCGGCGATACTGGGTGTACGCGTAACAGTGATGTTATTTGTTTGCATGTGTATGTATTGCTTTAGCAAATGAATTGAAATGATTGCTTGTTCAGGTGGCGGTTCGAGCTCGGTGCCATTTGCGCATCATCCGCCAGGCTGACAGGCAAGTGCTTGGTAGAATAGTATAGTGTGGTTAATGATTGTTATTCATGTTTCCACGACATGATTTACAGTGTTTATAGGCTGGGATGCATGATTTACAGCGTTTGATGAGGTACATGATTACCAGTTGGTAAATGTTGATTATTACAAATTTATAATTAAATGCCAACAGTGAAAGCAAGTGCATGGTAAAACAATGAAGTGTGTTAAAGGATTGCTAATTGTGTCCATGCCATGATTTATAGCATTAAGAGATGAGATACGTGATTTTGTGCTAATGATGTTGAGGAGTACTGTTTATGAGTAAACAGCCTCATTCAAAAAGTATGCATCATGCAAAGTGCATAAGAGCCAGGTCGGTGAGAAAGTCTTATGACTAGTTCGGAGTGCTTTTGAATAAGTCCTACAGAGGTAGGCACCTCTACGGGATGGAGAGAGAGGGTGACATCGACGGGTGTACCCTCCGGTATACCGGTATAAGCTTACAGTTACATGTGCATTACATACCATTGCACTGCATACAGAGTGCTACTGACAATGCAGCAAGCTCTGAGAGATTAAACTTACAGCTTACAGGTTACATTAGATGAATTTTACAGTTTACAGTGAATATGTTTTACAGTTCACAGTAAATGTGATTCCCAGTGTACCGTAGATTTGATTTACAGTTTACAGCTATAGTAGATATGATTTACAGTTCACAGTCACAGAATTGATTTACAGTTTACAGTATATATTCACAGTAGATGTGACATACAGTTTACAGTGGATTAGCATTACAGACCACAGTAGACGTGAATTACAGAATATAGTCATAAAATGGATTTATAATTTACAGTATATTTGATTTACTGTTACAGTAGATACGATTTACAGATCAGAGTCATAGAATTGATTTACAGTTTATAGTAAAATTACAGATTACAGTAGATTGGTTTTACAGTTCATATTGGATGTGATTTACAAATTATAGCCGTAGAATTGGATTACAGTTTACATATATAGATTGATATACTGCTTATCGTGTGCTCGCTGAGTCTTCGGACTCACCCTTACTTTGTTGTTTTTTCTATGGTGATCCGGAATGACGGCATGTATGGAATGGGAGTAGTTCCTTTTGCACCACACATGTGAGACAACTGCTTAGTTATGTACTGAGCATTATGATTAATCCTATGTTACAAAGTTTAAGCAAATTTTCTAGTTACAGTATGTTTCAAGAGAACGGGTTCTTCTATTAATACAGTTTTCAGGCATTAGCACTATCTATGGCGCGCCTATGTGAGATAGTAACAGGGTGGTGGTAGCATCTTAAGCCCTGCGGAGGGTCAGGGTGTTACACCGTCCCTTCCTCCCGAGCGCCAGCGCTGCTCCGGCCTCCCCCAGTGTTGCCCCTTTCGCCCCCCCGGCGTAGCCCCTTCCTCCTCCGCGCGGCTCTCGGGTTAGACGAACCCTAGACCCCCTTGAAGCTCCTCACCGAGCACCGACGCCGCGCCCTGGCTCCCTCCCCTTCCCTTGACGACGCCCCCCCACCCCCGGCGTCGCTCCTCGGCCTCCCGAGCGCCCACTGCCCCCCAGCCCAATAAGCCGCTCCCCGACCTCCCTCGACGCCGCCCATTCCTCTCGAACGCCGACGCCGCGCCAGCCTCCCCCGGTGCAGCCCCTTCCTCTTGAGCGCCGACGCCGCCCCAGCCTCCCCCTGCGCGGCGCCACGCCCTGGCTCCCTCCCCGTCCCTTGGCGACGCCCCCTGTCCCCGGCGGCACTCCTCAACCTCCCAAGCGCCCACTGCCTCTGGCCCAATAAGCCGCTAAACGGCAACTGAGAAATGCTTGATTTTTTGTTACACTAGGAAATGAAAGGATAGGAAACCTGTGGATTTCAGTAGTCTGTAGTGAGATTTTGTTTGATTTTGAGAATATGTTCCAAAGCTACACCGTTGTATTGTACAATTGTGAGAATAAAAGGCAAAGAGCTAGAGAAGTATCCTTATGATGTTTCGTTTATGTCTTCCTTTGTTGTTTGTGTTGTATGTGTCTTCCAGTATCCTGGAAGCAGCAGCAGTTCACATGAAGAGTATGCTTGCTGCAAGGTTTTTGTTTCAATCAGTGATTCATGTTGTCAGGTTTTTGTTTCAATCAGTGATACTAAAGCAACCATTGAATATACTAAATCCGATACTGCTCATTATCTGAAATGCATTTCTCTGCTATATAGTAGCACCTCTTTTCAGAAATGCAAGCAGCGGCAGGCATGTTATTTTCAAGAGAGACATATTGTCACAAAATTCAAAAGAGCATCCTGACATATTATTTACTCCTTCACAAACTGAAACCATGGTAGCATTTCTGTGCTTTTCACTCATATTTTAAATTTCTAAACCAGCGAGCACAAGACAAACATTTCATCAATCCATGCAAGCAGGCAAGCATTTAAAATTACACAATGCCATCGTCCATGAAAGCTGAAAGGGATGTTTCTGAACCATAACCTGATACTGTAAATCCATTTGTAAATCCAGTGTTCAATATTCTGATGGCTCAATATTCAAGCATTCAACCATTCGGCAATATATACTCAAGCATTCAAGAACAGAACAGAACCATTCGGCCATATATACTCAAGCATTCAACAATTATATTTACCATTCACCTCATAATGGCAACATGTAAATCCATTGTTCAATATTCTGATGGCTCCAGTACAAGAAATAGAAGACTTCCAATACAACTGTTATATATGATTTTCAGAATATTGAACAACTGTCATCCAACCATTCTCACACAAGGTCCAGTTTAATGGACTACACAATGGGAAAATTGCCGTCGGTAAGGAGCTTGTCATGGAAGAAGTAGTCGGCCATCGATGCCACACCGTGCACCAACACCTCGCCCGTTCCAAGGAGCCAGTTCCATAAAGGGTCTTGTTTCCCTCAGCTTGAATCTGCAGGTTCACATTGCCTTTCAATCCTCAAGAAAGTAAAACAAAAAATGCAAAGTGGTCACTGTGTGTTCTCCTTACCAACAAGAGTTTTGTCACCATGCTTGAACGTCACCAGCCCATTTGAATACTGCAAAGAGTACTGCTCCCTCTTGAATGTTTCAATGCGGACAAGCTCAAATTCCAAATTATTCTCAAAGAGGCATGTCAGAACCCTGGAAACATCGGTTTGATGTTGGCCTTGCGTATGTACCGCAACGCTGAAGGAGAGGTTGGCCTTGCGGCCGCTGAGGATGGTCCTGGAGGGGAGGGCGTTGGCGGCAAGGCGCCCGGCGAGGGCATCGAGCATCGTGGACTTGCCAGAGCCAGAGGGCCCCATGAGCGCGGTGATGGAGAGGGACGGAGGTGGGCAGCGGCTCGGGGGAGGAGAGAGGCGGAGGCAGGCAGTGGGTTTGGAGGAGGGACGAAGGCGGCATGGGAGGGGAAATCGGGGGAGACAAGGGTGGCTCTTGGGGGGGGGGGGGTTGCGAACTCCTCGTCACCGCCGTAATCGACAGGAGGGGCGGTGCCGCCCTTCTTGCTATGGCCGGGGGCGGCGATGGGCAGGCTGAGGCGACGTGGGCGCTCGGGAGGCTAGGGCGGCGTTGGGGGAGGAGAGGGGGGCGGCGGCGAAGGGACGTGGCGCGGAGGGGCACCGCGAGAAGGGAGGCGGCGTCAGCGATTGAGGCAATCGGGGGTAGGCGATTGAGGTGACGGAGGTACATGAGAAGAGAGGATGGAAGGGAGGCGGCGATTGAGGCAATCGGAGTAGCTAGGGTTAGAGCAGGGGGTTTTGTGAAATAATAATTCTCGTAGGGGGTTTTGTGAAAGAATGTTTAAGTGAGTTGGGATATCCCACCTTTCTCGATCCTAACCGTACAGTACAGATCAGATAGCTATAAAAAAGTTTTAGCACTTTAGCACTAGATATGCTCCCATACATATATACATATACATATACATATATACATATACATATACACATATACATATATACATATATATATACACATATACATATATACATATATATATACACATATATACATATACATATATACATATATATATACACACATATACACCGAAATTTTTCTATTTTAGCCCTTTTTAAAAAAAATATTCACATTTAGACCCCTGGCAGTTTTATTTCCGTATTTGGACCCGGATGTCGGCGCCGTGGGACACGGCGCCGAGGTCGCATGCCCGCTCCAGCGTGCCGGCCTGCGTGGCGCCGAGGTGGCAGCCACCTCGACGCCGTGGATAGTGGCGCCGAGCTCGGCGCCGTGGGTAGTGGCGCCGAGCTCGGCGCCACCTAAAACCCGTGCGCCCACCCAACCCGTGCGCCTGCCTTCTCGCCTCATTTCTTCCGCCTCTCCGCTCCTCTCGTCGCCGCGTCGCCCTCGCCTCCTCCTCCTCCGCCTCACCACCTCCGCCCCGCGCGCCGCCTCCTCCCCTCCTCCCATACCGCGCCGCCGCACCTCCTCCTCCTCCCCCGCGCGCCGCCTCCTCCCGTCCTCCCCACCCCGCACCGCCTCCTCCCGTCCTTCCCACCCCGCGCCGCCGCACCGCCTCGTCCCCCTCGGGCGCCCGCCCTCACCCCTCCGCCCCGCGCCACCGCCACTCCTGTGTCGCCTAACCATACTGTGTCGCCTTCCCTGGTTCCATTTGCTCCTGAATTGAAATAAGGTACCATTGGCAATGCTTTACATGTCTTCTAAATTTTGTTCATCTGTTGCTTCTTTTATTTGGATACCTTTAAATAAATTTGTCAATTTTGAAACCATTCCTGTTATCGAGGTGTTGCAAATCTTGTAGCAGCAAAACCATAAAATCAATGGGTCAGAACTTAGAAAAAGAACAGTATCGCATAACAAAGAGAAAGGGTGAATGCATTGCACAGAAAAGGTCGCCAAGGCCCAAGCAGGAGTTGCATTACCAAAGTACAGTGGTTCATACTTTGCTATTAAGCAAATAAAGAAAAGCATTTACTGGAAGGTACTCAGAAGTGTACACACATGTATCGATTCAAAAGGAATAGTATCGAGATACTCCATATAATAGCCTGTATCGTTGAAATGTGCTATCTTACTTAGCAGTACCATAGATCATTTGATAAGGAAAATGAATTCACCTAGAGATCCAGTGAACCAACAAAATAAGCTACACTAGTAACTGTCTATAATAAAATATCAACAATTTGGTCTGAAAGACTGCATACACCTTGGCTTGAATCCCCCTGGGTGTATAATTATATATTATATCTTTTATAAGTAACTGTCTCTCAGGATCTCAGTGTGTATAAATTATATGTCCTATAATTTAAGTGTGTATACTCTATCAGGATCGTAGCAACAGTCTTGAAAAATTGTCAAGGTGTTGCAAAGAATATTAATGGACAAAAAGGTGAGAAATAACTGATCCCCTAAAAGGAGGAATCTGTTAACAAATGCTTACAGACAGAAAATTGACAAGCAATACTTCTGTTGTACTTGCAGAGAAGAAAACACTTAACTATATAGACGACACACAATAAAATTCAGCTGAAGATACTGTGCATTTGCTCAGCCTATACTTACTAGAATAGACACATGCATTCTGCATCACTCTGATCATCCTAATCATGGCAGCAAAAATGTTAAGGTAAAGAACAACAACTGGCAAACTAAAGAAAGGAAAAATATGCAAAATAGATTGAAATTCTTCAAGCCCATTCACCAAATATGTCTCAACACTCAACTCTCAAGGTGAGCTAACATTGATATTTCAACATGTTACTGATGGTATTTGAACATGTTTTCTGTATGAACTAGATGGACAACCTAGTCACCCTATATCATGGAGGCAGTGTGACAAGTGATGATTATGGAAATGTTCGATTTGTTGAAATGCAAAGGGTGCCTCTGATATTCAGTGATAGGCCGTCGTTTAGTGAGTTGGTTGCTAGGGCCCAGGAGGAGCTACATTGTCATGCAAACGAGGAGAGCATCACAGTTGAGGGGTTTCTCAACCAGTTCGAGTTGAATGTGTCGTGACGGCCCCTCAGGATCATCCCAGTAAGTGTCGAGCAACACTTTAACCTTTTCCAGTCATTCCATTCTTTTGTCTCAATTCCATCGTTTTCGTGCTTATGATGCAGGAGACATTCCTGATAATGTGGGTGTTCCTCCCGTTGCTCCATGTGGCAACGTTGAAGAAGTCTGTAGGGACTCCAACAGTGTGGATGTTCATATTGTGGATGATCTGGAGCCTTACGAGATCGCAAGGGCCATTGATTCTGATGATGACCGCCCTTTTGGAGAGCTGACCGAAAGTGATATTGAGCTGATTAGGCGTTATTGCCTCGCCGGATCCATCGGGCTCATGAATTCAGCGATCTTAGGCATTCTCATGAGGCTTATGCAGAAGGAAGGGATGACGAGTTGCTAGATGCTCCTGAGGCCGGGTCAAGCATGACAATTGAGAAGGGCATGGTGTTTGAGGACATGTCTGCATTGAAAAGGTGGCTGCAGGAGTATTCAGTGATTCGTAAAAGGCCATTCAAGGTGAGGCATTCTTATGTGGAGCGGAGGTACACAGTTGTGTGCGAGAAGGAAACATATGAATGGAAGGTTTGTGCTAGCAAACAGAAGGGCACGGGAAAGTTCAAGATCACAAGAATCGTTGGCCCACACACTTGTGCCGAAGCAGAGCTCAAACAGAAGCATCGGTAGTTGACCTCTACAATTATTGCCAAGTCACTGTTGCACATAGTAAAGGGAGAATCCAATATGAAGGTGAAGACACTTGCTGGGATTGTTAAGGAGAAATTTGGATACGAGATAAGATATGGGAAAGCATGGAGGGCAAAGCAACGCATCTGGAAGATGATATATGGGGACTGGGAAGATGGGTACTTGCAGTTGCCAGCACTCTTCAATGCAATCAAAGCGGTTAATCCAGGCATGCATTATGAGTACGTCCCGAAACCGAACGAATGGACTCAAGATGGGATGCAGATATTCTTCTGTGCTTTCTGGTGCTTTGCTCAGTCCATCGAGTCCTTTTGGCATTGTCGTCCCGTCTTTTCCATTGACGGTACGTTTCTTCTTGGCAAGTACCAGGGCACACTTCTGATAGCCATTTCCTGTGACGCAGACAACACGTTGGTTCCTTTGGCGTTTGCTTTGGTTGAGAGGGAGAACAAAGACAGCTGGGGATGGTTCTTGCGGCTCGTTCGGGGGCACGTGGTCTGCCCTGGTAGGGAGGTTGGTGTCATATCTGATAGACACCAGGGCATACTTGCTGCCGTACAGGAGCAGATACCGGGGTATCCAGCTTTGCACCACCGTTGGTGCACTCGGCATCTTGCCGAGAATCTACTCCGTAAGGATGGTACGAAGGATAACTTTCATCTGTTCGAGGAGGTCGCTCAAATGCTTGAGGTCAAGTTCTTCCAGGAGAAGTTGGAACAGCTTAATACTGCAACAAACTCAGAAGGTAGACAGTGGTTGACAGGATTGATGAGAGATGTCGACAAATGGACAAGGGCTTATGACGATGGTGGCTGGAGGTATGAGTTTCAGACAAGCAACATGGCCGAATCCTTCAATAATTTGCTTAGGGGTATACGTGGTATGCCCGTCAATGCTATCGTATCCTTCACCTTTTACAAGCTTGTTGTCTAGTTCAACAAAAGACACGCACATGCAATAGCGCTACAGAGTAAACAAGTGAGATGGGCGCCAAAACCGAAGCGGCACCTTGAGAAGGCAAAGGCGAGGGCTGAGGCACATGAGGTACATTGTTTTGACAACGCCACGGGCACTTACGAGGTTGTAGAAAGGGGTGGTACAACGACCGATGGAGAGCTCCGGCCGACGAGGAGGCATAAGGTTGTCCTTATTGCTTTCTCATGCACATGTGGTAAACCAAGGCAGTACCACTTTCCATGTTCTCATTATGTGGCAGCAGCAAGGCATCGCAACTTTGACTACGAGAGCAAGATATCTCGGGAGTTCAGTGTTGACAACCTTGTGCTTACGTGGTCTCCCCGTTTCGAGCCTTACCGGGATGAGGGAGAGTGGCCACCATACACTGGGCCCAAATACATTGCGGATCCGGGTAGCCGTTAGAACAAACGTGGAACTAGGAAGAGGACGAGACACAAGATGGTTATGGATCAGCTTCCAGGAAGAATGAGGCGAGGGAGAGCAACCCCCTTTCTTACTGACCCCGACCAGAACCAATGTAGCAGATGTGGTAGACTTGGGCACAATTCACGCACATGCCATTGGCCACTTAGTCAGGTGCGCGTGCTTGTTGTTCGTTATGTTTCATAGTTCGTCTAGTTGTTTTCCCATTTGCAATATGCTATGTTTCTTGTTTAATTTCTTATTATTTCCATAATTTATGCATGTTAAAATTTTTGTTTACTTCTATGTTGGACTGACAAATTCAAATTTTGTTGTAGGATGGCGCAATTGCACCTGCTAGACCCGTACTACGAGGAGAACCACCGAGGACGGCTCACCGCGGAGGGGAGGGTACTGCCTTCATCACTTCTTGTACAATTAATGATTTATGTTGATGGATTAATTAAAAAAATTGATGTATTCCATACAGGAGCTACCCATCCTTCGTCCTCGAACCCATGACGGGTTCCTGGACATGCGGTACGACGAGAGGTACACTCCCTTCCTGGAGAGGGCTGGTCTAGACGCCATCTCTTACCAGGTTCGCCGTGGGTTGCCCAACTTCAACCCCCCGGCCGTTCTCCACGTCTGTGGCCTTGCACAAGTGCCATGCAATTTCAATTCTAACCTTGGATTCCAATTGCACAGAGTTTCCACTATTTTTACCTATTGGTTTACGTGACATACAGATTTGATCGTCGAATGAAGAAGGTCACGGACTTGAAAGGCACCACCACGTGTACGTTCAGGAGTGGGGACACTTCCAGGACCACGTGGACGACAACGACGAGCCGCACAGCAACGCGCACTTCCGGCGGTACCAAGTTTGGTACCAGGCTGCGACGCGGACTAAGCTTAAGGGAGAATGGACTCAAGATGACTATGCCGACATTGAGTCCTCCGGCGATGAAGACACGCCCTACGACCAGTCTACTCAACTTGGGACGCAGGTGGAGACGGCACCGATCCTGGACCGAGTGGTAATGTTCAATCTCATTGCTTATATTCCAATAGACATAAATACCACTACATATAGCCAAATATCCATTCTTTTGCTTGTTTGTAGGGCAACACACTGAAGCAGTCCGTATAGGACATAGAGAGTTTCTGCAGGACAGTCGGCAATGTCAGGACGCGTAGCTTTCTAGAGGTAAGCTTCGACAAAGCCACTCACAAAATTAGTGACCTATATTCTTCGTATCTTGTTGGTTAACAAAATGTTAGACGATAGAGGCTAGCAGGTCGGCTACGCCGTGCGGCTGGTCGTTGTGGTTGCAGGACAGGCGCGGCGAGGGACGTACTCGTGCCTCCGACCAGACCTGCAGACCCGACGCGGCAAGGGTCCACAGTACAGAGCTCGTCCCCCACGAGGAGCGACACTTTCCCAGCCCAGGGCGGTCACGACGACGAGGACGAGGTGGAGCAGACTTACGATGAGATAGGCCCGTCTCAGCTCGTAGACGCGCCTTCGACTCAGCCTCTACCACGCAGACGCCGCCGCGAGCCTAGCCGTTACACTCCAGGCAGCGACGCACTTGGTAAGGGGAAGGCTAGGAGGCAGTGACGGAGACTAGCCGTTTCACAAAATTTGTACTTTGTTCATATGGACTGAGATGGGTTTTGTAATGAGCTACTTGTTGTATATATGTGTACATGTTATTTGTAATGAGTTACTTGTTATATTCATGTGTTATTTGTGTTTAGAGTGGCTCCAAAAACAGGGGGAACTTGCCGAAATTTTCTAACTTCCACGATATAAGTAGTTCATATGCCGACACATTTGCAATGACACAACATTAGAGATAGACTAATGACGCAACAGGCAGCTTTGTGCAGCGACAGGACGATGAACACAACAAGTAAAATAAAACACGACGAATACAACATACAACCATACACCTCGTTGCCTACATGCCAAACGAGCCTCGTGGCACCCACATGGAGTATTGCTGAGGTGGACGCCTCGGACGTGGCTGTCCGTCGTTGTAGTGGCACGCACATATGCAGCTAGGGTTCGCGCAGCAACATTCAGGATCGTACAAGCTTCCTATGTTCACGACCTCCTCGTTGCCCCTCTCGCGTTGCATCTGCTGGCGGAGGTCGTTGTTCTCCTTGTTGAGAGTCTCGATTCGCTCCTCCAACTCAAATATTCGCTCCCATAATGTATTCACGTACATGGCAACATACCGTTCATGAGGCGGGTCGATCCAGCGTGAGAAGTCGCATTTCGCCATCTGCGGGAAAGAACGGTTAACAAGGAGGATCCATAAGTAGTAATGAAAATTGTACTATTAGCAATTTCTACTCCTGAGTGTGGGCATCGGAAGAAACGTCGCCCGCCATCGACTGGGCCATCCAAGACCTGCACGACCGCGTCCTTATTGTGTGTGCATTTTCGCCATGCAGGTTGAGCACGCCGGCTTGGTATCAGGCGGTACTGTGGATCGAAGTTCTCCCTCCTTTCCAAGGGAAGTTCTTCCTTCGGGGACCCAAATCCGACTGGACCCTCAGCGACCGACATGGTATGTTTCTGCACGACGGAGAAGGGGCTGGGGCTTCGTTCGATTTAAAGGGTTCTCTAGTAGGGGCCGGGGGACCAAGAAAACAACGCAGCTGACACGTGTTCACGAGACGGGGCCGCTTTTATTACGAGACTATAGTCTCTCAAAAGCCTACATAGAGCTATTTATTGCTACACTGGAATCCAGGAAAAGCGAAAAGATCCTCTCCATGGACTATGCCCACTGCACCAGATAACCTGCCTACATAAAGGCCTCCTATGTCTTCCATACCACATCTCATCCTCAAGACATCACAATACTACTACACAACAATGTCTTCCTGGAGGTCCGACCCATTTAGAGTGCCGGAGTAGCATGAGCGCCCGAAACTGCCATTGCGGCTTTCGGACGATGTTGTGCGTCTCGACGGATCGAGTACAACGAGCCAAATACGGCCGTAGGTTCTTCAAGTGTCCAGACCTGGATGACGACTTCGTGGTAACGACGACAACTAAATCATTTGTTTCTCGTTATCTTTTTCAACTTCATCCATGACATCTACCACGCCACACATAGGCTTGCACGTTCATCGAATGGGTGGATCGGGTGTCACCGGCATGGCCAGATAACCGGGCAGTGCAGGTGGAAAACAAAGGACAATACTTTGTCAAGATGACTCAGGCTCGCGAGGTGGAACGACAGATGCGGCTTGAGCAAGAGCGCTGCGTGAGGGTGGACCAAATCCGTCTGAAGGGCAAGGAGGATGGGCTGCAAAGGAGGTAGGAGCAGTTAATTCTGCGTGAAGCAGCCATCAAGCGCCAGGAGGAAGAGCTTCAAGCTCGTGAGGCAGCTCTCAAGAGCAAGAGTGACAGGAAGAAGGATGCAGCGGAGCCATCTTCAGGGCGCGACAAAAAGGGGAAACAACCACGCTATACGCAGTAGACAAGATGTAATAGACCCAGTCCGCACGAGAGGTCGTACGAGCAGTTGGGTCGGTTAGTCGGATATCATGCTATATGCTATGCATGTAATAAAAATGTACGCGCCATTATGCTTCTTAATAGATTCCAATTGAAGTAGACCTTTCAAATTCTGTACTATCTGTGTCAATCCAAGATCAATCATTTGGGCAGCAAATGCACCCTTTGCCAGCAAATTACGGAAGGACATGACAACAACTCTGACAACCTTACAAAAAAATAGGACAAAGGCATCATTATGTTAAAATTTTAGAACTTTAAAAATAAGATCAATCATTTTGAAGCCTCTCCATTTAGAACCATGCCATTTAGAAGCTTAGGCCGCGCACTATAATCATAATAAGGTTAGATTGTCCAGAGCTCTGTCCCAGAGCTCGGTGCCGAGACCCACGATTGGGACTGGGGGGTGCAAGATTTTTGCTCTGTCCCAAAGCTCGGCGCCGAGACCCACGGCGCCGAGGGGCTGCCACCTCGGCGCCACGTAGGCCGGCACGCTGGAGCGGGCATGCGACCTCGGCGTCATGAACCACGGCGCCGAGACGTTTTACCTCGGTGCCGTGTCCCACGGCGCCGACATCTGGGTCCAAAAACGGAAATAAAACTGCCAAGGGTCTAAATGTGAATATTATTCAAAAAAGGGCTAAAATAGAAAAATTTCGGCACATATACATATATATACACACATAGTATTTTGTATATGCCCAGCAGAATGCATCAACCGATTTACACACAATGAACATCGATGTACATTTAATTTCAACAAACACTCGATCGATCTTGGCCGTCTTAGCAGGATATCAAACGATGAATGATTTTTCACTCCAGAAGCTTGCTGGTGTACGTACAAGAACAATTTGACTCGAGAGATCATATCAAGCACAAATTGTTAGAAATAATCGTGATTTAGAGTTTGTATCAAGTCCGAGGCGTGGAGTCCATTGCCTAAGTTAAAGCTATATTCAACTTCGTGATAGAGTCCAGAAGTGAAAGTGATTTGGTTCCCAACGTAACTCAGTGACCTCACTAGGTACTGCTTACGCTCATTGGTACGTATGTAGCTTTATGCTGTCCAATTTATGCTTGAATGCTTTACGCTTCGATTTATGGTATGTACTAATTAGGTCTTAGTTGCTACAAGCAAATTACATGATAATATGCGTTCTTCTATCCATTTTTGTGTGCTTCGGTTGTTTAGTTAGTCATCAAGAAGAAGAAAACAATAGTAATTTATGCTTCAAGATTAGTCTACTGAGAGCATAATAATAGAATAGTTGTACCAAAAAAATAGATCAAATTATTCTAATGTTTTTCTCCTGTAAGTTTCCCCGTCTAATTCTTGGCTCCACCCCGACGCGCACACACACCACTATGCATGCACACTACACATACACACGCGAGTACGACCCTTAAACATATGCATGCATGTGGCGGCCTCACTAGGTGCAGTTTAAGTTGATCCTGTCTTGTTACAATATCAACAATTTGAGCAAAAATCAAATGGTGCAATAGTACAACTGAGAGCACCTTCAATATTAGACACCTTGACATCTAACACCATGTTTGGATCGCAATAATTCTAAAGAAATTTCTATTGGGATATGGATAACTTACACTAACGTAGATTAAAATTTTCTACCGCGTTAACTAGGAAACCATACGACTAAGAGATAATAGATCGTTACCATTAGAGCGCTTCAGTGTAGTGGAAGTAATCGATTGTCCTTTAGCCAACCATTTCCTTATAAATGTCCTGATCAGCGCCGCAGTCACCGTAGCACCTCTACCGAGGTTCACATGTCTAGGGATGGAACGCTGTGCATCAGCATGCTAGCACTAGTGCATAGAAAGGGTTATGAGAGACGATGGCTAGAATTTTGATTGGTGTATCTCGGGATACCTTCCTTAACCCCTGTATCTCTCTTTATATAGCCTCCAATCGGATCCTTATCTAGTACGATCAAATATCGTATCCGATTTAGAAAGTCTTAGGCTGTATCTTTATCCAATACGAGGAGAGATCTTATCTCACTCGGCAAACCTCCAACCAGATCCAATATGAGTAGAGATTGTATTCCACTTAGAGTCTATCATCCGGATCCTTATCGTTCTGACAATTTAAGTGTATGACCCTATAGTTTCATGTATATTTGACCACGGGCCGAAAACTCCTTTCCGGTCCATAAGTAGCGGTCCCTAGCAGAACATAACAACTCTTAAATATACATAAAGATCATATCGCACGAATCTATATAGTTTTTATGTACCGATTCCTAGGATAGCTTGATATTTCACTCGAACTTATAGTAGATTACTTAGTTGTGATTGATTCCCCAACTACATTTGGCATGACCATGCACTTCGTTAATCCAACCACATTGAGGAGCTCAAAGATATCTCTTCCGTTATCTTGGAGGCAAATTCTATCTTAATCACTCATATTTCTCTGCATGTTTAATAGTAAATCTAAAAGCTATTTTTATAACCATCTAATTACAGAGTAGTGTTTGGCAATATCTAAGTAAATTATTACATTTGTAAAACATCACGATGATTTCAGGTCTAAGGATCCTACATATACTACATATGAGAGTAACTGATAACACTTAAAAATATAACAATTTCTACAGTATCTTATGTTAGGTCAATCCAACAATATATTCTCTAATGTGTCTATAAAACATGATTCTTAATCAATACATATGTTGATTTGTAAATCATAATTATCCTACATAATGACATATGATCAGAGATGATTTATAATAACATTAAAATATGAATAAAGAGTTCTACGAATAAATCACATACTTGTTAATCAATATAAAATATGTTTATTCAAGGGGCAAAATAACATCTTATTTAAAAAATCATAAACATAAAAGTGATACAATCATCTTCATAATTGAGTCTAGAGTATATCACTAACAATTTCATCGGAAATTTGCATAAAACCAGTTGATTCCTCTTAAATTCCCGGTGAAATTCCCCTGTAATTAATCCGTTGGGAGTTTCAAAGGGATTTGCAGGAATTTAACTGGTGACTTATCAATTGGAAGCCCATGCTCACAGGGACATGACACTATTTTCGTGTTTGAAATGAAGTTAGAGAGGACCACCCACCCACCCACCCACGCACGCACGCACGCGCACATATATTTGAACGGGCACACATACATATATAAGAACACATATATTGGAACATATGTACACACTAGGGGCGCCTGCAAATTAATTAAGGCTGGAAATTGCAGCACGTTCTGCTAGCCTGCATGATCACGTCACTTTGTGATATACGATGTCAGCGTCACATACACATCATACGTTCCACCTCCCAATGTCCCGTCTCCTCTTCCTCAACCCACGAAAATGAAAGCGATAGTCCACAAGCCTCCTCTTTTTTCCTTCAGTTTTTAACTTTTCAATAGTAAATAGTTTTCAAATAAAATAATTTTTTAAGATAGAGTTAACAAGTTAATTGTATTAGACACTATAATGACTGCATCTATATCGTCCAAAACCACATAGAAGTTTCTCGTACTCCGTACTCTCTCTCAAAGCTTCTCTATCAACTAGTTCTCATCAGCGGAAACCAAAAGTCACCAGCCGCAACCAGGGCCAGAATTAGAACGAACATGGTTGAGGTTCACCACTTCATCATATATATAATAACATATATGATTTTAAGCAATATTGTGCTAAATAGTAATATGTTCGATAATTTTTTGCATCAATACTTCAATATAACCATTAGTGTATGATAATAAATAAGTAGTGATCAAAATGCTTACCAAAATAAAGAAGCCCGATAATAATATTGACTAGTTACAGCAAACTGAAGGAACTAAGAGTGAAATCATAGACAAAAGTTAGTCAACATTGGTAAAATACATCATTCGACTTCAATAGTCTATTAAAAGAAAACAAAATTACTTAAAATTTTCAAGTAAAAAACCAGTAGAATGATCAAATGTAAGTTAATGCGTTAACTTTTAGTATTTACATTCTTTCAAGTTCATAAAGCGACAAACCACAATATCATTGGTAATTTTTGTCAATTCTTATTTCTTCACATAGCAAATAAGTATATCATTCATGAAATCATCACCAATTAAAAAAGTCAATTAGATATTTGTATGTTCAATAGTTAAGAATAATATAACAAAAAAATACGTCAGGTAGATTGCTTACTTGACATTGTGGTCAAATACTATAAATTTGCCTTCGATTTGCAACTAGCTAGGCTGGTATTCAAAAATCAAAATTAAAACCCTAAGTCTTAACCCTATAATTTGACAAAAATCAATCAATAATCATCACATTGAAACCTAAAGCACAAATTTAACCCCTATTCTTAAAATAAATTAGAACAACTGAGAGAAAATTAGAGCAAAGTACATACTGACAGGGTAGACCTAAGCTTTCTTCGATCGATGAGGGCGCGAGGTGATAGAGACCATGCGGCGTCATGGTAAGATGCCAGGCGAGGATGGCTGATGACACCAATTTCTCTCATTCTCTGGCAACTAGTAGTTGCTTGGCTGGGGTGCGGTTGTGCAACAAATGAGCTACACATCTCCTAACCAACCATGCAAGATGAATAGGCGTCAAGAGCTGCCACGAACTAACACGCTTCAGGATCGACCAAATGGATGTTGTGGACTATTGCGGTCCTCCCTCTTGGACTGGCTTAAGGGATGGCTCAACCTGATCTAGTCCTCCCAATGGCTAACGAAAGCAGAGGCTCCTTGTGACATGCTGCTAGCTACTAAGAATTTGGGTTCCTAGTGCTCTATTCATTGGGCTTCAAAGAAAGAACCTGGTGCACTAAGTTTAGGCTAAGGGGTTCATATATGGGCCTAATAGATGTTTTGTACCCGATGTCCTGTGACACCGGAGGATCCTACTTGGTTCCGCCCATGGCCACAGCTAAAAAATAGGGCCGATACATAGAGGAAAGCAGGGGTGGAGCCACAGGCGGGCTTCTTCAGGCTTCAGCCTACCCTCTGGCCCGCCCCGAACACCCTCCCCCCCAAGCTCAGCATATGGGCCACGACACGCACGGGAGAGAGGAGTGGCTCACCTGGCGGCTAGTAGCGACGGTGGCGTGTGGGCGCGTGGTTGGCAACGCCCAGCAGAGAGCAGAACCCAGGGACACTTTGTGGCTTCCTACACGCTGGTTGAGCAGATCCAGGTAGGTGGCGACGGCTGCCGAGGCCGAGCAAACCCAGGCGAGAGGGTTACGCTTTGTGGCTTGATCACTTGTGCCGATGTGCGAGAGGCTGTGCAGTGCTAGGTCGCCATGGCTTCCTCCAACGGCGGTGGCAGCGATAGGAATCGTAGGTGATTTCTTTCCCCGTTTTCTCACCCTAGAATCATGGGGCTTTCTTTTTTTGGGGCGCGTAGGGCTTCATCCAAACTTCAAAGTATGTTTGATTTCGGCGAGTGGGGATCACTATTCTTGCACCTAGCACTTGTTCGACAAATGCCTCTACGCCTCCTTTCCGCTTCCGTTGCTCGTTTATTGGTCCCATCACTCTTTGGCTAATCACGGTCACACGTTTGTTGTCGTTGCAGCGAGTGATTGACCAGGCCAAGTACATGGGCTTGAGTCCAAGAGCTTAACCAGCAGCGCAGGCAATGTAAGTCCTCTTGCTCACGATAATATGTGTTGTTAGTGCGTTAGTGGGACATTGGAACTGTATAAGTACACGATCCATATTGGTTGCTCCAAGCACTTCTACTTGTTTCACAGAACGAACTACCTGGTTGCACGGAGCATTCAAGTCACTGTGGTTATCAAATTTGTTAGCTATTGAATGACATTGCATGGACGATGAAAGCAACACGCTCTGAATTCTTGTGACGACCGATTGCCAGCTAGGCATGGAGAAGGATGAGATATGCAGGTTCGATTCATTTCAGGCGTTTGACGAGATATGATTGGTACAGGACTTTGGTTAATCACACATACGCGCACGCACGTGTGCATGCGTATTTACATATTTTCGTATGAAAATCATGTGACTTGTGACGTACGACCGTGCCGTGACGTAGCATGTCACTTCGTAGACCAAGTCCACCTTATTTTTGCTGAACCATGTATCATCTCTCCTTTTAACTGGTCATAATATTGCTTGGATATCATAATGTTATTTGATGAAGCAGTTATCAGTGAGTTAACACTGTTTAATCTATGATTTGATGAGTCAGTTACCAGTGCTTAAATCTATTTAATCGTAGTAGTTACTAGTGAATAACTGTTGCGCCTTAAAAAGGCCTAGAGATGTCCAGGAAAATACATAGCATTCCATCTCCATTCTTCCTCTACTTCTGTGTTGTTGTACTGTGTGACCGAACCTTATCGACCTTTTTTCTTGGCGTGCATCTAGAAGGAGGGAGAGTGGATATCTCCAAACATTGCCACAGAGAGTACCTGCACAGGGCGACAATAAGGTTTCTGTGTAGCGTATTTACGCGACCACTCCTGCATTGCGTCATCTACGTTCGACACTACATTAAGCCTGCACTGCTTAATGTTCTTCATCAAGCCCACAGAAAGTTATTTGCGTGTTCGATTGACTTTGATACTATATTTTCCTTGCATATTTTCTAAAGTAAAACTTGGAATTTTCTATTGTATGTCTCTTAATAAAACTTGAAATTAAAATATTACCTACATATCCAACATGGAAAACTTCATTTAGCAAGTTGCATGTCAATTCTGGGTTGGTGAGCACTAGTGTGAAGCCTCATGTCAATCCTCACAACACCACACGTGGGCATGACGTGCGGCAACTGTAGGCCCACATCACATGCGATGCCAAAGGCCAGATGGCGTTGAGGAATTCGATGCATGGCAACACTGTTAAGAAATCGATGCAGAACAAATGAACGTCAACACAATCATGCAATCAATCAATCACTACGAACGCAATAGATCAATCACAAGAAACAGCAATTGAGAGAGAACACTAGATGCAATCTTTATTGATTTCTAATCTCATATTGGTTTACATAGTACAATGCCTCTTTATTTATAGTCTAAACTCACTTGGGACAATTCTGATATTTGCCCACACCGGAACCTTCTAGGTTTCGTAACACTCCCTTTTGGGTGAATACCACGGTATGCACATATCTTATTAAAAACTCATCCCAAAAACCCAGTGGAAAAAGGGATGGAGAAAAAAGTACATCATATTCGTTCCTTGTAATGCACTAGTTGGCTCATTAAAAACCTTTGTGAGAAAAACATTAGGAAAAAGAGTGCAACATTTAGATCTCAGGATCATGCAAGTTTTCTGGTCTTACATCAGGGTTATGGTTTAGGATTTTACTCACTTGAAACTTGTAACTCTCTTAGCTATCTAATCCTTATACATTTTAAGAAATAAATGCAAACCAGTATATTTATTCTAATAAGGATATGGGGGTAATTAATTGCAGCCACATTTCTTCAGAATGTGACTTATCAAAACCTTTCAGGATCTTTAACATTTGGTCATACAACCACATATATGACCAAAAGTTTGTTCTGCAGAACTAAAATTATGGTCATACAACCACAGAATCAATATAACCAGTTTTAATTTTTGCACTTATGCCATTCATACCAATATATATGGTATCTTCATGATAATAGAGGATATTGCCACTCTATCAGCTATTTAAGTACGCATAGCACGTATATTTCTGTATACAAATAGAGTCATAGGATGGTTGATGCCCTCAAATAAAGCACGACAGGAATGGTAAATCTACAGAACCTACCTATTGATATGTGAAGATCCTAAAGTTCCAGGCTGCTTTAAGCCAACCAAGGCTAACCGATGTATGTTGTAGCACAAAAAATTAAGCTACAGTATTAGTTCTACACAGGCAGGGTGTAACACTGAAAGGGAAAATATCACAAAACCAAAAAGGATATGGTCTACTATGGGATAAAATGCTGACAGCAGTTATCATAGTTTGCAATGTAATGAGGTAAAAACAGGTGAAACAAAACTTAAATGATCCAAGATAAACTATCTGTGAAATGGATAAGTGATGATGGGGGCAAAATTATCACGACCAAAACAATCAAGTAAAGAGTGTACAACACCTAAAAAAAATCATTTTGTGAAGCTGATTCTCGCATTGGAATGCAGAAGCCAACAGTGAAATAACCAAATTGGAGAACACATTCCGCACATAAAAAATCTTCATATGTAATGTTGGTCACAAATTGGTCTCCCACATCCACATCCTGATTCTTTGGCCACCACGTATATATGAAAGGCAGATAACATGGAAAGATAAAATTTGACAGTAAAAAGAAGGCATGCAATCAGTGCGCCTAAACAGTGAGATGTGGCACTGCCTATTCAGCAACTCAATACCTAGAAGAATAGAGTCTCTCAGAGAAGAAATAGATGACCAAATCATCTCTTCGTTCACTTTCAACTCATGATGAATTTCCCAGCATATTTGGGTGGGTTTTTTATGGTCAAACCATACAAAACCAATAATTAGCAGTTATAACATATTTTCCAAACATATGTAAGCTTGAAGGAAAGCATTACAAAGCCATGGAGATAATAGCTTCATACCTGAATCACTATGGTAATTATACGTTCACCCATGCAAGAAGCTACGAATTAGTAAACTATACACTAATACTATCACCCTTAGGCATTTTCTCGAACACATGGTATACATTCATAACAAAAAGCAATAGAAGACAAACGGAAAATAGAACCCCTGGGTAAAGATGGAATAAAACCTGACAGGAGGCAGAGCATACATTTATCTCATGGAAGGATAATCTCCAATACATAAAAAAGGAGTGAACCTGATCTTGCTTGCTGAAATTGTAGCCCTCACCATGTTAGGCAGGCTTCTTCCTTCCATGTCCGGTTTTCCCCTTCTTATTCTAGCCCATCTCGTCTCCTTGGTACTTGTGGAATCCAGACATTGGGTTTGGAGATAAGTAGAAAAACAAGAAACAATCTAATGATAAAAGAAATGAAGCATGTAGTTCGGAGAACCCGTCACATTCTGATTTGCAGCAACGCCATGTACTGATTTTCCATCCGGTCATCAGCGAACAGCGATGTTCCAGCAGCTGCCATGCTGGATACTGTTGTATACTTTTCATCCACAAAAGGAGATAGTGTTGCATAAAAGAGAGGCATCTAGCAAATCAAACAAACCACATAAAAATTGGCAGTAATCACATGGTTTTGGTAAGTTTACTACAAAAATTAGGTCAAACTGAGTATGAATAACATTTCCATTTGGTAATGGTGTTTTAATATCTTGTGCAAGTATCTAAGTTGACGGATAATAGAGACTGACAAGCAAAAGTCTAGTACCACTCTCATCTTGTCATTGTAAACACCTACTGAGACATTTAAACATATACAACTAAGTGTTTTGTGTTCCAATTAAAAACTGGCTTGATACCAGCAATTTTATAATGTATGAAATTGCAACCGGCAGCATGAATATTGGACAAAATGAGCTTGCAGTTTAGCTGTCTGAAACGCTCATAGAAAACAAAAAGGAGCATAGTAAATGCATAAACCTGGAATTCGGTAGAAGTACGATATATTGAATACAATAAACCAGCAATGTGAGCATCATAATTTCAGTGTATATTTGGACTTAGGAGGGAGTAATCCCCAAATGGATTTTTATATTAGGACAAATACACAATCATTTGCGAATTAGTGCTCACCATAAGCATTAAAGTAATCTACTAACAAATTGACGAAAACTTGCAGAAATGGCTGCTTCAGGGGAGTGGCTTGACAATGGACAGTGGAGAATAGCATGTTGGCCTAATACCAACTGTGAAAGTGGTTTCTTCCTTAGTACTGTCGGAAATCTAACATGGTAAGAAAGTTTTATTTTATTAAATCTAAATTACTATGTGACTATTTGAACTATTCATATAGAGTGCGCTAAAATGAACATAAAACACAAACATGGTAAGAAAGTGTGAAAGTGGTGTCTTCCTTAGTACTGTCGGAAATCTAACATGGTAAGAAAGTTTTATTTTGTTAAAACTAAATTACAATGTGACTATTTGAACAATTCATATAGTGCACGCTAAAGTGAACATAAAACACAAACTAGGCACTCCAAACTTAACCTTGTCATGCGCTTCTTTAAGAGATAAATCATTTGGAATGAAAATATTAGGCTTTGGGAGATGGATCTTCTCAGTAGGAGCCTTTTGAATCCATTGCTGCCAAGTAGAGCCATAGAATCAATTACATGTTATGAAGGATTATGTACATAAAATAGAATAATTAAGTACATTGTTACAGCTTGTGATGTGGAATAAGACGGGGAAAATACAATTTAGAAAATGAAATTATTGAAAAAGGAAAGGCAAACCTGCATTATAGGAGTGACATTCTCAACAGAATATGATGCGTTGCACCAGGGCTCAATAGAGTTAGTAGATCCTTCAAGTTTTTTAAACTCCCAGGGTATTGTATAGAGACAGAGGAAAGTATTGCATAAAAGATTGAAGAAAGGCATAATATTTAGCTTCATATGCTAATTGCTAATTTATGTGCAGAGCCGTAGACCATATGATGCCATAACTTATCAGCATAATAATAAGTCTAAGATATGAAGGTAAGGCCAACTACCACAAGATTGCTAATTTGTGTGTATATTGATATGAGGCCTAAGGGGCCACATATATAGAAGAGTACAATGAGATATGCCATATAGAGATAAGGCATATATGGAATAGAATATAGACTCTATCTCCTAACACGGACTCTATCTCCTTAACACTCCCCTTCAAATGCAAAGCGCATACAATAGCATTGCATTTGGAAAGAGTTGATACTAAAATAGTAAACAAAATCCGAATACTTAGATGGATCTAAACAGAAAACTCGAAATCCTAAAAAGCTCGAAATACTGAGCAGCAAAATACTAAGCAAAACCGAAAACGCTTAAGATCTGATGAGGAAGAGCCGCGACGGGCGGAAAGCTCGAAAGCCCGTCGCGGCTGCAGGATGCGACGGCGGATTTGACGAGGAAGAGTCCACGACGAGCGGACGACGGTGAAGGGATCCACGACGAGCGGACGGCGGCGAAGGGATCCGCGACGGTCGGACGGTGGCGAAGGGATCCACGACCGACGGATCTGACGAGCGGACGGATCTGACAAGGCGCCGGGCGGTGGGGATCCGAGGTTGAGGACACCTGCAGGGACCATGATGGGCGGCCGACGGCCAACCGCGACGGGCGGACGGCAGCCGAGGGAAGCCGCGACGGGCGGCTGCCCTCTATGCAGCTGAAGGAACGGAACTGATGAGGCGCCGGGCGGTGCAGGCAGATCTGACAAAAACTGAGTCGGTGGAGGCGGATGACGATTGGGCTTGCGAATAGTGAGCAGATATTTAAAAGCCCTGGTACTTTGACTGGTGCCTTGGTATTAATAGTGAGCAAAAAGAAAACTTTGACTGGTTCCTTGGTATTTCTCTCCTGCACAACAGATAGAAACACGAAGCGGGCGGTGCCAGCGACCCCGATGTCGGCAGCGGGCGGCGATCTGGCGCAGCGAGCAACGGCGACGTTGGCGGTCGACTCCCAGCGGGCAACCCGAGCGACGGCGGCAGACGACTCCCAAGTGGCGATGGCGGCGCGCAGATGAGCCCGAAGGCGGCGGCGCAGATGAGGCCCGTCGAATCGAGGCGACGGTGGCCCGGATCGGGGCGTCCTCGAAGGCGGTGGCCTAAGGCGACGGCGCAGATGCGGCCCGCCGGATCAAGGCGACGGTGGCCCGGATCGGGGCGTCCTCGAAGGCGGTGGCTCGCCGGGTGGACGAGGCAACAACGGCGCTGCTGCAGCTGACGGATCTGGCGAAGCGGGGCAGCAGATCTGACAAGGCGCCAATGACCAGTGGCAGGATTGGAGCACACGGCCCAGATGGACGTTGAAGAACCGCGACGGGGCGACGAGGCGAGGCGGAGAAGGGCCAGAGGTGTAGACGACGGCAGCGGCCGGCGGACGAGGAAGAGCCCCGGATGGATGCGGCGGATCTGACGACGAGAGTGGAGATCTCCCGGGGGGAGAAGTGCGGAAGGAGCCGTAGGGCGGACGACGGGCGGATGGACGAGAAAGCCCGGATCCAGCGGCGTGGTGCCCAAATCCAGTGTCCAGTGGTCAGCGGCAACGGGCCGGCGACCCCGAAGGCAGCGGCGCGGATGCTGCCCAGCCCGAGAAGCCTTCGGTGCGGATCTGACAAAAGGACTCGTCTAGGCGGCGGCGCCGAGCGGTGGAGATCCGGATGGATCGGCTCCAAGCGACGGCGCCGATCTGACGAGAGGCGAGGCGAAAGGCGGCTCCACTAACGGATCGGGCGAGCTCCCCAGCAAGGACGGCGGCCATGCGGCGTCGGCCGACGAAGAAGTCGCGACAGCGCGCGGCAGCGGCTCAAGCGGCGAACGAGGGGCGACCTCTCGAGCGGAGGCAGCGAGGCGAGGCGGCAAAGACTTCGGCAAAGACGAGGCGCCAGGATCTGCGCCTGCTCAGGATGTTGGATGTGCGGATTCGAAGTTTAAGTTGGATCTACCAGAGAAGAGGCCGCCGCCCCCAGGAGTAGAGAATGATCCTCCCGAGAGCAGTAGTAAAGGAAGAGTAATAGAGGCTAGGTATACAACCTAAGCTCTGATACCAAGTTACGAATATAGTGTCTATATTGATATGAGGCCTAAGAGTCCATATATATAGAAGAGTACAATGAGATATGCCATGTAGAGAAAAGGCATATATGGAACAGAATACGGACTCTATCTCCTAAACACAGACTCTTATCTCCTTAACAGTGCTCAGGCTGGAGCTCACCTCAAGGGGGGCAGCATAGGGAGAGCTCACCTCGAGGGGGTTGCGAAGGATACCTGGAGTAGAGGGGCAACGAAGGATGGCTGGTGGAACCGAGAATCACGACAGGCGGCAGCGACCGCACAAGACCTAGCAGTCACCTCCCAGCTCAAGCATTGCAGATCTGATCATTTTTTGAGGGAGCATTTTTAGGGGAGGCAGGATAAGTCGGGGGGCAACGGATGGCAGAGGGGATTGGTGGCACCATCGAGTCAGATTGGAAATGGCGGCAGGGCAAGAAAACACTGAATTCTTGAAGGTTCTCATCAACAACACCGTTCTCCCTATTTCTATGAACATCGCCCACGCGATCATGGAAGGAACCTAGGACATGGAAGGAACCTAGGATGAGGAGAATTGATTCGATCTGGCGGACTACGCCCCACGATGCCTCCACGTCATCGTCCTCCATCCCAGGCTCACCTATCTTTGTGACCAACAAAGTTGACCAGAAGGAAGAAGACACAGCACCCTAGTCATCGACAATGCCTAAGGAAATTGGATGTTCCAGTCTTGTCGGAATGCCCAAGCACCACAACAAGCTTGGTCCATTCGACCAGCAAACACAACAACAAGAGCGTAATACCATGATCCAAGGGTTAGATTACTCGCAATGTAGTCATAGACGATTGCTATTTGCCAATGGCTCCTACCTATAGTGGGAGCAGGTGCCGCCTAGTGATAGTGTCGATAAGACTACATCCTAGCAGAAAGACAGACCTTGGACCTCTTCAATATACACACAATATTCATAACAGCGCAGAGTGAGTTGGTAACTTGGGGTGGAACTCGAGTCATCAAAAATTTACAAAATATATTTCTTAATAGCACATTACATAGATAAAAATTTATTGGTAGAAACAATTACGGTAGAAGGGAGATTAGAAGGGAGAATAGCACTTAGCTTGATTTATAGAATGAAGGGGAGAGCTTGAGGTGGCCGGCCATGGAGGGCGACGTTGCCATGGCACGGGTCGTCGTCGAGGGGCGGCATGGCGCAACTATGGCGTCGTCTGAAACATTGCCACATTTAGGGATGTACGGAAGACAAAATTATACCCATATTTGCACGGACACTGTATAAATAGACAAATATGTAAGGACAAACTAATAGTAGGTTCAAAAAATAAATAGACAAAAATTATACCCACCAGATCATGCTTGTTGTTTCTCTGCTCCTATCATTGTTGGAAGTTCAACTTCTTCATGCAGAGGGCATACATGAAAGCAAAGAACACCGCGAAGAGCACAGGCACGACAACCACCATGAAACTCTTGTGGTATCCAAAATGATGAGTTACGTAGTAGCGAATTTTCGGGTTGGACAAGCCGAGAGAACTGAGATAATCTCTTCCAGGTCTCCGTACAGTCTCTCTGTGTAAACTGCACTAGTCCAGGATCACGCTAGTGCACACAGTCAAACATAGATGTCATCACAGTCATACACACGATAATAATAAAGGAAAACTCGAATATCGATAAAATATCAAAATGCGACCTTATGGCCAAGCTTACAATATCTCTAGCGGAAGGGCTTAACAAAATAGCGTGAAATCCAAAATAAAGCGTAGCGACCAATCGACAAGCCACAGGCTATCGAGTGGAGAACGAAGCCTAATCCGTGAAGTCGTCGTAGAACCCTCCTCATGTTAAAGAAAATCACAACAAGGCCTTTACAAAGTTCAGTTTACAACTTAATCCGCCCGCTAGGTTTCGCATCACACCCACTTGCGCCACATGGAAATCGGCAACCATGTTCATCTCAATGGCAAGATTACAGTTGAAACCTCCCAAATTAGTCGGCCAGTCCGTCCCATACCGACATGTGGTTTGCAGTGAAGGCTCGGATCAATGGCGCACAAAGTTAAGTCCTTAACATTACCCGGCGAGACTACCACATCCCCAAAGTACAATTGTACTTCCCCTCTCGCACGATCGCTCGCCCGAGTGCAAAACTAATTTGTATAACCAAGCCAACGTCACACCAATGACGTGGCACAAATTTTAATACACGTGGCACCAACCACAGTTCCATATGTCATTAAGTCAAATTAATAATTTAACCTGTGTGATGAGATCAATCGTAAATATAAACTGGCTAAGCAATCTAATCGTACCAACCCATGTGATAAATAAACTAGCATCACTAATAAATTTCCCAACCTATGGTGACAATGGCGTCATGGTATTTCAAAGTGTAAAGGAGGTATAATTGCAATTGGGACAATAACTACCTGCGCAACGGTTTGAATAAAAATAGCAATGCAATGTAATTTAAATCAAAATAATTAAATAATAGTTTGTAAAATTGGGTTCAACATGATCAAGGGACACGACTTGCCTTCGTTATGCTCAGCGGGGTACTCCTGGTCTTCTGGCGCGAAATCTGCTCCTCCGGAATCCGAATCTAACGAGAGAAAACGACCGAAAACAAAGAAACACATAAAATGACAAGCAAATGAACTCCAAAATTCATGAAACCAGAACCAACAGTTAGAGCTCGATTTTAGATGAATTTAGAAAAAAGAACGGGGTCAATCGGAGCTAGGACGGAGGAGAACGGGCTCTCGGAAAATCAATTTCAGAGAAAATCCCAGAAAATCGAAAAAGGGGTGGCGTGGCACAGGAGGAGTGACTGCGTGGCGGGCGCGCGGTTGCGACACGTGGCAAGCGGAGTAAGTGACACGTGGCGCGCGCGATCTTGCCACGTGGTAGGGTGACGTGATCACGACGTGGCACCCGTGCTTGTCTGGTGACGTGGCATTGCCACGTGGCGGGTAGGGCGGCGTGGCGCGGCGCGCGGCGAGAATCGGACGGTGGGGAGGGCGCGCGGCTAGATCTGGACCGTTGGATCGGATCTAGCGGCGGTGAGGATTGGCGGCGGATCGGTGGGCGGCTCGGATTGCCGACACGTGGCGGCACGGCGGCGCAGCTGTCGTCGCGCGGCCGCGGCGCGGCGCGAGGCAGTCTGGCGGCGGCGAGGCGGCCGGCGGACGGCGTCGTGGCGCGCGACCGAGGCGGCGGAGCGGCGAAGCGGCGATGTCGTGTGGCGGCGGACGGACGAGGCCGCGAAGCGAGTTCGCGTCAGCCGGCGGCGACGCGGCGCGCAGCGAGCGGCGTCGCCGGGTCGAGGCGAAGCGGCGAAGTCTAGCGGCGAAGTGCAGCGGCAGCGGCGCTACGTCGTCGAACGACGAAGACCGGCGGCGATGGCGGCGAAGACTCACGCAATGGGTTCAACGGCGCGCGAGCAAAGGAGGCGGCGCCGCAGCGAAGACAATGGCGAAAGACGGCGGCGCCGCAGGGCGAGGAGGCTGCGAGGCGGGCTGCGCTTTTAAACACGGGCGCCGAGGAAGACCGGCTTCGGTCACGGCGCGAGAGATGGCGGCGGCGGCGAGTTTCCGCCGGAGACGCGCGCGAGGATCGCCACGTGTCGGGGCGACGGACGGGCGGTAGCGGCGAAGTCGACGCGACCGCGCGGCGAATCTTGACGCGATCGCGGGCGGCCGAGATCCAACGAAGCGTCGGGCGGCGCGGAGCGAGGAGAGCTAGGGTTTCTGCGGCGGCAGCGTGCGGCGGCGGCGCGCGCAGCGCAGACGAGAAGCGGCGCTACAGCGCATCCATGAGATCTTGGCAGCGTGGCGCGGCGGCGACGGAGGCGGCGAAGTGCGCGCGGCGAGGCGGGTTAAGGCTGGCCGGCCGAGCGGAGGGGCCGAGGGAGGCGGATGGGTGACACGTGGGAGAACAACGGTCGGACGACGGATTTTCTTTCCGATTTCTTTTTCCGAAAATCAACTAAAAGAAAAGAAGCTCTAGAAAATAGCAAATAAATCCCAAAATTCACTAAAAATACGAGAAAATTCCTTGAGACACAAGAATCCAAATAAAATATTTTCAACTTATGTTAATGTTTATTTTACTCAGATTAAATTATTTCAAAATTCTAAAATTCATTTGAAGCTCAATTTAATTCTAGAAAATTCCAGAAAATTTCTTGTGACTTAAGGAACTTAATCAAAATGTTTTCAGATAAAGTTGAAGTATAATTTAATCATATTAAATTCTTTTAAATTCCTGAAAATTCTTTTACGCTTGCTTTTAAATTCAAATAAATTCCAGAAATTTATTTTTAAATTCAAGGTTTTAAAAATCCCCAAAAATCAGGATGTTACAATCCAGTAGCACCAGATCCACCATTTGGGAATTCTCTAAATAAATAAAACAAGATCACTAAGTCAACCTTACAAAAGAAAAGGAATCACAAGAATTGTTTGATCAAAGAGAGAACTCACCGGGATCCGAATGAAAAAGCCCGAGAAGAGGTTGAAGAGGGAATAGAAAGCTACGGCAAAGATGGCTGCAACCTCATGTTTTGGTGAGAGATTAATACAGTCATTATCCCAAAGTAGGAGAAGTAGAGGACGGAGAAGTAGGAGACGAAGAACCAGAAGAAGTTGGCAGCTGGTCCACTGGAAGCTCATCATGGCATATACGATGAGGGTCTAATGAGGCCTGGACGAACACATAGGGTTTCTCCGTGACAACCTGCAGCAAAGCATAGAACTTAGTGACTCAGGAAGCAAATGACACGTTACTACCTCGATTCTGACGGTGTTTTGCAATAGCTTTTTGTTCTTTTTACCTTAAAAATGGCATAGGGCATTGCAGTACATCCCAGTGATCCTCTCCGGTGAGAAACCGTTCTCTCAATCAAAACAATAGGTTTGCATGATTGCACAATTGTTGATGCAAACAAACATCACCGCCGCATTGCTCCAATGGTATTTTTAAGAGTATTGGCATTTCCCTGCATCATAAGGCACCAAAACTTCAGATACTGGTACATTAGGATCAAGGAGTCAAAGATGAAGAAAAAAGTAGAGGGTTTACATCTTGGTGCCAATCTTCCAAAAGATGGAGCCGACCAGCAAGGTTGTGAATAAAGTGAAGTGAAGGAAAATCTAACACGGTTGTAACTGGCTGCACCAATGGGTCGACCATTGCTTCCAAAGGCAGGCTTTCAGCGGCCCTGTAGTGGATTAAGAGTATTTTGTAGGCAAATGCAGATCTGATGCTCCTGGTTCTGGTTGACTTAGCTGGTTCACCAATACTTTGTTCTGCCTGGAAACACAGCCGATGAATTCCATGAGAATTTTGTTATTCACACTGCTACGGCAACTAAACACTTTGAGAGAGTGCAGTATTGTTCATAGTTATCAAGTGTAGACTAGTCGACAAGTCGGTGAGCCAGGACCGACTTGCGCTGGCGACTCGACTTGCGGTGGCAAGTCGGGCACCTGGTCGACTAATCGTCGACTTGCCCGTCGACCAGGCGCTGGCAAATCGGGCGACTTGGGGGAGGCAATGAGCAGCCAGAGCAGATATGTACCAGTCGTTCGATAACTTCATAAACAAATTGGTACGATCAATGAAACATCCGAATATATGAGTTTGATAAATAATGATGCCTAATCTTAGTAAAAAAAACTAATCATAACTATTGTTGTTGTCATATATATCAAATCTCAAATATCTGATTGGCTTACACCTAGAACTAACAGGAATTAGACTCCAATGACAGCAAGCAAGCAAACTTCTGAACTCATTCTGTTATAGTAGCAGAATGATTTGATCTTCCAAGAAAATTTAGGAAGCAACTAGAGGTATAGTGTAAGTGACAAAAAAAGACATTGACCTACAATCTTGATATCATCAATGATTTCTTGATCTCCGATTTTTTTTAGGAAGGCGCAAGAATGCGGAGTATATCAAGGACGCTAATTATGGTCACCAAAGACTCTGAAGAGATCGACAGACAGATAGATAGATAAGCGGCGGGAAGGTGGAAGAAAGAAAGCAAGAAAGAGATGCTTGCTATCGAGACCGTACATATACGGGACTGAGGTGAAGAATACTCGAATCGATTCTTGGTTGGTCGTATTTTACATCCAAGCCATGTTCCATGTCCCGCGCACTTCGCTTCTTCTCCCGGGCGTCGCGCTTCCCCTCGGCGGCTGACTCCACGCGATCGCGCCTCGCCCGGACTCGACGCGCTCCTTCGCCGATGCCTCCCACGAGCCAGCCGCTGCCACCCCGGAACAGCCGCCGCCGTCGCCGCCGCTCCATCCCTGCTGTGGATCTGGCTTCTCCCGTGTTGCCCACAGCCCAGATCCGGCCCTTCCTGTGCCGGGCCGGGGCTTCCCCACCACCGGATCCGGGCCTTGCACGACCGGTCCCCCTCCAGGCCGCCGCCGACTCCTTAGGCCGCCGCCGTCCCCTCCCTCCCACCACCGGCCGCCGCTGCTCCCGCCACTCCTGCTAGCGTGGGAAGCCGCCGCCCACTGTCCATCTGTCGGGTAGGTACGAGCTTTCAAAGATAGAGCTAAAAAAGATCTAGTCTTGCGCCGCGCCTTCCCGACCATGGCGACCCCTCCCATCGATCCAGCTGCTATCGCCACCACCGCCGGCGAGATCGCGCCTATCGCCCCTCCGATCGTCCTCAACCCCTACTGCATGGTCGTCGTCAAGTCCCACGTGCCGACCACCCTCGATCTGAAGACACTGAACTACTCCCGCTGGTACAAATTCTTCCGGACCATGTGTGAGAAGTTCGACCTCCTCTCACATCGACGGCACCGACACAACGCATCACGGCGAGGCCAACTGAGCCCTCGCTGACTCTGCCGTCCTCAGCTAGTTGTATGGCTCCGTCTCCGACGATGTCCTCGACTCAGCAATGACTGATCAAGAGATCGCCCATGACCTTTGAGTCGCGATCGAAGCGCTGTTCCGCGACAACAAGGAGTTCCGCGCAATCTTCCTCAACAACCAGTTCCACTCGCTCGTCCAAGGCGATCTGTCCATCGCCGACTACAGCCAGCGGGGGAAGGTCCTCACCGACGAGCTAAGCGACATCGGCTACCCTGTCAACGACACGCAGCTCGTCCTCAACCTGCTGCGTGGCCTCAACCCGCGCTTCTCCACCACCACCAACGACATCGCCAACTCTGTACCGTTCCCTTCCTTCGCCAAGGCATATTCCATGCTCGCTCTCAAGGAGACTCGCTTCAGCAACGAGGCACAGATCGCCACCGCCACAACACTGCTCACCTCCGGCGGCTCCTCCGGCTACACATCATCAACTACCAGTCCGGCTGCCAATGCTCCTGACGGGCGTCGCAACAGCCGCAATCGCTACGACAAGCAGGGCAGGTCCGGACATGGCGCCAGTGCCGGTTTCCAGGGTGGCCGCGCACTACCATCTCTACCGACCGATCCCTGGTTTTACTTCAACCCGTGGACTGCTCCTACTGGCCATCAGTGGCGTCCCTCGCACGCTCAAGGCCTCCTTGGCGCTCCACCTCAGGCTCACACCGCTTTCACGCTGTCCCAGCCTTCCACCCCGCAGACCTGGGATCAGCAAAACCTTATCACCGCGTTAAACCAACTGACTGTCCAAGGACACGGCGGCTGGGTAATGGACAGCGGTGTCACCTCCCACATAACGGCAGCATTTAGCGGTACCTCCTCTCTTCCCTTCCCCACCTCCCCTTTCGCTCAGTGCGTCACGGGTGGCAGCAGTTCCCACCTCCCTGTTGTTTATCGTGGTCACACATTCCTTCACACACCATCCACTCGTTTTCTTCATAATACCCTAGTTGTCCCTAACCTAGTTCACAATTTTCTTTTTGTTAGACAATTTACTCATGACAACCATTGTTCCATCGAGTTTGACGCCTTTAGTTTTTCTATTAAGGACTCCTGGACACAGCGTACGATGCTTCGCTGCGATAGTGCAGGCGATCTCCACACCATATCTCCAGTCGCCACCTCAGCTCCACCCAGCACACACCTCGCTACCTCCTCCCAAATGATGATGGCCGGTCGCGTCGGCCGTGGAGGCCGAGGCGAAGCGGCGCTCAACTGGCCGTCGTCCTCGTCGCGGCCACACTTGTGGCGGCGACGTGGTGATCCAGAAGACGGTGCGGGAGGTTGCAGGCGCGTCCTACCCATGCTCACACGTGACAACTACACGGATTGGCCACTCGTGATGAAGGTGATGCTCCAAGCGAGGGGCCTGTAGGACGCCATCGAGCACGGCGACGCCAATGTATAGGAGGATCCTGCGGCACTCGAGGCGGTCCCGCAGGAGATGATTCGCGTACTCGCCATCAAGCGATCGACGAAGGAAGCATGGGACTACGTCATGTCCATGCGAATTGGCTCCGATCACGTCCGCAAGTCAAAGCTCCAGAAGCTGCGCACTGAGTTCGAGACGCTCGCGTTCAAGGAAGGCGAAGATCCTGAGGATTTCGTGCTTCGCTTGAGCTACCTAGTCGGCTAGCCCTCGGAGTACGGCGAACCCGTCAACGAGCAGAAGGCCATCGAGAAGTACCTTCGAGTCGTCCCGCCCAGGTTCGGTCATGTTGTCTACACCATGGAAACCATGCTTGATCTCTCCAGGTTGACCATTGTCACCGGGTGTTTGAAAGGCGTCGATGATCGTTGTCTTACGCAACCAGCGCCACCAACAATCACCTCTGAAGGCAAGCTCTTGCTAACCGAGGAATGAATGGCGCGCCCCAAGGAGAAGCAGAGCGGCGAGGGATCGTCGAGCAAGTCTGGTGGCCACGGCCGTCGCCACAGCAGGGGCAACCGGCGACCCAAAGGCGAGGGTGGCCGCGACGGGCGGCGGGACGCGAGCGCGATGTTGATCATGACAAATGTCGTAACAGCGGCAAAATTGGCCACTGGGCCAAGGATTGTCGTCAGCCACAGCGCGAGCAGGTCCATCTCACCCAGGAGGATGTTGAGGAATAGACGTTGCTCATGGTGCAGGCCACTGCCAACCCTCGTCAAGCTCGACGAGACGCACGCCCAAGTGAACCTCGGGTGCGAGGGAGAGCGGCGCAGCGACGTGTGGTATTTGGACACGAGGGCCAACAACCACATGACCGGCTTCGATAGCCTCTTCACGAAGCTGGACACGGGCATCATCGGCTCAATGAAGTTCAGCGACGGCTCGGTGGTCGACATCCGCAGGTGAGGCACCGTGCTCTTCACCTGTCAAAACAGTGAGCACCGAGCCATCAGCGACATTCTACTATATTCGAGGCTTGGAGGCGACATCGGCGTTGGCCACTCAGCGTGTGGGCTGCGGTCTTGATTGGCGAGTCTTTGCGATCGCGATCGGCAACGTCAACAACTCGCCAAGGTAAAGCGCGCCAAAAACCGCTAGTACATGCTCAACTTGAACATTGCGAGGCCGGTGTGCTTGATGGCGCGGCAAGACGATGAGGCTTGGCTGTGGCATGCCCGCTATAGTCATCTCAACTTTGACACCCTGAAGACTGGCTCAAGACGGCATGGTGCGCGGACTCCCGACGATCGTCGGCATGGCGCGCAGCTTGCTCAAGGCGAAGGGGATGTCGTCTGAGTTTTGGGGGAAGGTAGTGACCACCGCTGTCTTTCTCCTGAACCGTGCGCCCAGCAAGAGCTTGGATGGCATGACGGCGTTTGAGGCCTGGCACGGGAGGAAGTCCGACGTCTCCTTCCTACGCACGTTTGGGTGCATCGCGCACGCCAAAGTAACTCGCCCCAATCTGATGAAGCTCAATGACCGCAGTGCAAAGATGGTGCTCGGGTTTTGAGCTAGGGTCGAAAGCATACCGGTTGTTCGACCCAGTTGCACGCCACGTCCACGTCTCCCACGACGTGGTGTTCAACGAGAAGGCCAGCTGGGATTGGGCGAATCCCGGCAAGCTGGAGAAGACGTCTAGCGTGGGCACATTTGTCGTCGAGCACGAGATCACGCTTATCCAGTGGAGGTCCCTGCTCCGAGGGAGCAGCCGCACATGCCACCGTCTCACCAGGGCCCACCACCACCTGGCACTCCGGATCACGCACCGGGTGTACGTTCGTGTCACCAACGGTTGAGGCGCTTGCCGAGCTCGATCACGACGACAATGGCGGCACCCAACACCGGTTCAGGACGCTGCGAGACATCATCGGTCCCGCGCCCCGGTGCCCACCGCAGTTCTTGGAGCGAGCAGGTCGCCCACGTGAGTCGCGAAGAGCGCCACGTTTGGCGCGGCGGAACGCCATCCGTCCTGGCGCCGAGCAATGCTGGAGGAGATGAAATCTATCGAGGAGAACAACACTTGGGACCTCGTCGAGCTTCTTGTCGGACACCGCGTGATCGATCTCAAGTGGGTCTTCAAGGTGAAACGAGACGAGCATGGCGCCATCACTAAACACAAGGCGCTTCTCGTGGCAAAAGGGTACGCACAACGCGAGGGGATCGACTTTGAGGTCTTTGCCCCTGTCGCACGAATGGACTCGATGCGGCTACTACTGGCCCTGGTGGCGCACCAAGGGTGGTCCATACACCACGTGGACGTTAAGTCCGCGTTCCTGAACGGGGATCTCGTGGAGGAAGTCTATGTGGAGCAGTCGCTGGGTTTTGCCGTTGGCAAGCAGGAGCACAAGGTGCTCAAGCTGCACAAGGCGTTATATGGGCTGCGTCAAGCCCCGCGCGCTTGGAATGCCAAGCTGGACGCTAGCCTCCAGGAGCTGGGTTTCAACCGGTGCAAGGACGAGCATGCGTTGTACATGCAGCGAGCGCTCGGAGGAACGCTGATCGTCGGCATCTGTCTACAACTTGATCATCACCAGGACAACTCAAGCACGCATCGACAAATTCAAGCGCGAGATGATGTCCATGTTTCGCATGAGCAACCTAGGACTGCTCACCTACTACCTCGGCATTGAGGTGAGCCAAGGCGTCATCGGGATCACGCTCTGTCAGAGCGTATACGCCCACAAACTCCTGGAATAGAACGGCATGGCTGAGTGCAATCCTTGCCACACGCCGATGGAAGAGAGGCTCAAGCTATCCAAGGCATCAACGGCACAACCTGTGGACGCAACCCGCTACCGAAGCATTGTGGGGAGCCTACGCTATCTGACTCATACCCAGCCAGACAACATGTTTGTCGTTGGGTACGTGAGTTGGTTCATGGAGGATCCGCGAGAAGATCACCTCGCCGCAGTGAAGCACATCCTCCGGTAAATCGCCGGGACACGGAGTTTCGGCCTCACCTATCCGAGAGGAGGTGGCGCACTTGCTTTGTCGGGCTACAGCGATAGCGACATGGCCGACGACCTTGACGGGCGAAAGAGCACCACTGGCATCTTCTTCCTCGACACAAGCCCAGTCTCCTCGCAGTCGCAAAAGCAGCGGGTTGAGGCTCTCTCCTCGTGCGAGGCAAAGTACATCGCGCTACAACGGCGACCTGTCAGGGCGTCTGGCTTCACCGACTGCTGCAGGAACTCCTGGAACAGAAGCTTCCAGCACTAGGACTCAAGGTGAACAACAAGTCCTCCATCGCTCTCAGCAAAAATCCAGTCCTCCACGACAGAAGCAAGCACATCGACACTCGATTCCACTTCATCCGAGAAGCCGTCGATGGAGGTCAAATCATCCTCGAGTTCGCTGCGATTGAGACGCAACTAGCGCACATACTGACGAAGTCGCTCGGTCGAGTTAGGTTCCATGACCTCCGAGCACAAATTGGAGTCTCTGAAGTTAGTAAAGCGCGTCAGGATTAGGGGGAGAGGTGTAGCCTCGTCAACACTCGTTAATCCTGCGTGTAGGATCAGCTCCGGTTGAACTAGGAAGGCAGCAGAATATTTCTTTGTTGATAAAGTCATCAACGGGTTCGCATAGAAATAGGATAGGCAGTTCATGGCTATTTTTAGGCTATTCTTTGGCAATAAATAAGTGCTCATTTGTGCTCTCAAAGCACCAATTCAGAAGCAAACAATTGTCTCAATTGCCTCTAGTGTTCCATTGCCTTCTCAAATTTGTCGTTGTGTATGAGATCGGGATATCGCCTTGCACTTGGCTAACAATAAATATGTGTATCAGGCCGTAGGATTGTAAGATAGGAATAGATCAATTATCTTAACTATGTTCCCTTGCTTCTTCTATTCTATCTTCATGGCGTTCTCCTGCTCTGAGCCATTTATCAACTTCTGGTCGGCGTCACGAGACCCCCAGGCCGTCACAAGGGCTTTGGACGCCGACCTCTAACCTTCCACAACTATCGCATCCGCTCGCTAATCCGTGCACGTGACAGAGAGAGATGAGTGACCAAAATCAGGAAAATAAAGTTCGAGTCCTTTGCGGCGGCGAAGCGGCGAGCGCCGAGGCCGCGTCAAAGACGCAGCAGCGCGCCTCGCTGCCGGCGATTACGGCGACCTCGCTCGCATCCGTGGCGGTGGTCCTCGTCAGCCGCTCCGGGACGCCCTCTTGGCTCACGAGGCCGCCGCCATCATCAACCTCCACGCCCAGGCCGTCGGTGTCCAGAACATCCGCACCCTCGTCCCCGCCGTCCTCGACATGGAATCCAACAACTACACTCGCTGGCGCCACCAGATGCTTCTAGTTCTTGGGAAGTTCTCTCCAGCGCCATGTTCTTGCTGACGCCGCCGACCACACCTACCCCGACTGGGAGCGCATGGACTGCGTCGTCATGACATGGCTCTTCGGCACCGTCTCCCCCGATCTCGAGGAGATTGTCCGGGAGGATCCCGCCACTGCCCGCTCCGTCTGGCTCGCCCTGGAACACCAGTTTCTCGGCAATCGCGAGCAACGTGCACTCTACCTCGCCGCCTACGCAGCCGTCGGGGTGACCTCTCCATCGCCGACTCTGCCGCAAGTTCAAGTCCATGGCCGATGCCTGGCGACTTGGGCGAGGTAAATCGCGATCGCCGCCGCTCGTCCTCAACATCATCCGCGGCCTCAACGAGCGCTTCGCCTCCATCGGCATGCACCTCCAGCGTGGGCGCCCGTTCCCCTCCTTCCTGGAACCTCGGAACGACCTGCTGCTCGAAGAACTCAACATGGCTCATCGTCCGACGCCTTCACCAACCGCCCTCCTTGCTTCTGGTGCTGGCGGCACTACTGGTCCTCTTCATCAGCAATACAGCAAGCTCGTCCCTTCACAGCAGCTCCCCAGCAGCACCTCCAGGAACTTTGGCAAGGGTGACAAGCGCGGCTCACGCGGTGGCAAGGCGGCGGCGATGCAGCGCGCGCCCTAGTCGACCCCTTCTACACAAAGAAGATCACCGAGCGCGAGCTCGCTAGGTGGTTCGTGGCCCAGCTTCTACAAGCCTTGGTCTGGCTCCATCAGCATGTGGCCCGGGACTCGTCCTCCCCTGGCTCCTCTACCGGCTGCTCGTCCTCCCTGCTGCCCTGCACCTCGTGCGAGCCTTGTGGCCGGCGCCAGGGGTAGTGGACTGCTCCTCCTGGCTACTACCATCCCATGGCTGGCATGCCTTCCTGGGACTCGCAGGCGCTGGCTTCCTCGTTCAACACCATGTCACTGACTCCACCTCAGCAACATGACTGGATCTTTGACACCGGCGCCACCTCGCACATGACCTCTGACGCCGGTACTCTCTCCCACACTTCTTCCCCACGGTATCCTATTCCACCTTCCATTGTTGTCGGTAACGGTTCTTTACTTCCCGTCACCTCCACTGGCACAGCTCACCTTCCCGATTCCTTATGTCTTAATAATGTTCTTGTTTCCCCTGGTCTTATTAAGAACCTAATTTGCGTTCGTCAGTTCACTACCGACAACAATTGTTCTGTTGAATTTGACCCCACTGGTTGTTCTGTGAAGGATCTGCAGTCCAAGAGAGTGATTACCAGGTGCAATAGCTCCGGTCCGTTGTACCCTCTTCACCCATCTGGCGCGCTCTCCCTTCCTACTGCACTCCTCACCACCACTGCCGCGTCCACTCTATGGCACCGTCGTCTAGGTCATCCTGGATTTGAGACTCTAGCCAAACTTATGCCTTGTCATAAAGAAATTAGAACATCCATATGTCATGCTTGTCAGCTCGGGCGTCATGTTCGCCTTCCTTTCCCTATGTCAGCATCTCGTGCTTTACATATTTTTGACCTCATACACTGTGATTTATGGACCTCACCAGTTCCTAGTGTATCGGGTTTCAAATATTACTTGGTCATTCTCGACGATTGCTCACATTACATGTGGACGTTTCCTTTACGCCTCAAGTCTAACACTTTTGCAACTCTGTCTAATTTCTTTTCTCTTGTTTCCACTCAGTTTGGCCGCACCTTCCTCACCCACGGCACTCACCTCAGAATGTCGTGTCCTTACACATCTGCTCAGAATGGGAAGGCTGAGCGAGCCATCCGCTCCCTCAACAATGTTGTTCGGTCCCTCCTCTTCCAAGCTTGTCTTCCACCTCGCTATTGGGTCGAGGCACTGAACACTGCCACCATGCTCCTCAACATCTTACCAACCAAAACACTGCACTCCCGTACGCCCCATGAAGCCTTGATTGGCTCTTCGCCCGCGTATGATCATCTGCGCATCTTCGGTTGTCGGTGTTACCCCAACCTGTCCGCCACAGCTATCCACAAACTCGCTCCACGTTCCATTTCGTGTGTTTTCCTTGCTTATTCTGCTCATCATAAAGGATACCGCTGTCTAGACACCGACTCTAACAAGATCATCATCTCTCGCCATGTGATCTTTGATGAGTCCTCCTTTCCTTTTGCCGAGCAGCCCATCACACCCTCCCCCGCGGACTTCGAGTTTTTGGAAATTTTCACTAATCCGGTGCCCATAAGCCCGACTCCATCTTTGTTACCTGCAGGATCATCATTGCCGGCTCCTTTGCCTGTTGCGGACACCCTGACGCCGCTGCCCGCATTGCCACGTGCGGCCGGGTCTCCAGCCTCGGCGTCCCCCGCACATCCACATGCGGCCCGCCGCGTCTCCCGCACGACCACGTCGCGGTATTGCTCACCGCCACGGCTCGCACCATTACCAGTGTGTACTGTGGCGTCGCCGCTTCCTCGGTGCCGCGCTACCACGTCGCGGCCTCGGCGTCTCCGCGACGACCACGTCGCGGTGTTCGCCTCCCGCCAGCTCGCACCATTACCCAAGTGTACAGCCGGCGTCGCCCGCTTCCTCCGGTGCCGGCAACCTCGTCACCAGTCGCCCCTGCGCCCCTCCCAAAGGGCGCCATTGCCATTCCCCCTGTGGTCAATCAACACTCCATGATCACCAGGGCGAAACATGGCTTCCGGGTGCCTGTTGCGTTCCATGCCGCGCCGTTGTCTCCCGTTCCGAAGACATACCGTGCTGCTCTTGCAGACCCGAACTGGCGAGCCGCCATGCTAGATGAACATGCTGCCCTTCTCCAGAACAACACTTGGGACCTTGTTCCGCGCCCCTCTAGCGCGAATGTAGTGACTGGCAAATGGATCTTCAAGCACAAGTTCCAGGCTGATGGTTCACTTGAGCGCTACAAAGCTCGCTGGGTTCTCCGCGGTTTCACACAGCGCCCAGGTGTTGATTTTGCAGAAACCTTCAGCCCCGTCGTCAAACCGGCCACCGTGCGGACTGTGCTCTCTCTAGCTCTCTCCCGCCATTGGCCCATTCGTCAGCTGGATGTGAAGAATGCCTTCCTTCACGGCAACCTCGATGAGACAGTCTACTGTGTTCAGCCCGTCGGGTTCGAGGATTCCACCCATCCGGACTACATCTGCCGTCTGAACCGCTCCCTATACGGTCTCAAGCAGGCGCCTCGGGCATGGTACGGTAGCTGCGACCTACTTGGTCTCCCTCGGGTTCGTGGAAGCCAAGTCTGACACCTCGCTCTTCGTGTTCCGCCGTGGTGCTGACCTCATCTACCTGCTGCTCTATGTGGATGACATCGTCCTCACTACTTCGTAGACCTCGCTACTCCGACGCACCATCACTGCCTTGCAGCAGGAGTTTTCGATGAAGGACTTGGGTGATCTTCATCACTTCCTCGGGATGCAGGTTCAACGGCGGCCTAATGGTCTCTTCCTCTCGCAGCGCCAGTACATGCAAGAGATACTCGACCGCGCGGGTATGGCTGAGTGCAAGCCCTGCTCCACTCCGGTGGATTCCTGTCCCAAGATTTCAGCGATGGATGGTGCCCCCGTCAATGACACCACAGATTTCCGGAGTTTGGCTAGTGCTCTGCAGTACCTCACCTTCACCCGTCCGGACATCTCCTACGCCGTCCAGCAGGTCTGCCTCCACATGCACGATCCTCGGGAGCCTCACCTTACAGCTCTGAAGCGCATCCTGCGGTATATTCGTGGTACTCTTCACCTTGGGCTGCTTCTTTCTCCCTCCACACAGTTCGATCTGGTTGTCTACTCCGACGCTGACTGGGCCGGCTGTCCCGACACCCGCAAGTCCACATCGGGCTATGCCGTGTTCCTCGGGGATAACCTCGTCTCCTGGTCCTCCAAGCGCCAGAACACTGTCTCCAGGTCCAGCGCCAAAGCCGAGTATCGCGGTGTGGCTAATGCCGTGGCCGAGGCTTCCTGGCTGCGGCAACTTCTATGTGAGCTCCACTCTCCACCAAGCAAGGCTACCTTGGTATATTGCGACAACATCAGCACTGTCTACATGTCAACCAACCCCGTCCAACATCAGCGCACCAAACACATAGAGATTGATCTTCACTTCGTTCGTGAGCGTGTCGCCCTTGGAGATATTCGGGTATTGCACGTCCCCACCACATCGCGGTATGCTGATATTTTTACTAAAGGGCTGCCGTCTTCAATCTTCACCGACTTCAGTTCCAGTCTCAACGCCCGCAGTGCCGACGCTGCAACTGCGGGGCGTGTTAGACAACATATGTGCTCCCTAGGCCTTGGGCCTTCATAGGATTAGGGTTAAGCTCTCATAGGCAAGCATCACCGTTGATTGATTCATAGGCAAGGATCACCGTTGATTGGTTCTGTTTCTATAAGCCAAACCCTAGGTCATCCTTGCCTATATATATATGTAACCATTCACCCTTCATATATATCAATCAATTAAGTGCAATAGCTTCTCTATCACTATACACTAATAATATCACCCTTAGGAATTTTCTCGAACACATAGTATACATTCATAACAGAAAGCAATAGAAGACAAACGGAAAATAGGACCCCTGGGTAAAGATGGAATGAAACCTGACAGGTGGCAGAGCACACATTTATCTCATGGAAGGATAATCTCCAAAACATAAAAAAGGAGTGAACCTGATCTTACTTGCTGAAATTGTAGCCCTCACCATGTTAGGCAGGCTTCTTCCTCCCATGTCCGGTTTTCCCCTTCATATTCTTGCCCATCTCATCTCCTTGGTACATGTGGAAGCCAGACCTTGGGTTTGGAGATCAGTCATAGTTATTAAGGCGGTTAGGCGAGGCGAGACGACTCACCCCCTCACAACTTTTAAGCGGTAAGACGCGAGGCGAGGCGACGTCTTACACGCATCCTAAGGCGAAGAAAACGGAACTTTGGAAGTCTAAATTAGTAGATTTCTAAAAACAAGGACCTAATTGTAATTTTATAGAACTCCGAGGACTAAATGTTAACAAATCAAATTCTTTATAAAACCCCCAACCCTAGATCGACCGATCGACCGAGTGAGATCGATCCTCACTCGGGCGATCTCCCCCTAGCGCCGCCGGCCACCTCCTCCCCGCGCGCCGCTCGTCCACCCTGGGCGCCGCCTCCTCCGGATCGGCCGCCTCGGCCAGTCAGAGCCTCCGCGCGGATCCGGCTGCCGCGCCGCCTCCACCCGGACGCGCCCCAAGACCGTCCGCCTCCGCGCCGGATCCGATCTACGCCGCCGCCTCCACACGGACGACGCCGGATCCGGCCTTCCGCGCGGATCCGGTCTCGCGCATGCCGCCTCTCCCCCTCCCTGCCGCCGCTTGGCACGGACGGCAAGGATAATCCTCATGTGAGGCAGAGCATACATTTATCTCATGGAAGGATAATGTCCAATAGATAAAAAAGGAGTGAACCTGATCTTGCTTGCTGAAATTAGCCCTCACCATGTTAGGCAGGCTTCTTCCTTCCATGTCCGGTTTTCCCCTTCTTATTCTAGACCATCTCGTCTCCTTGGTACTTGTGGAATCCAGACATTGGGTTTGGAGATAAGTAGAAAAACAAGAAACAATCTACAGATAAAAGAAATGAAGCATGTAGTTCGGAGAACCCGTCACATTCTGATTTGCAGCAACGCCATGTACTGATTTTCCAACCGGTCATCAGCGAACAGCGATGTTCCAGCAGCTGCCATGCTGGATACTGTTGTATACCTTTCATCCACAAAAGGAGATAGTGTTGCGTAAAAGAGTGGCATCTAGCAAATCAAACAAACCACATAAAAATTGGCAGTAATCACATGGTTTTGGTAAGTTTACTACAAAAATTAGGTCAAACTGAGTATGAATAACATTTCCATTTGGTGATGGTGTTTTAGTATCTTGTGCAAGTATCTAAGTTGACGGATAATAGCGACATGACAAGCAAAAGTCTAGTACCACTATCATCTTGTCATCGTAAACACCTACTGAGACATTTAAACATATACAACTAAGTGTTTTGTGTTCCAATTCAAAACTGGCTTGATACCAGCAATTTTATAATGTATGAAATTGCAACCGACAGCATGAATATTGGACAGTGAGCTTGCAGTTTAGCTGTCTGAAATGCTCATAGAAAACAAAAAGGAGCATAGTAACTGCATAAACCTGGAATTCGGTAGAAGTACGATATATTGAATACAATAAACCGGCAATGTGAGCATCATAAGCTGTAAAAAGCAGAAATAATTTCAGTGTATATTTGGACTTAGGAGGGAGTAATCCCCAAATGGATTGTTATATTAGGACAAATACACAATCATTTGCGAATTAGTGCTCACCATATGCATTAAAGTAATCTACTAACAAATCGACGAAGACTTGCAGAAATGGCTGCTTCAGGGGAGTGGCTTGACAATGGACAGCTAGGAAGCACCGATACTCCGCTGAACTGCCGTACCCGTGTCCGATACGGCGATACGTTCCGATACGCGGCGATACGGTATCGGCGGAGTATCGGAGAATTTCAGCCAAAAAATAAATCAAAAAAATCTCGATACGGCTCCGATACGGTATGATACGGCAGCGATACGTTTGGGCCTTCGGTGTTGGCCAACACAGCCCAACACCGAAGGCCCAAATGCCTCACGCGTAGGCCTTGACAATGGACAGTGGAAATCAATTACAATGTTAACCTTTGGAGTGGAGAATAGCATGTTGGCCTAATACCATAACTGTGAATGTGGTGTCATCCTTAGTAACTGTGAAGTGAACATAAAACACAAACTAGGCACTCCAAACTTAACCTTGTCATGCGCTTCTTTAAGAGATAAATCATTTGGAAAGAAAATATTAGGCTTTGGGAGATGGAGCTTCTCTGTAGGATCCTTTTGAATCCATTGCTACCAAGTAGAGCCGTAGAGTTAATCAATTACATGTTATGAAGGATTATGTACATAAAATTGAATAATTAAGTACATTGTTACAGTTTGTGATGTGGAATAAGACGGGGAAAATACAATTTAGAAAATGAAATTATTGAAAAGGAAAGGCAAACCTGCATTATAGGAGTGACATTCTCAACAGAATATGATGCGTTGCACCAGGGCTCAATAGAGTTAGTAGATCCTTCAAGTTTTTTAAACTCCCATAGTATGTATAGAGACAGAGGAAAGTATCGCATAAAAGATTGAAGAAAAGCATAATATTTAGCTTCATATGCTAATTTATGTGCAGAGCCGCAGACCATATGACGCCATAACTTATCAGCATAATAATAAGTCTAAGATATGAAGGTAAGGCCAACCACCACAAGATTTAACCGGCCGAACAAAACCCTACATTTCAGGGAAAGATTATTTATGCCTAATGATGATGATTGGCAGCATCAGTTAGCAATGATTAACAGCATAAAGGCCAACATTCACAGTGATTTCCATCAAACCAAGATTCGTTTTTTCTGCAAAAAAGAACAATCAAGGATCACAGGGGGAGCCATGATTGGGACAGCACAGTGGGTCGTGCGTAGGCTGGATCTCACCTCGAGAGGGGCAGCGCAGGGAGAGCTCACCTCGACGGGGTCGCGGAGGATACCGGGAGTAGAGGGGCAACGGAGGATGGCCCGTGGCAACCGAGAATCCCGACAGGCGGCAGTGACCGCACAAGACCAAGCAGTCACCTCCCTGCTCAAGCATTGCAGATTGAAGAAAGGCATAATATTTAGCTTCATATGCTAATTTATGTGCAGAGCCGCAGACCATATGATGCCATAGCTTATCAGCAAAATAATAAGTCTAAGATATGAAGGTAAGGCCAACTACCACAAGATTTAAACGAACAAACAAAAACCTACATTTCAGGGAAAGATTATTTATGCTGAATGATGATGATTGCCAGCATCAGTTAGCAATGATTAACAGCATAAAGGCAAACATTCACAGTGATTTCATCAAACCAAGATTTTCTTTTTGTGCAAGAAAGAACAATCAAGACTCACAGGGGGAGCTCATCATGATTGGGACAGTACAGGGGGTTATGAGAAGGCTGGAGCTCAGCTCAACAGAATGAAATTTTTGGAAAAAGAAAAGCAAACATGTATTATAGGAGTGACATTCTCAATAGAATATAATGTGTTGCACCAGAGCTCAACAGAGTTAGCAGATCCTCCAAATTTTTTAGACTCCCAGAGTATTCTATAGAGACAGAGGGAAGCATTGCATCAAAGAAACAAGAAAGGCATAATATTTAGCTTCATATGCTAATTTATGTGCAGAGCCGCAGACCATACGATGCCATAACTTATCAGCATAATAATAAGTCTAAGATATGAAGGTAAGGTCAACCACCACAAGATTTAACCGGCCGAACAAAAACCTACATTTCAGGAAAAGATTATTTATGTATAATGATGATGATTGGCGGCTTCAATTAGCAATGATTAACAGCATAAAGGCCAACATCCACAGTGATTTCCATCAAACCAAGATTCGCTTTTTTCTGCAAGAAAGAACAATCAAGGATCACAGGGGGAGCCATGATTGGGACAGCACAGTGGGTCGTGCGCAGGCTGGAGCTCACCTCAAGGGGGGCAGCATAGGGAGAGCTCACCTCGAGGGGGTCGCGGACGATACCAGGAGTAGATGGGCAACGAAGGATGGCCGGTGGCAACCGAGAATCACGACAGGCGGCAGCGACCGCACAAGACCTAGCAGTCACCTCCCTGCTCAAGCATTGCAGATCTGATCGTTTTTTGAGGGAGCATTATTAGGGGAGGTAGGATAAGTTGGGGGGCAACAGATGGCAGAGGGGATTGGTGGCACCATCGAGTTGGATTGGAAATGGCGGCAGGGCAAGAAAACACTGAATCCTTGAAGGTTCTCATCAACAACACCCAAGGTTGTTAAGGCGTCGCCTAAGCGACGCTTTGGCGGAGGAGCGGCCGGGAGCTGCCGCCATGGTCGTTGCCTCGCCTTGGGTGCGTGTGGCGTCCGCCTCGGAAGGAATGGCGTCGCCTAGTCATCGCCATGCCGCAGCCGCCGCGCCGCAGGAGGAAGGCGAGCGCCATATTGTGCAACGGCGGGAAATTAAGTGAGAGGGAGCGCGGGAGAAAAAGTGCTCGGCGCGAGAGAAAGAGGGGGGTAAATAATGCGCTTGGCGCGAGAGGGGGCGTTACATACGAGGGCGAGGGGAGTTCGGTGCGGCGGCGACCTCAGGCGATCTCCCGCGACCTCGAGCAACCTCGGGCCTCCACGCCGCCGCCACCCTCTCCCAAGGCGGTGACCTGCTCTTCCACGCCGCCTCCTTCTTCCAAGGCGGCGACCTGCTCTTCCACGCCGCTGCTCCCTCTTCCAAGGCGGCGAACTGCTCTTCCACGCCGCCTCACTCCAGGCCTCCACTTGCGCACGGGAACGCGTCACACAAAGAAGACCGGGCCTCATGGGGGAGCGGGCAAGTGCGCGGACCAGGCCGCCGAGCGGGCCCACTGCCGAGCGCACCGACGCCGGGTGCGCCGCACGAGCGAGGGCACGTAGGGGGACCGGGCCGCACAGGTGGTCCTGGCCGGGTGCGCTGCTGCCGTCGGGTGCGCAGCCAACGCCGAAAGTGGCGCCTGTGCCGTCGCCTCCTTTGCCGCCTGTTCGGCATGGCCGAGCCTTTCGGGAGAGTGAGGAGGAGCCGAGCTCCTCCCACTTTCTTATCCTCAATCCGACCCACCGATAGGTGGGCCCAATCCTCTTTCCCCTTTTTTTCTTTAGTTTCAATTTTCATATTTGATTTCCTCAAACAAGTTTGTCACTTCAATTTATTGGAAGGTGTTAACAGTGGGAGCTGCATGCTACTTGGGAGAAGAGCAAAGTCAGCAAACAATGGACAATGTCGTCAAGGTATGCCATTCAACATTCATGTTTTCTAGCTGCACCATTATTCATGTTTGTTTGCTTTGTTACATAGTTAAAATAGTCACACTCTATGTTCAACAAATTTGCTATCATAAAAGGTTAGGACATGAGTATGGCGTCGCCTCGCCGCACGCCATACTCGCCTAAAAGGTGTGAAGGTAGTCAGGCGCCTCGCCTCGCCTTATCGCCGTGATAACCTTGACAACACCATTCACCCCTATTTCTATCAACATCGCCCACGCGATCATGGAAGGATCCTGGGACATGGAAGGAACCTAGGATGAGGAGAATTGATTCGATCTAGCGGACGCGCCCCACGACGCCTCCACGTCATCGTCCTCCATCCCAGGCTCACCGATCTTTGAGACTAACGAAGTTGACCAGATGGAAGAAGACACAGCACCCTAGTCATCAACATTGCCTAGGGAAATCGGATGTTCCAACCTTGTCGGAATGCCCAAGCACCACAGCAAGCTTGGTCCATTCGACCGGCAAACACGACAACAAGAGCGTAATACCATGATCCGAGGGTTAGAGTACTCCCAATGTCGTCATAGACGACCGCTATTTGCCAATGGCTCCTACGTATAGCGGGAGCAGGTCGGCACCTAGTGATAGTGTCGATAAGACTACACCCTGGCAGAAGGACAGCGACAATAACACTCGCTATCTGATCCACAACTTGCCAAATCAGTTTGAGTCTACCGCAGTCCCCCAGAAACAGTGGTCTCCAATCTTTCTCCGTCATAGACACTCCTTATGATGCTGGCGCTTTTCTAGCCGCCGCCCCGAGCTTCTAAGGCTGCCGCGCTTCTTCTACATCTTATGCACTACGCCGCCGCCATCTTAGGTTTCTATCTGCATCATCATATTTCCATCTATTCCTTTTCGACTTGATTTAACAGTTTTTCCAATGGCTGCACTCTACGTCGACATTATGAAGATTCGGACTTCGGATTTTTCCTATTTGTGTCGACCCTTTTCAAATGCACTGCTATTGCATATGCCATGCATTTCTTGGGGGTGTTAAGGATATTAATGGTATTTACTATTGTACTAGAGTTTAGTCTTGTGTCTCCTTTGTACCCTATATATATTGCCCATTAGACGTCTTCAATATACACACAACATTCATATAAGCGTGGAGCGAGTTGGTAACATGGGGTGAAACTCGAGTCATCAAAAATTTACAAAATATATTTCTTGGCGACACGTTACGTAGCTAAAAATTTGTTGGTAGAAACAATTACGGTAGAAGGCAAAATAAAAGGGAGAATGGCACTTAGCTTGATTTATAGAATGAAGGGTGAGCTTAAGGTGGCGGCCATGGAGGCGACATCGGCGTGGCCCGGTCGTCGTCGAGGGCAACATGGCGCAAGCGTATGGCGTCAAACATTGCCACATTTGGTGATGTACGGAGGACAAAAATTATACCCATATTTGCACGGACATTTGTATAAATAGACAAAAATGTAAGGACAAAATAATAGTAGGTTCAAAAAAATTCGTTCATTGTCCCACCAGATCATGCTTATTGTCTCTCTGCTCCTATCATTGTTGGAAGTTCAACTTCTTGATGGAGACGGCATACATGAAAGCAAAGAACACCGCGAAGAGCACGGGCACGACCACCGCCATGAAACTCTTGTGGTATCCAAAATGATGAGTTATGTAGTAGCTAATTTTCTGGTTGGACTAGCCGAGGACTGAGATAATCTCTTCCAGGTCTCCGTACTGTGTCACTATGAGCCCATACGCTGTCCATCCAGTAGCACCAGATCCATCATTTGGGAATTCTCCGAATAAATAAAACAAGATCAGTAAGTCGACCTTACAAAAGAAAAGGAATCACAAGAATTGTTTGATCAAAGAGAGAACTCACCGGGATCCGAATGAAAAAGCCCGAGAAGAGGTTGAAGAGGGAATAGAAAGCTACGGCAAAGATGGCTGCAACCTCATGTTTTGGTGAGAGATTAATACAGTCATTATCCCAAAGTAGGAGAAGTAGAGGACGGAGAAGTAGGAGACGAAGAACCAGAAGAAGTTGGCAGCTGGTCCACTGGAAGCTCATCATGGCATATACGATGAGGGTCTAATGAGGCCTGGACGAACACATAGGGTTTCTCCGTGACAACCTGCAGCAAAGCATAGAACTTAGTGACTCCGGGAAGCAAATGACACGTTACTACCTCAGTTACGACAGTGTTTTGCAATAGCTTTTTGTTCTTTTTTTACCTTAAAAATGGCATAGGGCATTGCAGAGTACATCCCAGCAGTCCTCTCCCGGTAGGAAACCGTTCTCTCAATCAAAACAATAGGCTGCACAGTTGCACAATTGTTGATGCAAACAAACATCACCGCCGCATTGCTCCAATGACTGTTTTTAAGAGTATTGGCATTTCCCCTGCATCATAAGGCACCAAAACTTCAGATACTGGTACATTAGGATCAAGGAGTCAAAGATGAAGAAAAAAGTAGAGGGTTTACATCTTGGTGCCAATCTTCCAAAAGATGGAGCCGACCAGCAAGGTTGTGAATAAAGTGAAGTGAAGGAAAATCTAACACGGTTGTAATCTGGGCTGCACCAATGGGTCAGCCATTGCTTCCAAAGGCAGGCTTTCAGCTGCCCTGTAGTGGATTAAGAGTATTTTGTAGGCAAATGCAGATCTGATGCTCCTGGTTCTGGTTGACTTAGCTGGTTCACCAATACTTTGTTTTGCCTGGAAACACAGCCGACGAATTCCATGAGAATTTTGTCATTTAAACTGCTACGGCAACTAAACACTTTGAGAGAGTGCAGTATTGTTTACAGTCTACACAAAGAGAAATATGTTTCGCTTACTTGTACAGATCTGATGCCTCATAGTACTTGGCAAAATCCATATTTAGGCGTACTGCAGCAGCAACTGAACTGACCTCAAGCATCCACATTGCAAGATTGTTGTCTTTTTTTTTAGGCGCTCCAGGAATTGGCTGGTAATATTAAGCAACAGATTAGTAAGAAAACTCAGTTCACTTGTAGTTATCCATATCGCATCTGCCACTGAACAAAAATGTCATCATAATGTGCAATTACCTGTACCTCGAAGTATCCAATCATTTTCTGGGAGTTACGACCCAATTTCCCAGAGTATATTACCTGGCCCCCTCTTTTCAGCAACAGCAACTGCACAAAATTAAGAATTCACAAGATATCATTTACTTGCTCAAAGGGCAACTGCCACTTGCACAGTCTGGTCTAGCATGAAATGAACCTATAATTTGATAAATTTATCATGGTGACCTCATCAAAAGCTTCAAAAAAGTCAGATGCTTGACTGGTGGACCGTGCAAACCACTGTCCGTCTAGTATCAACTGTGTTCCTCACTGTTCTCATGACAATCGCTGCGGCTCTTGCATCAAGACCTGATGTCGGTTCATCCATAAAGATGCTCGATGGATTTGCGACAAGCTCCACAGCTATTGTCAACCTCTTCCTTTTCTCTGTTGAAAGCCCCATGATTCCTGGCAGGCCAACTAAAGCATCCTTCATATCGTCGAGCTCCGCTCGTTCGATAACTTCATCAACAAATTGATGCGATCAATGAAACATCCGAAATGTGAGTTTGATAAATAATGATGCCTAATCTTAGTAAAAAAAACTAATGATAACTATTGCTGTTGTCATATATATCAAATCTCAAATATCTGATTGGCTTACACCTAGAACTAAGAGGAATTAGACTCTAATGACAGCAAAAAAGCAAACTTCTGAACTCATTCTGTTATAGTAGCAGAATGATTTGATCTTCCAAGAAAATTTAGGAAGCAACTAAAGGTATAGTGTAAGTGACAGAAAATAAAAGACATTGACCTACAATCTTGATATCATCAATGATTTCTTGATCTCCAATTTTTTTAGGAAGGCGCAAGAATGCGGAGTATATCAAGGATGCTTATTATGGTCACACAGCACTACAGCAGATCAGACAGACAGATAGATAGGCAGGCAGGAAGGCTGGAAGAAAGAAAGCAAGAAAGAGATGCTTGCTGTCAGAACCCGTACAAATACAAGGACCTGAGGTGAAGAATACTCGAATCAGTTACTGGTTGGTCGTATTTTACATCCAAGCCATGTTCCTTGTCATCATCATCGCCTCATATAAAATGAAGAAACTATGCAATCCAACAACAATCAATGACAGTTGCATGTTCCCTGAAAAAATTATTGTTACATGCTTTAGGTTAAATAGAATAGAGAATCAACATAATTAGAATGTCATGTGGCGCAAGACATACTCTAGGCGTGCATCAAAGGGGCATCCAGTCATCAGCCGCAATGCTCCATGCGACAATTAGATCATATACTACCGTTCGGTTATTGAGTCCGGATTCTGAATTGACTAAAGTGTGCTAGTTAGGGAAGTATTAATTGAGTCGGGTAGTAATAGATATGACATGTTAGAATCCGAGTGGGTTTCCACTTCCTATATACATATACATACATACATACGTACATATATATATATATATATATATATATATATATATATATATATATATATATATATATATATGTACATACATACATACATATACACGTGCGTATACACGTGGGCGTGCGTCTGATACGCATACGCACGCATGCGTGTACGTATGTGTATCACACGCATACGCACGCGTACACGTGTATGTACGTACATATGTATATATACGTATGTATATATATGTATATATACGTATGTATATATATGTATATATACGTATGTATATATATGTATCAGGCCGAAGGATTGTAAGGTAGGAATAGATCAATTATCTTGCCTATGTTCCCTTGCTTCTTCTATTCTATCTTCTTGGCGTTCTCCTGCTCTGCGCCATTTATCAACTTCTAGTCGGCATCACGAGACCCCCAGGCCGTCACAAGGGCTTTGGACCCCGGCCTCTAACCTTCCACAACAATCGCCTCCGCTCGCTAATCCGTGCACGTGACAGAGAGAGATGAGTGACCAAAATCAGGAAAACAAAAGTTCAGGTTCGAAATTCAAATTGTGAACGAACAGAGATGAAAACCATGTTTTGTAATTTAGAAAACATCGAAGAACACAGACAGTATAGGGAACAAGAATGAAATAAAAATTGGTTAGACAGCACAACAATACACCTTAAAGTTTGTCAAGCAAATTCTTTTCAAATATCGCATAGCAGCTGATGCCATCAAAGTTCGAGAAACCAACAGGCATTACCGGTTCCTGGCTAAATAAAATAACCTAAAAGCATTATTGTCTGACCTGGAAAATTTGGTGAAGTGCTCAGTTACCCAAAGATCAATTATGCATAGTTACAGCATGTACATGCAAAATCTTCTCTTCCAATCAAGACCTTTGGATCATTGAAGAAAGTAGATGCAGCGTACCCAACTCCAACCACATGTGTGTGCACAATGTCATAGGGGTGGGCCTTGGGCCTAGTCGGTGAATTATTAGGAAATAGAGATTGGTTTCTATTTGAGTTAGAGACTAGATTTCTTTTGTTAGAGATATAATTAGAAATAGGATACGAGTTTCTATATTTATTAAAGATATAATTGAGGTTAGATTCAATCTGTTAGGGGGAGCCCATCTATATAAGAGGGCTACCATATGCTATTGGGATCAACCAGAGAAATACTAAAGTCTTCCTCGTCTATAGCTCCTCTCTCTCCTTCTACGCCGACACCATCCGGCCATCTTTTTGGTGGTATTTACCCCGGTTCATGACAACTTAGTATCAAAGCAGTCGATCCCTTCCCACGACTTCAGCTGCCATGGTTCCTACGACTCGTCCTGCTGTTGAGTCGTTGGCCCTAATAAAGGCTAACGCCGACAAGATGACAAAGCACAGTAAGGAGATAGCGGACATCATCCTCAACATACATGGCATCTTTGAAAAGATGATCGCGGATCGGGAGATGGCCGCGCCCAAACCCAAGCCTTCAAAAACGGTTGACATCGACTTGGACGAGGCTAACATCACCCCCGTCGCATTGCCACCCTCTAACAACGAGGAGGACGAGGTTGTCCTCGCCCCCGTCGCCGAGCTCACTGGTCACGGCGACGGCGTGTCCAACCAAGGAGCCATGCTAGAGAACAGGAAGAAGGTTGGATCTGGAGGAGATGTAGCGATCGGACGGAAGGTCCGGCCGGCGATGCCGCGAAGACTCGTCCGCGGCACCGCTCTGTTCGCCGATCTGCGCCCGTCGCGCCGCCGCCGGTTGCCGCGCGCCGCTTCGGCTTCCGTCGCCGTCGTCGGCTCGAAGTCGCCAGCGTCCGTGGCCCCCGACAGCCACCACTCCAGATCCGTCGCCGCCGCCGATTACAGCCTCCCCGAAGCCGACGCCGCAGCGCTCTGCCGGCCGTTGCTCTTCGGCCGCTCGCCGCTCGCGCTCGCCGCCGCCGCCCATTGGCCGCCGTTCCACCGCCACCACTCCGAGATCCGTCGCCGTCGCCGCCACCTCGCCGTGTCGCGGCCGCCGCCGTCGCCTCTGCCGAAGCCGCCGTCGCGGCCGCTCTGCCGGCCGTTGCTCGCCGGCGCGCTCTGCCGCGCGGCCGCTCCGTCGGCCGCCGCTCCGCTGGCCACCGCTCCTCCGGCAATCGCTACATCGGCAGCCCGTTCCGTCGGCCACCACCACTCATCGCTGTCGCCCGGTCGCCAACCCCGCTGCAGTGTTCCTGCCAGCGCCACCTCCTCTACTTCAATTGATCCGTGCGGAGCCTTTTATAGGAGTCAGCAGCCGGTGAAGAAAAAAAATCCAAAAAAACAAACAAAAAAAAACAAAACTTTATTTTGCAAGCGTCATATACCGAAGGCGCTACACTTCGTCGACGTAGAACTGCACCATGGCCGCCGCCTAGCAGCTCGAGGACGAGCTGCATGTCCAAAAGGGGTGTAATGTCATAGGGGTGGGCCTTGGGCCTAGTCGGTGAATTATTAGGAAATAGAGATTGGTTTCTATTTGAATTAGAGATTATATTCCTTTTGTTAGAGATATAATTAGAGATAGGATACGAGTTTCTATACTTGTTAAAGATATAATTGAGGTTAGATTCAATATGTTAGGGGGAGCGCATCTATATAAGAGGGCTACCATATGCTATTGGGATCAACCAGAGAAATACTAAAGTCTTCCTCGTATTTAGCTCCTCTCTCCTTCTACGGCGACACTATCCGGCCATCTTCTTGGTGGTGTTTGCCCCGGTTCATGACACACAGAGAGAGGGGGACTGTAGGTTTGTAAGACGCATTTGCCCATCATCAGTGCCTTGTAGATGAACTTAGATAAATTAAGGAAAACAGTGATCTCAAATGTTAACTATAGTACATCTCGTGACTATTTCACAGATCACCGCACAGACGGACAAGAAAGAGTTGTAATCGGTACAGATACAAATAGCAAAATAGTACCCTAATAGTGTTCTATGAAAGTCGGAAAAAAGACAGCAGCTCAAACCACAAACCTGTCACAAGATACTTATATTGCTCATTGATACTGGAGCAAGGAAAGGCTGCCGTAAACAGTACCATAGAAGGGTCGCTTAATGCTCAAAGCACAGCTTGGCGGAAAGCAAAAGGTAAGGATATTGTGCCCTGTTTGCAGTAAGCTGCAATGGACAGCATAGAAGCTATGTTATCAAGGCATCCTGGTGCTCTAGGGAGGACACCAGGGTCCGTCGCCTACGTCATTTGCAGTTAGGCGCTAGACTAGCCATTCCAGGCGTCCGGGCGGAGACGAACAGCAGCTGGACCGAAGGGGCCGGAGGATGCTGACATCCAGGCGGTGGTGGTCGAGACCGAGCCCCAGGGCGGCGGCACATAGCAACGGTGGTCAGGGGAGGTGGGATGGCCGAAGCAAGCCGACGAGCCCCGGGGCGAATCGACGACGTAGGGGCGAGGCACCAGGAGGCAGCGCCGACCTGCAAGGCCGTCGCATTCGAACCCAGCGATGCGACGGCCGAGATGGAGCCGGAGGTCGGGCCAGGCTGCAGGGTGCCTGTGGGTGGCGCCTAGAGTAGAGGCCGAGCCATGGCGGAAGCGGCCTAAGCAGGGCGCCGCGCCGGATGCTGGAGGTGCGCCAACCAGGCAGGAGCTGGGACACCGTTAGGGGCCGGGCTAGAAGCGAGGGAGAGGTGCAGGAGAGGGAGGAGGCGCAATGGCCGGCCAGATCTGGAGGGGGTTTGAGGAGTGAAGAAATCGATGGAATGGAGAGAGAATGTTGGGGAAAGAAGAAAGAATTGAGGGAAGGGATAAGATTGGAGGACGAAGAAAGTAACCAGCGGCCAAGAGGAGGCTTCGGCCAGAAAAATAGGACCATAGGGGCCTCGTCTAATCATTGCCAAGGCACCCGCCTAGCCGTCCTGGCACCAACGAAGCGCCTCCCGTCACCTTGTCGCCATGACAACATAGCATAGAAGGGCCCAGTAATGACTTTAACAGCATCCTTTTGTACACTACTATGACAAGAAAACAATAACAGAGCTACTTAAGCTACGCATAGCACGTATATTTCTGTATACAAATAGAGTCATAGGATGCTTGATGCCCTCAAATAAAGCACGATAGGAACGGTAAATCTACAGAACCTACCTATTGATATGTGAAGATCCTAAAGTTTCAGGCTCCTTTAAGCCAACCAAGGCTAACCGATGTATGTTGTAGCACAAAAAATTAAGCTACAGTATTAGTTCTACACAGGCAGGGTGTAACACTGAAAGGGAAAATATCACAAAACCAAAAAGGATATGGCCTACTATGGGATAAAATGCTGACAGCAGTTATCATAGTTTGCAACGTAATGAGGTAAAAATAGGTGAAACAAAATTTAAATGATCCAAGATAAACTATCTGTGAAATGGATAAGTGATGATGGGGGCAAAATTATCATGACCAAAACTATCAAGTAAAGAGTGTACAACACCTAAAAAAAATCATTTTTTTAAGCTGATTCTCGCATTGGAATGCAGAAGCCAACAGTGAAATAACCTAATTGGAGAACACATTCTCCACATAAACAATCTTTATATGTAATGTTGGTCACAAATTGGTCTCCCACATCCAAATCCTGATTCTTTGGCCACCACGTATATATGAAAGGCAGATAACGTGGAAAGATAAAATTTGACAGTAAAAAGAAGGCATGCAATCAGTGCTCCTAAACAGTGAGATGTGGCACTGCCTATTCAGCAACTCAATACCTAGAAGAATAGTCTCTCTCAGAGAAGAAATAGATGACCAAATCATCTCTTCGTTCCCTTTCAACTCATGATGAATTTCCCAGCATATTTGGGTTGGTTTATTATGGTCGAACCACACAAAACCAACAATTAGCAGTTATAACAAATTTTCCAAACATATGTAAGCTTGAAGGAAAGCATTACAGAGCAATGGACATAATAGCTTCATACCTGAATCAGTATGGTAATTATACGTTCACCCATGCAAGAAGCTATGAATTAGTAAACTATACACTAATAATATCACCCTTAGGCATTTTCTCGAACACATAGTATACATTCATAACAGAAAGCAATAGAAGACAAACGGAAAATAGGACCCCTGGGTAAAGATGGAATAAAACCTGACATGTGGCAGAGCACACATTTATCTCATCGAACGATAATCTCCAATACATAAAAAAGGAGTGAACATGATCTTACTTGCTGAAATTGTAGCCCTCACCATGTTAGGCAGGCTTCTTCCTCCCATGTCCGGTTTTCCCCTTCATATTCTTGCCCATCTCATCTCCTTGGTACTTGTGGAATCCAGACCTTGGGTTTGGAGATCAGTAGAAAAACAAGAAACAATCTACAGATAAAAGAAATGAAGCATGTAGTTCGGAGAACCCGTCACATTCTGATTTGCAGCAACGCCATGTACTGATTTTCCAACCGGTCATCAGCGAACAGCGATGTTCCAGCAGCTGCCATGCTGGATACTGTTGTATACCTTTCATCCACAAAAGGAGAGAGTGTTGCGTAAAAGAGTGGCATCTAGCAAATCAAACAAGCCACATAAAAATTGGCAGTAATCACATGGTTTTGGTAAGTTTACTACAAAAATTAGGTCAAACTGAGTATGAATAACATTTCCATTTGGTGATGGTGTTTTAGTATCTTGTGCAAGTATCTAAGTTGACGGATAATAGAGACTTGACAAGCAAAAGTCTAGTACCACTATCATCTTGTCATCGTAAACACCTACTGAGACATTTAAACATATACAACTAAGTGTTTTGTGTTCCAATTCAAAACTGGCTTGATACCAGCAATTTTATAATGTATGAAATTGCAACCGACAGCATGAATATTGGACAGTGAGCTTGCAGTTTAGCTGTCTGAAATGCTCATAGAAAACAAAAAGGAGCATAGTAACTGCATAAACCTGGAATTCGGTAGAAGTACGATATATTGAATACAATAAACCGGCAATGTGAGCATCATAAGCTGTAAAAAGCAGAAATAATTTCAGTGTATATTTGGACTTAGGAGGGAGTAATCCCCAAATGGATTGTTATATTAGGACAAATACACAATCATTTGCGAATTAGTGCTCACCATATGCATTAAAGTAATCTACTAACAAATCGACGAAGACTTGCGAAATGGCTGCTTCAGGAGTGGCTTGACAATGGACAGCTAGGAAGCACCGATACTCACCGAATCTGCCGTGCATCTGCGTGTCCGATACAGCGATACGTTCCGATACGCGGCGATACGGTATCGGCGGAGTATCGGAGAATTTCAGCCAAAAAATAAATCAAAAAAATCTCGATACGGCTCCGATACGGTATGATACGGCAGCGATACGTTTGGGCCTTCGGTGTTGGCCAACACAGCCCAACACCGAAGGCCCAAATGCCTCACGCGTAGGCCTTGACAATGGACAGTGGAAATCAATTACAATGTTAACCTTTGGAGTGGAGAATAGCATGTTGGCCTAATACCATAACTGTGAATGTGGTGTCATCCTTAGTACTGTCGGATATCTAACATGGTAAGAAAGTTTTATTTTGTTAAAACTAAAGTACTATGTGACGTTTTTACTATTCATATAGTGTGCGCTAAAGTGAACATAAAACACAAACTAGGCACTCCAAACTTAACCTTGTCATGCGCTTCTTTAAGAGATAAATCATTTGGAAAGAAAATATTAGGCTTTGGGAGATGGAGCTTCTCTGTAGGATCCTTTTGAATCCATTGCTACCAAGTAGAGCCGTAGAGTTAATCAATTACATGTTATGAAGGATTATGTACATAAAATTGAATAATTAAGTACATTGTTACAGTTTGTGATGTGGAATAAGACGGGGAAAATACAATTTAGAAAATGAAATTATTGAAAAGGAAAGGCAAACCTGCATTATAGGAGTGACATTCTCAACAGAATATGATGCGTTGCACCAGGGCTCAATAGAGTTAGTAGATCCTTCAAGTTTTTTAAACTCCCATAGTATGTATAGAGACAGAGGAAAGTATCGCATAAAAGATTGAAGAAAAGCATAATATTTAGCTTCATATGCTAATTTATGTGCAGAGCCGCAGACCATATGACGCCATAACTTATCAGCATAATAATAAGTCTAAGATATGAAGGTAAGGCCAACCACCACAAGATTTAACCGGCCGAACAAAACCCAACATTTCAGGGAAAGATTATTTATGCCTAATGATGATGATTGGCAGCATCAGTTAGCAATGATTAACAACATAAAGGCCAACATTCACAGTGATTTCCATCAAACCAAGATCCGTTTTTTCTGCAAAAAAGAACAATCAAGGATCACAGGGGGAGCCATGATTGGGACAGCACAGTGGGTCGTGCGTAGGCTGGAGCTCACCTCGAGAGGGGCAGCGCAGGGAGAGCTCACCTCGACGGGGTCGCGGAGGATACCGGGAGTAGAGGGGCAACGGAGGATGGCCCGTGGCAACCGAGAATCCCGACAGGCGGCAGTGACCGCACAAGACCAAGCAGTCACCTCCCTGCTCAAGCATTGCAGATTGAAGAAAGGCATAATATTTAGCTTCATATGCTAATTTATGTGCAGAGCCGCAGACCATATGATGCCATAGCTTATCAGCAAAATAATAAGTCTAAGATATGAAGGTAAGGCCAACTACCACAAGATTTAAACGAACAAACAAAAACCTACATTTCAGGGAAAGATTATTTATGCTGAATGATGATGATTGCCAGCATCAGTTAGCAATGATTAACAGCATAAAGGCAAACATTCACAGTGATTTCATCAAACCAAGATTTTCTTTTTGTGCAAGAAAGAACAATCAAGACTCACAGGGGGAGCTCATCATGATTGGGACAGTACAGGGGGTTATGAGAAGGCTGGAGCTCAGCTCAACAGAATGAAATTTTTGGAAAAAGAAAAGCAAACATGTATTATAGGAGTGACATTCTCAATAGAATATAATGTGTTGCACCAGAGCTCAACAGAGTTAGCAGATCCTCCAAATTTTTTAGACTCCCAGAGTATTCTATAGAGACAGAGGGAAGCATTGCATCAAAGAAACAAGAAAGGCATAATATTTAGCTTCATATGCTAATTTATGTGCAGAGCCGCAGACCATACGATGCCATAACTTATCAGCATAATAATAAGTCTAAGATATGAAGGTAAGGTCAACCACCACAAGATTTAACCGGCCGAACAAAAACCTACATTTCAGGAAAAGATTATTTATGTATAATGATGATGATTGGCGGCTTCAATTAGCAATGATTAACAGCATAAAGGCCAACATCCACAGTGATTTCCATCAAACCAAGATTCGCTTTTTCTGAAGAAAGAACAATCAAGGATCACAGGGGGAGCCATGATTGGGACAGCACAGTGGGTCGTGCGCAGGCTGGAGCTCACCTCAAGGGGGGCAGCATAGGGAGAGCTCACCTCGAGGGGGTCGCGGACGATACCAGGAGTAGATGGGCAACGAAGGATGGCCGGTGGCAACCGAGAATCACGACAGCGGCGGCGACCGCACAAGACCTAGCAGTCACCTCCTGCTCAAGCATTGCAGATCTGATCGTTTTTGAGGAGCATTATTAGGGAGGTAGGATAAGTTGGGGGCAACAGATGGCGAGGGATTGGTGGCACCATCGAGTTGGATTGGAAATGGCGGCGGGCAAGAAAACACCAATCCTTGAAGGTTCTCATCAACAACACCCAAGGTTGTTAAGGCGTCGCCTAAGCGACGCTTTGGCGGAGGAGCGGCCGGGAGCTGCCGCCATGGTCGTTGCCTCGCCTTGGGTGCGTGTGGCGTCTGCCTCGGAAGGAATGGCGTCGCCTAGTCATCGCCATGCCGCAGCCGCCGCGCCGCAGGAGGAAGGCGAGCGCCATATTGTGCAACGGCGGGAAATTAAGTGAGAGGGAGCGCGGGAGAAAAAGTGCTCGGCGCGAGAGAAAGAGGGGGGTAAATAATGCGCTTGGCGCGAGAGGGGGCTTTACATACGAGGGCGAGGGGAGTTCGGTGCGGCGGCGACCTCAGGCGATCTCCCGACGACCTCGGGCAACCTCGGGCCTCCACGCCGCCGCCACCCTCTCCCAAGGCGGTGACCTGCTCTTCCACGCCGCCTCCCTCCACGCCGCCGCCTCCTTCTTCCAAGGCGGCGACCTGCTCTTCCACGCCGCTGCTCCCTCTTCCAAGGCGGCGAACTGCTCTTCCACGCCGCCTCACTCCAGGCCTCCACTTGCGCACGGGAGCGCGTCACACAAAGAAGACCAGGCCTCATGGGGGAGCGGGCGCGGCGCTGGACCGACGCACGCGGTGGTCTGGTGGGTCGCGCTTTGCCGTCAGTCTTGCACCGCCGCGAAGTGGCGCCCGTGCCGTCGCCTCTGCCGCCTGTTCGGCATGGCCGAGCCTTTCGGGAGAGTGAGGAGCCGAGCTCCTCCCACTTCCTTATCCTCAATCCGGCCCACCTATCTTTTTTTTCTTTAGCAATTGTGAAATTTCTCATTTGCCCTTGGCATATACAACAATACCTTCATATTTAGTTTCAATTTTCATATTTGATTTCATCAAACAAGTTTGTCACTTCAATTTATTGGAAGGTGTTAACAGTGGGAGCTGCATGCTACTTGGGAGAAGAGCAAAGTCAACAAACAATGGACAATGTATTCGAGGTATGCCATTCAACATTCATGTTTTCTAGCTGCATCATTATTCATGTTTGTTTGCTTTGTTACATAGTTAAAATAGTCACACTCTATGTTCAACAAATTTGCTATCATAAAAGGTTAGGACATGAGTATGGCGTCGCCTCGCCGCACGCCATACTCGCCTAAAAAGTGTGAAGGTAGTCAGGCGCCTCGCCTCGCCTTATCGCCGTGATAACCTTGACAACACCATTCTCCCCTATTTCTATCAACATCGCCCACGCAATCATGGAAGGAACCTAGGATGAGGAGAATTGATTCGATCTAGCGGACTACGCCCCACGACGCCTCCACGTCATCGTCCTCCATCCCAGGCTCACTGATCTTTGAGACTAACGAAGTTGACCAGATGGAAGAAGACATAGCACCCTAGTCATCAACATTGCCTAGGGAAATCGGATGTTCCAACCTTGTCGGAATGCCCAAGCACCACAGCAAGCTTGGTGCATTCGACCGGCAAACACGACAACAAGAGCGTAATACCATGATCCGAGGGTTAGAGTACTCCCAATGTCGTCATAGACGACCGCTATTTGCCAATGGCTCCTACGTATAGCGGGAGCAGGTCGGCACCTAGTGATAGTGTCGATAAGACTACACCCTGGCAAAAGGACAGCGACAATAACACTCGCTATCTGATCCACAACTTGCCAAATCAGTTTGAGTCTACCGCAGTCCCCCAGAAACAGTGGTCTCCAATCTTTCTCCGTCATAGACACTCCTTATGATGCTGGCGCTTTTCTAGCCGCCCCCGAGCTTCTAAGGCTGCGCGCTTCTTCTACATCTTATGCACTACGCCGCCGCCATCTTAGGTTTCTATCTGCATCATCATATTTCCATCTATTCCTTTTCGACTTGATTTAACAGTTTTTCCAATGGCTGCACTCTACGTCGACATTATGAAGATTCGGACTTCGGATTTTTCCTATTTGTGTCGACCCTTTTCAAATGCACTGCTATTGCATATGCCATGCATTTCTTGGGGGTGTTAAGGATATTAATGGTATTTACTATTGTACTAGAGTTTAGTCTTGTGTCTCCTTTGTACCCTATATATATTGCCCATTAGACGTCTTCAATATACACACAACATTCATATAAGCGTGGAGCGAGTTGGTAACATGGGGTGAAACTCGAGTCATCAAAAATTTACAAAATATATTTCTTGGCAGCACGTTACGTAGCTAAAAATTTGTTGGTAGAAACAATTACGGTAGAAGGCAAAATAAAAGGGAGAATGGCACTTAGCTTGATTTATAGAATGAAGGGTGAGCTTAAGGTGGCCGGCCATGGAGGGCGACATCGGCGTGGCCCGGGTCGTCGTCGAGGGGCAACATGGCGCAACTGTGGCGGCGTCTGAAACATTGCCACATTTGGTGATGTACGGAGGACAAAAAATTATACCCATATTTGCACGGACACTGTATAAATAGACAAAAATGTAAGGACAAAATAATAGTAGGTTCAAAAAAATTCGTTCATTGTCCCACCAGATCATGCTTATTGTCTCTCTGCTCCTATCATTGTTGGAAGTTCAACTTCTTGATGGAGACGGCATACATGAAAGCAAAGAACACCGCGAAGAGCACGGGCACGACCACCGCCATGAAACTCTTGTGGTATCCAAAATGATGAGTTATGTAGTAGCTAATTTTCTGGTTGGACTAGCCGAGGACTGAGATAATCTCTTCCAGGTCTCCGTACTGTGTCACTATGAGCCCATACGCTGTCCATCCAGTAGCACCAGATCCATCATTTGGGAATTCTCCGAATAAATAAAACAAGATCAGTAAGTCGACCTTACAAAAGAAAAGGAATCGCAAGAATTGTTTGATCAAAGAGACAACTCACCGGGCTCCGAATGAAAAAGCCCGAGAAGAGGTTGAAGAGGGAATAGAAAGCTACGGCAAAGATGGCTGCAACCTCATGTTTTGGTGAGATTAATACAGTCATTATCCCGTAGTAGGAGAAGTAGAGGACGGAGAAGTAGGAGACGAAGAAGAACCAGAAGAAGTTGGCAGCTGTCCACTGGAAGCTCAATCATGGCATATACGATGAGGGTCTAATATGAGGCCTGGACGAACACATAAGGTATCTCCGTGACAACCTGCAGCAAAGCATAGAACTTAGTGACTCCGGTACGCAAATGACACCTTACTACCTCAGTTACCACTGTGTTTTGTAATAGCTTTTTGTTCTTTTTTTTACCTGAACAATGGCATAGGGCATTGCAGAATACATCCCAGCAGTCCTCTCCCAGTAGGAAACCGTTCTCTCAATCGAAACAATAGGCTGAACAGTTGCACAATTGTTGATGCCAACAAACATCACCGCCGCATTGCTCCAATGACTGTTTTTAAGAGTATTGGCATTTCCCCTGCATCATAAGGCACCAAAACTTCAGATACTGGTACATTGGGATCAAGGAGTCAACGATGAAGAAAAGTAGAGGGTTTACGTCTTGGTGCCAATCTTCCAAAAGATGGAGCCGACCAGCAAGGTTGTGAATAAAGTGAAGTGAAGGAAAATCTAACAAGGTTATAATCTGGGCTGCACCAATGGGTCAGCCATTGCTTCCAGAGGCAGCCTTTGAGCTGCCCTGTAGTGGATTAAGAGTATTTTGTAGGCAAATGCAGATCTGATGCTCCTGGTTCTGGTTGACTTAGCTGGTTCACCAATACTTTGTTTTGCCTGGAAACACAGCCGACGAATTCCATGAGAATTTTGTCATTTAAACTGCTACGGCAACTAAACACTTTGAGAGAGTGCAGTATTGTTTACAGTCTACACAAAGAGAAATATGTTTCGCTTACTTGTACAGATCTGATGCCTCATAGTACTTGGCAAAATCCATATTTAGGCGTACTGCAGCAGCAACTGAACTGACCTCAAGCATCCACATTGCAAGATTGTTGTCTTTTTTTTAGGCGCTCCAGGAATTGGCTGGTAATATTAAGCAACAGATTAGTAAGAAAACTCAGTTCACTTGTAGTTATCCATATCGCATCTGCCACTGAACAAAAATGTCATCATAATGTGCAATTACCTGTACCTCGAAGTATCCAATCATTTTCTGGGAGTTACGACCCAATTTCCCAGAGTATATTACCTGGCCCCCTCTTTTCAGCAACAGCAACTGCACAAAATTAAGAATTCACAAGATATCATTTACTTGCTCAAAAGGGGCAACTGCCACTTGCACAGTCTGGTCTAGCATGAAATGAACCTATAATTTGATAAATTTATCATGGTGACCTCATCAAAAGCTTCAAAAAAGTCAGATGCTTGACTGGTGGACCGTGCAAACCACTGTCCGTCTAGTATCAACTGTGTTCCTCACTGTTCTCATGACAATCGCTGCGGCTCTTGCATCAAGACCTGATGTCGGTTCATCCATAAAGATGCTCGATGGATTTGCGACAAGCTCCACAGCTATTGTCAACCTCTTCCTTTTCTCTGTTGAAAGCCCCATGATTCCTGGCAGGCCAACTAAAGCATCCTTCATATCGTCGAGCTCCGCTCGTTCGATAACTTCATCAACAAATTGATGCGATCAATGAAACATCCGAAATGTGAGTTTGATAAATAATGATGCCTAATCTTAGTAAAAAAACTAATGATAACTATTGCTGTTGTCATATATATCAAATCTCAAATATCTGATTGGCTTACACCTAGAACTAAGAGGAATTAGACTCTAATGACAGCAAAAAAGCAAACTTCTGAACTCATTCTGTTATAGTAGCAGAATGATTTGATCTTCCAAGAAAATTTAGGAAGCAACTAAAGGTATAGTGTAAGTGACAGAAAATAAAAGACATTGACCTACAATCTTGATATCATCAATGATTTCTTGATCTCCAATTTTTTTAGGAAGGCGCAAGAATGCGGAGTATATCAAGGATGCTTATTATGGTCACACAGCACTACAGCAGATCAGACAGACAGATAGATAGGCAGGCAGGAAGGCTGGAAGAAAGAAAGCAAGAAAGAGATGCTTGCTGTCAGAACCCGTACAAATACAAGGACCTGAGGTGAAGAATACTTGAATCAGTTACTGGTTGGTCGTATTTTACATCCAAGCCATGTTCCTTGTCATCATCATCGCCTCAAATAAAATGAAGAAACTATGCAATCCAACAACAATCAATGACAGTTGCATGTTCCCTGAAAAAATTATTGTTACATGCTTTAGGTTAAATAGAATAGAGAATCAACATAATTAGAATGTCATGTGGCGCAAGACATACTCTAGGCGTGCATCGAAGGGACATCCAGTCAGCGGCAATGCTCCAAGCGACAATTAGATGATATACTACCGTTCGGTTATTGTGTCCGGATTCTTTATTGACTAAAGTGTGCTAGTTAGGGAAAGTATTAATTGAGTTGGGTAGTACTAGATATGACATGTTAGAATCCGAGTGGGTTTCCACACGCATAGACCTCAAACCAATCTTTTATGTGTGAAAATTCAAAAATTTCTTTTACAAAACACAAAAACGAGAAACAACAATTTCACTGATATCTGGTTCACACATGTTTCCAAACTATAATGATAGCGAGAAGATCTAAGTGAGATTTACACAACTCAATAGAGTAAGTTGTTAGCTAGGTCAATTTTATAAGTTCCAGAAATTTCATCATGAATTATTGGAAGTGAGATCAATGGCAAAATAGGAAAAGAAAACATACCAACGAACACGAAGCAATAAAATTTCGTAACTCATAAAATTGAGATACTCACAGTTCCACAAACATTTATCTTCACCCAATTAGCAGCAAGACCCATGTCAATTACCATTGAGTCATTTATGCCAAATAGCAAGCATTTCCATCCAATCACATCCATGAAAGTCCAAGGAGCAAGGAGGAAAGAGGGACAAATCAAAGAACATTGTACTGGCATGGCAAGCCTTAACAAGTTCACCGAATATTAGGCCCAAAAATGCCACTATTCCAAGCACAAGAAGACACCGAATCCTATGGATTGGTAGCAATATTGTAGAGCTATTATTGATTATAAGGCAGCGGAAAGTAAAATGCGCAAGATTTCTATGTGAAGACCGTAAAGAAAGTAAAAAAAATGGATTTATTTATCAAATTTACATGGTATCATCCTGCCAACCTCCAAGGTGAATGTCATTTTCCCTTCGGCAAAACCTACAGAAATCCATAGAACAGTTAATAATCGCACAAATGGATGTTTAGTACTCTAATGAATAAATCCAGGAAAAAACAGCCATTTGCCCACTTCTAGCTTTTTATACATCTGATTTTTCAAGACAGAAAGTGTCCCATTATCATGTTTTACCCCCAAAAGGTAGCCACATATAACATAAAGAAGATAACTAATGACCTCTTAACTTCAACACCAACACATACCTTAATTATTGAGTAATCATCAATCGGACCATTGCCTAGCAGGCACTGAGAATGGCAGTTTTGCATAGCATGAGCTGCAGATTCTCTTCAAGCCATCATTTGTAGGACAACAAACCAGCAGTGCTAACAAAAACAACAAAAATAGTTGGGAAAAATATGAAGTCATCTTCTGATGGTACATTTCAGTAGGTATAAATCAAATGATTAGTTTATCCATTTCCGTCATCTTGAAAATCAAATGTGAAAGGAGAAAGAGAGCAAAGAACATGTAATACAAAGCAAACTTATGGATATATTTCATGACTGCAAATTGATATATCATGAGGCGACAAACGAGAGCACAACAACATATGGAAATTGTTGAAAGGAGATATTAATATCTTCAAACTGTCATTCTGTCAATCACAAAGAACAATGCCAGCATGAAATAAGCAAAACTCATCAGGTAGAAGTTTGTAGTTTGTATGTTTCTCCTTATTTTGCAGACGTAAGACTTAAACATGTACGTCTAATGGCGACATTGATTCAAGCATCCGATATGTCAAGCGGATAAAAGGGACAACTAAAAAATGACCAGGAAGTTGTTTGTGAGTGAACAACTGAGTGACACTGATCTGCAACTAAGCACTGGTACATCAGCTGATGGAAGCTTAGAACATTAAGAGTACACATTCAATTAATACAAGTATCAGCTTTCGGTACAGCACATAACCATGGTTACTCCAAACACTCTTCATAAACTCTCGCTCCACGTTGACTGAGACACTCTTCATAAGCGGCCAGCTTTGAGGCACTGAAGTTCTAAAGAAATTTTGCACCAAAATGTTACTCTTGCTCACCATGTCCGATGCCATAGCATCAAAGGACATGAACCCTACAATTTCAAAAGAGCATAACAACATCTAAAGGGATTTTTATTACCATCCTTCTTAAACAAATAAGATGCAGGTAAGAAAGCTAAAAAATCATTAAAACAAAATAAAGCTCCGAGAGTGTTCAGTTCGGTTCAGGCTTTGCATAGCAAACTCATGAGCGTCTAAAATTGAAATATTCATTGTCCTCGTTCAACGTTCATACCCATCTAAAAGGATATCACTGCCTCATTCTATCTTCAGGTGGATGGCAACACCACCTCACGAGTGAAGAGCATGGATTCTATGTAGACCATGATACTTACAAAAAGTCAGAAAAACACTAAGCAAGCACATACAAATAATTTATGGTCGACTTAATTTATGTGAATAGTGACAGTTTTTTGAATTTCTACCATTCTGGCATACTATCCAAAGAAGTTTCTACGTAGAAAAAGAACCAATTGAGGAAAAGAAAGCCTCAGGGGCAGCTTTGAGAATAGTTCAGCTAAAAATGAGCATAACTGCAAAACTGACCATCTTACCATGGAAAATAATAATCCTGTAGCATATATCAATCTTGAGCTCTAAATATGTCAAGTTCAAACATTTTATTGACCATTGTGCAAGTATATAATCTAAAAATGATTAATACAAATTTTTAATTGAACTGTTCACAAAGGCCTTTATGTTTTACAGACGCATATATCAATCCCTAAAGCACCAAACAATCTGTAGGAAAGTTCAACAAAATACAAATTGAAATCTCAGAAAAAAAATATTGACTAATCAATAATAAATGGACGAAAGTGAAACACCAAAATTATAAACATATTGGAATATTTAACTATGATAAATAAATCACTTATTTGTGGTGCAATGGAAAAGGGAGGAGCAAATCAAAGCATAGCTGTATATATTTCTCGTAACTGCATTTTGTTTATGATGTCAAACCTAAACATGATACATGCCTTAAATAATAAAAATATAACGTAAGAAATGATAATTTTTCCCAGATGAAAACCCAGAGCTAATAGCAGGGAATTTTTTTCTTCGTTTTGCAGTAGTTCTGCAACCATAAAAAAAGGATCAAGATCATATAGGGAATTTAGAGATCAGGTAAAAAAGGTAAAGACAAATAAGAAAGCTTGCGTTAGCTGCTTACATAGAACGAAGATGACGAGTACGCGGTGGCCGGAAGGAGAGCTCCCGGCGGCGACAAACGGCGAACACTAATCTATGCATAAGGAGAGGTTAGGGTTTGGAGAGGTGCCTGGAGGGAGGACGCGGGGGAGGCGACGCTGAGCTCAGCCCGCTACTCGCGGGGCATCTGGTGGACCTGCTCCTCGAGGAGGGCGGCGTCGGCGGAGCAGCTCTCCTTGCGGGCGGACTGGAGGCCGAAGAACATCTCCTGGAGGTCGTCCACGCGGGTCTTGGCGCCGTCGCGGAACTGCCGGTGCCGCGACGACGAGCGGGATCCCTTGCCCGGCGCGCGGATCCGGAAGAGGTCCCTGCGCGCGTGGTCGGGGGGGCGGCCTCGCGCCGGGGGGGGCGATGTCTGGGGAGCCCTCGCGGCGGGGGTCAGGAGGGGGCGGTCGGAGAGGGTGGAGGAGGAGAGGCGGCGCCTAGGGCGAGAGCGGGAGGAAGAAGGGGGCCGTGTGCGGCCAGGAACGCGAGGGCCAATGCGCAAAGAGGCAAGCGCAAGGGCCGGCCTAGATCGTTCGAACGTAAGGAGGAAGGGGCGGGGGAACGGGAAGGGCGAGGAGAGGAGGCATGGAGGGGTAGTGAGGGGGTGAGTGCATGGTGGGTGTCGGCGGCGGTGGAGAGGAACGGAAGAAGGGAAGCGGGGGAAGGAGGAGGGAGCGTGGGGCGAACGGTTCGGGAGGGAGGGGAAGAAGCAACGGCGGCGTGCGGGGCGGAGGTCGGCTAGGTTTTTGGCAGGGTTGGAAATATCCTTAAATTTTATTAGTCTAACGAATTTCAACGGTACACAACGGTAAGTTAGGGACCAGCCAAAACGGGGATTAAACCATCCCACTTATTAGAGAGACGAAACTCAAACCAGGCCTGAAGTCTAAACATAGCTCGTCACTGCCTACCGAGCCGGCCCGAAGACAGAGCGAGAAAGACAGTGAAAAGAAGTGAGGAGTGAAAATATTTAGTTTTGAGTTGTTTTTATTTGAAATCAACGAATTTGGTAAGTACAAAAGTTGTAAATCGCCTCGTGAGCTTCAAGAAGAGGTAAGTCTTATGCCCGTGTAACTATATTTTTATGTATATCATTAGTCCATAATTAAGTAAACCGTTTTTTGTTAATGTTATTTTATGTCAATCTTTGATACGCTATGTATTTGTAGCAAATCTTTCATATGTTAGGCATGACGTATTGTAGTGTATGTAATATTGTACTTTGTTTTTGTGAACATACGTATTGTAATGTAGTTTTATTTTGTGGGAAAATATGAACTTGTAAATGTGTAGACATTGAGAAAGTACAAGTACATATTTATGTTAGAGCATTTGTAGGTAATAACAATAGTAGCAGGATTAGAAATATATAATTCGTACGCTTAGGAAAGCACTAGATACAGTGCAGTCCGTGGTAAAAATAAATTAGAAATAAATTTGGTATCTTAGTATTAAAATACAATAACAGTAATACAAAGTTGTAGTATAATTAAATAAAGCCTGTATTAAGTAAAAGTTGGAAAAGAAATATAGAAAAATTAGTAATTGGTTTTTTGCATTAATTAGAAAAAATATGCAATACAAAGTAGTAGTGAAAATAAAAAGTAAAATATAGATTGAGAACTAAAAATATTACTAATCAATATTGTAGGTAATAGAAAGAGGTATTCTATAGGAGTGGTCTCGTACACGATGGGTCGTATGGGGCGGACCTGTTAAATTGTGATCGGACCGTGATCCGGGCACCCGGTCTGAACGTCATGAGCTTGTCTGAGCTGCAGAGATGTGTCCGTTCGGCGTTTGATCGGTACACCGTAAGGAAGAAGTTAAGGATCGAGACAGTCTATGCCTCAATGGTGGGTGATGCAAGAGAGAGCATGTGGCAACTTGTGAAGGTGACCAATGATGCCTCATAGACCAACTACATGGAGGTCGTGTGCAACCCTGATGTTGCGATATATGCTAAGCCAATGGTGTATGTCAAGTTCGTGGAGAGGACAGAATCATCCGCCATGGTTGGTTCTGATGCCGCTGGTGGAGATGTAGTGCTTGAGTTCTTCTCCGGCGGTCATCAAGACCCTTCTACGGGAGAACATGTGGGCGAGGAAGTGGGTGATGAAGACCTCAGGAGGCGTGTGGAGAATTTCCAGGCCAACGAAGGTGTAGGGGAGAGGTGGTGGACCGCCCGTATTGACTGTCGTGAGTACCTCGCGGATCAGGTAGAAAAAGTGGGCAGCGAGGAGCACGAGAATGTGGAAACAGGCAGTTCTGGAGAGGATAACGATGGCGAAGCTACAATTGGAGGGGTGGTAGGTGGTATTGTGACCACCGACGTTGCGTACGTGTCGTCTAGACTGGACGACAATGCAGCGGCATCTCTAGTTCTGCCACAGGTGGAGGAGGCAAAATGGGGGTTCAGTGAGGCCACACTCATTTTGGGGCAGTGCTTCCGTAATAAGAGTGCTGCCCAGCAGGCTATTGCTAAATACGCCGTGAACATTAGCCGAACGTATCGGGTGCACAGGTCAAACTCGGACACGTACATTGTGAAGTGTGTCGACGGATCCTGTCCTAGCAAAGTTCGTGCACAGCAGTTCAAGGGCGCTGGCATGGAGTTCCGGATAACGGTGCTGCATGATCACAATTGCGAGCTTGCGGGGCCAGTACATAGGCACCGCAACATGACATCATCGTATGTTGCGGAGTTGGTGAGCCACCTCATCGTGGCAGATGTGTCAATTTATCTTAAGGTTCTAATGGCAGATGTAGCGAATATGGTGGGGTTTGAAGTCAGCTACAAAAAGGTATGGCAGGCAAAACAAAAGGTGCTGCACGTATGTTTGGGACTTACGAGGAGGCGTACGACCTGGTCCCAAGAATGCTGCAGCAAAATGCAGAATCAAACCCAGGCACGTTCATTAACAGGTAGGAGAGGGTTCATTCTACGAAGAGCCCAAATTGTTTTATTCTTGACAGAGTGTTCTGGACCTTCCATCAGGCGATACAAGAGTTCAGGTGGTGCCATCCAGTGCTAATGATAGACGGGATGTTCCTATCCAGCAAGTACAAGGGTACTGTCCTTATCGTAATTGCAGATGACGCAAATGACTAGCTACTCCTAGTGGCATTTGCAATTGTGGAGAATGAGAATACGAATAGCTGGCTTTGGTTCCTTGCCAATGTGAAGCAGGCTATAGTGCAAGATCGCCCCGAAGTGTGTGTCATCTCGGACCGCAATGCAAGCTTGTTGTCTGCGTTACGAACGATACAGAATAGGACGCAGTCCCCTTCTAGTGGAATGATCTGAAGAACCGTTGGTGCATGAGGTATCTTGCAGCGAACTTCCACAAAAGGTTCCGTAGCAAGAACCTAATGAAGATATTCAAGAAGCTATGTATGCGAAAGCAGAAGCGAAAGTTCGACACCTTGTAGAGGCAGTTCGATCAGGAGACTCGGTCCGTGGAGGGAGGCTCCACAAGAGTTGGGATGTTCACACAATGGATTCAGTCCAATGCATCTGACTTGAAGATGTAGTCTTTGTTACACGACACCGGTAGGGCAAAATATGGAATCATGATAACCAACATGTCTGAGGTTTACAACGGTGTCTTGAAGGGCGTCAGATCCCTACCGATCACGTCAATCGTGGACGAGAGTTGGAACCATCCTGTCGGATACTTTGTGAATAGAGCCATGACGGCGAAGAAGCACCTTGATGAAAATAAACAATACTCTGAGATAATACAGGCCTACATGGACAAGAAAATGAAGAAGGGTCGTTCCCACATTGCTCAAATTATGGATAGCTTAAGGAAGAAGTTCAAGGTCCGCCTCAGGTAGAAGCAGGTATGCACGATTGATAAGAAAGTATCTTGCACCTGCAACAAGCCCCAGCTTCTACACAAGCAATGTCGCATGTGTACGCGGCTTGCGTGGTATGGCAGCAGGCGTCGACGCAGTACATCTCGAAGTACTACAACATGCAACACTTGTATGCAACCTAGAGTGCAGAGTTCCATTTCTACGAGGTAGACATGCACTATAGGGAATTATGGCAAAGGGAGGTAAAGTGGGTGCCCAATAATGCACTAAAGCATGTCGGTCATAAAAGACAACAAAGCCGTCGCATCCGCAATGACATGGATGACAGCCAGCATGGGGATCAAGTTCGGCGCCCAAAGTGTAGGCTATGCAAGACGATTGGGCACTCCCTTAGGCAGTGCCCAAACAGGCCAACATCAAGCAACGCTCCGTGGTAACAAACACAATGTTTTGCTGTACTCATTGTTGCTTCCATGTGTTTTGTGCGTTGCGATGCTCTCTGCCATATGTTAGCGAGGTCCCTTCCATTATTGAGGAGCTGTACGCTGCATTGTTGGTTCCATGTCTCTATGTCGCGCACATTAGCTTGCAACATTTTACCGTGCACATTTTATGTATATTTTGGTACATTCCGTATGTTTCCTTATTGTGTGGGCCATATTCGTGTGCACATTTTATGTATGTGTTGGTACATTCCGTATGTTTCCCTGTTGTTACGTTTGTTGTTAATTATGTTATCATTTGTTGCATATTTTATTATCAATCTGGACTAACTTGTTTTCCTTCTTTGGTAGGAGATGGCAACGAGTTGCTAGACCCCCGTTGGGATGAGCGGCACTGATGCCTATCGTGGTCATTGGGAGCTGGGCCTCTGAGCTTCATCCTTAGGAGCCCCCAAGAGCACTGACCTCTCGACTAACGGTACATCCCACTACTACGGGACATCGGGCTACTGCCCATTGCCCGCATGTTGGATGTACCACATGCGTTCCAGTTTGATGCGGCATTGCTGTCCGCTCTCATTGATCGTTGGAGACCGTAGACTCACACCTTCCACTTCCGGTGGGGCGAGATGACGATTACTCTGTAGGACGTGGCGATGCTTACAGGTCTACCCATCTGTGATGTTGCTGTAGTGCCACCCCCAAAGGCAACAGATTGGGAGGTCCGTCTGGGTCACCGGTTCGGTCATCCGATCCTGGACAACGTAGCTGGTGTGCCACATGGATGGCTTCATCGGTACATGACCTATCCTGGACACGCACATGAGGAGGAGGTGCAGACGCACTTCATTGCGTACCTGCTATTTCTGTTCGGGTGGGTCTTGTTCCCTACCACCACTGGAGACTCCGTGCAGCCTAGCTACATACACCTAGCGGAGTCCTTGGTAGATGGCTAGCTTGGTGAGATGCCACAATATAGCTGGGGATTATCAGTTCTTAGTGCCACATACCAAGGCTTGTGTGATGCCTCGCAGCGTACTGCGGCCAACGAGCCGGTCCTAGCAGTCTGCTACATTCTCCTTCAGTTGTGGTCGTGGGAACAGTTCCCCATTGGCAGGCCTTACTTTGGTACTGCTGTGCACCCCTGTGAGTTCAGCCCGCAGTTCTACGACCTTGGTGATGGCGATGACCTCGTTGATGGGCCCACAATGGGTACGCGTTGGACACATGGTCAGTTGTGGTGGGCCAAGGAGAGACCGAGACGTGTGTATCCGGAGTTCCACAACATGTTCGAGACTTTCCACGATGCTGACATAGTCTGGTGGCCATGGACTCTACGGTTCATTATGGACTTGGCCCCCTATGGATTATCATCTTAGTGTGGGCGGGATCACATGTACTGGTTGACGACCTGCCACTTGGTGTTCTCACAGTTCGTCGAGCCATACAACCTACAGCGAGTCATGAGGCAGTTCGGCCTGTACCAGCATGTCCCACCCCTAGCAGGACGCCCTCTTGCACCCAGCACCCACCGGTATGTCATTACACGGTAACTTTAATTAATGCATTGATTTGTGCCCCTACTAATTGTGTAATGTCTCAATTAACCTACAGGGAATCGAGGAGAGGGCGAGCGAACGAAGACTGGAGAGCCATACAGCGGCCGTGGACAGACATGTGGCGTGACCAGGCGAACACGATGGTTGTGGAGGAGACACGGCTGTACGACCTCGACACGTATAGTGCATACCTTGAGTGGTACGTTCGATGCACCCACAATAGGCTTACTGGGGCGCCGCCACAGCGTCCAGTTGAGGTCATACACAAGGCCGCTATACAGGCAGGTCCAGACCGTCATCGAGCGGCACGGCACGACGAGATGGTACGAGATTACTATGTAATTAACCTGTGCAGGATTATGTTTTAACTCATTCTTTGTTTCACTGCAGTTTGACCGGTTGCATCGTATCCACGACGAGGCTGCTCAGGCACTGCACCGTGGGAGGGCAAATTCAGTTGATCGCCTACTCACTTCAATGCGCAACATCTATGATGACGCCAGGTCTGCGATACGGACCATTAGTTGTGGTCACCACAGAGATGACGCTGTTGTACGACGCGGTCATGGTGTACGTCAAGCACCACCACCCACCTCCGTGCCGCCGTCAGCAGCACCATCAGCACGGCCATCGTTGTCACGTCCATCGCAGTTCAACAGTCGACCCAATTACACTCGCTTGTCCTCCATGCGCTTCAGACCGGCGGTTGGACAATTGCCAACTATTTGTTCATCCACTCGATTGCTATTTATCTCTAACCACATTTTCTTCTCGCAGTATTTACGACAGGATATCACGTTGCTACAGCCATCGTTATCACGGAGGGCGACGAAGGAGCGAGCGTGCTCTCCAGGTCGACGGGGGCTCACTCTAGAGAGCGACCCTGACTTGGCGCAGCAACCAGAGGTGGCATTGCCCATGTTCACCCATGGCGTGCAGTCCAGCCTACAAGACCGGGACAGGTGGTTTGGGCAAACCTATCAAGGATATACAGCGCAGGAGTACATGCACGATTTCCATACGGCATCGTCATTTGGACAACCGCATACCCCGGTATGCACTAACATAGTAAGCTAAACATGTCTATTTCAAAGTCATCTCATCGTATTGCCAAAAAAATGCAGGTTTACACAGAGCAACAGGGTCACGAAGTTCACGGTGGGTCATCTGCATTTCAGACTACCCAGGTAAATGCCTTGTGATATTACTATTCATTACTAACATTACTGCCCATAGCTTAATTCAGTTGTACCATCTCAGTAGGACGTAGACCCCTCTTCGACCGAATGGCTGAGCTCTATTTTCGGCTATCCAACGCAAGTCCCCACGGAGTTGTATGTAGGACCACCTCGGTCGCAGGCCTCGCAGTATGACTTTCGAGATGCACCGCACTCGCCTATTAGGTTCACCTTCTCAGAGGATCACATACGCCGTCCGAGGAGGCGACGACGAGATTCATAATGAGTTTTTGTAATTCAGATTTTATAACGTCGCATGGTTTCCTGCAATTATTTATGTAATGTTGTGCAAATTATTTATTTACAGTTTGCTTTACACATACATAAATCAACTCTCCAGCACTACGACACATGATAACAATAAACATAACATAAAACGGAGCATAAAACATTACCAACATAGACGAGAATAACCTCCAGCACTACAACTTGACAATAACAATAAACACAAGAAAGAAAATAGCACACAACATTAAATTAATCTTTCACTCCAGTCTATCGAAACGATGGTACATCTCGACGGGGTCGCTACCCCCCACGACAACTCTCTCATGACGAACAATGTCGGTCCTAGTGCCCATTTCATCCTCCCACATCCAGAATCGGCAACCGCCGGGAGCTTCCTGCGTTTCATGACAAGAAGATTTTGAAATATACCTACACGATTTGAACGAACCCGAATCAAACATACCCACCAAGTGAAAGGGGCACTTATAGTAGTGCCGCCCAGGATTCGCAGCCGTGTGTGAGGTCTTACGTCTAACAACCGTGTTGTATTTTAGGCAAATCACCGTGGGTGCCGATGAAGAGGTGCTGAGCTGACTCATATCGGCGTCTAGGGGAGTGAGGGAGAACAATGTAGGTGACTAGGTGACCCACTGAGTACTAAAGAAAGGTACACAGATTGGGAACAACTAATTCAGGAGGAGAGGGAGAACAATACAGGGGACTAGGTGAGGAATAGCTCCCTCTTATAGGCACAGTGGGGGCTCACTCACAGAGGCCACAGAATAAGAAGGCGTCACTCACTGACAACACGAAACAACCCATGCATTGCACATACAAAAAATATAGAAAGTACTACAAGCAAGAAATTAAATCAAAACAACAGTCCCAGCGCCACATCATCAACACAACAACGAACACAAAAAATAAAATATAACATATTACTAATTTAATCACTCTCTCTACTCCATATCGTAGAAAGCGTGCGTACTGGTAGAAGATACAACTATACACCTCGTTGCCTATATGCCAAACGATCCTCATGGCACCCACATGGAGTATTGCTGAGGAGGCCGCCTCAGACGTGGCTGGCCGTCGTGGTAGTGGCACGCACATGTGAAGTTAGGGTTCGCGCAGCAACATGTAGAATCATATGAGCTTCTTATGTTCATGATCTCCTCGTTGTCCCTCTCGCGTTGCATCTGTTAGCAGAGGTTGTTATTCTCCTCATTAAGGGTCTCGATTCGCTCCTCCAACTCAAATATTCGATCCAATAATGTATCCACATAATTGACAATATACAGTTGATGAGGAGGATCGATCCAGCGGGAGAGTCGCATTTCGCCATCTGCGGGAAATGACGGCAAACATAGAGGCTCCATAAGTAATAACAAAAAATGTACTATTAGTAATTTGTACCCCGGAGCGTAGGCATCGGAAGAAACGTTGCCTACCATCGAAATGTCCTTCCAGGACCTGCACGACCGCGCGCTCATTGTGTTTGCATTTCGGCCACGCTGGTTGAGTACGTCGGCTTGGTATCAAGCGGTAGTGTGGACTGAAAATCTCCCTCCTTTCCAAGAGAATGTCTTACTTCGGTGACCCATATCCGATTGGCCTCTCAGTTTCCGATATGGTATGTTTCACCACGAAAGAGAATGTACTTCTTTGTTCGATTTACAGGGTTCTTTGACTACAATGTCATGGGACCCTAACTGTGCTATTTATATCAAACGAGATAACTTACTGCAGTTACCACATGACGAAAGTGGACAGCTTTGTGTAGCGACAAGACAAGAGGGGGCAACTTTGCGTAGTGACATTACACAAGAGGACAGTTTTGTGCAGTAACATGACAAAAGAGGGCAGCTTTGCACAAAGATATGACAAAAGATGACAGTTTTGCACAGAGAAATGACAATAGTGGGTAGCTTTGCGCAGTGACATAACAAAAGAAGGTAGCTTTGCCTAGAGACATGACAAAAGAGATCAGCTTTGTACAGAGAAATGACAAAAACGGCCAGTTTTGCCTAGAGACATGATAAAAATGGGCAGTTTTGTGCAGTGACATGACAAAAGAGGACAGCTTTGCGTAGTGACATGACAAAAGAGGGCAGCTTTGCGCAGAGACATGACAAAAGAGGGTAGCTTTGTCAGGTGATATGACAAAAGAGGGCAGCTTTGCGTAGTGACATGACAAAAGAGGATATCTTTGTGCAGAGATATGACAAAAGAGTATAGCTTTGCCAGGTGACATGACAAAAGAGGACAACTTTGCGCAGTGATCAAAAATAAATCACATGCCTACCCTTTGGCTTATAAAATGAGGTGGAATGCATCTGCGAGAGAATACTACACAATTTAACACTACATCATACCAAACTTCTCCACGTCGGGATGGACAAGAAGTAGAATAAGTTACGGGAGAAATTGATGAAGAATTGGGAGGAGACCCGCAAGATCGCAAAATGGGAGGAGACTCGCAAGATAGCAAGATCTGCTGCGGCTCGCGAGGAACAAGCAAGGGCTGCTGCGGCCAGGGCCAAACAAGCGGATGTAGGATTGAGGAGGCCGACTAGAGGGGGGTGAATAGGCGGTCTTAAAAATTATCTTACAATTAAAAATAATATCTATTTGTCTAAACCAAGTATATAAAGCGGAAGCTTAACTTAAATTGGTTTAACACAAATATTACCTAAAACAACTAGGCTCGTCTAAGTGCATCAACAATCTATGCCTATGTCAAAGGTTTGCAATCCTAGGATGACAAGCAATCAATTTAATTATATGAATATAAATTGCTTGAAAGTAAATTGAGCACAAGTAAACAAACTACAATTGACACGATCACTTTTTATCGTGGTGTTCAGAGACTTGCCGGTCTGCCCTAATTCACGTTGAGGTAAGCCCAAACGAATTGGACCGGCTCCACGAATTAAGCCAAACACCTCAATTCTACTAGTGGTAGCTCTTTCCCGCTCGTGGTAGGTGAGCTCCAACCTTCACAACACGCTGGGTCTTCTCACAACCTTTTTTGAGAAAATCACCGTGCACGACGCCTCTAACGCCGTCTAGGAGTCGGCAAGCCAAACCCCTCGCTTGACTCTCACCACGTGCAACGAATGCACAAGCTCAAGTGGATACTAAATCCACCTCTAGATGCAACACATGCAACTAGAGACCTATTTTTTTTGCTCACAAGGTGCAACACATGAACAATGGAGTGGAGAGACTTACACTAGCTCAAGGAAGTGAAATAAGGTGCCAAAGATTACTCCCCAACCGGCCACAGGTAAGTATTTATACCCCACACACAAAAACTAGCCGTTGGAGCCAAATCCCTGAAAAAATCAAGAAAATCGGTAGTACCGCCGTACAAAGTGCGGTACTACCGCACTCTACTTAGCACAAAGTAACGGCTATGTCAGAGCGTCAGAACTAGCCATTTTTGAAAATAAAGTGCGGTACTACCGCACATCGGTGTGGTACTACCGCATTGCGGTACTACCGCTTATCAGTGCGGTACTACCGTACCTCTGTTTCAGCATAGACAGCTCTCGGGAAAATGGTCATAACTTTTGACTTCGATGTCGGAATTGAGTGATCTTGGACTCTATGAAAAGCTTATTCAGAGGGCTACACAACCCATCTATTTGCATGATCTCAAACACATTGGATCAATGCAGAAAATACAAGAGATCCAAGCAGTAACTATCACGGTCTAAGTTCGAGAAAAATAATATTAGACCATGCCAAGGGAAATTGTATGACCTTCAACAATTTGCAAAACACATTTATAAACTTAGATCATACCACAAGAAAAAGGTACATGGACTTCAACCATTTGCAAAACACATTTGCAAAGTATAGTCACATGTTGCAAGGATTAGATGCATGAGCCTCAACTATTCGCAAAACACATTCGCAAATAACAGCATCGTGCTATGGAGAGCTAGCGTAAGTAAGATTGAGCTATCAACACATGATGAGACTCAAGCTAGTGGATAAGACCCCTCTTAATAGTACGGCAAACTTATACTAGCAATCCGGTCTTTCAACCAAACACCAAAACCGGTAAAATACTAGGAACACATCCTTAGCCCTAGCTAGTCATACCTTTGCCCTGAGTATTTTCTTGAAGCTTGATGATGAATATTTTCACTTCAAGTCTAGGTCATTATCTTCTCGTGACTTGATGATAAACTCATGATCATCTCGTTTTCAATGTCTTGATATGCATCAACACATGATGCATCCTCTTTTGATGGCCTTCAACTTATGAAGCCATTTCCATCTCAAATCTTTGCTTGATGATCTTCAACATATGAAATCATTCAAAGTTTTCATCATCTTGAAACAAAACATATTCATCCAACTCATGAAAAATATTAGTCCCATAATGTGATTATCATTAATTACCAAAATATACCATTAACTCATAATGGTGTGTCTAGATTCTTCAATCTTTCCTTTGGTAATTGATGATAACCACCACAATTGCAAATAATTGAATATAAAACTTTAAACCCAAAGTGCAGTACTACCGTCGTACAAAGTGCGGTACTACCGCACTGCGGTTCTTCCGCCTTACTGACACCGGTACTGCCGATTTCTCGCCAGTTAAGTTTTTCTCGGGGAACTCTCTGCAAAAAACGTTCCGCAACTCGATACTACCGCGGTACCATGCGGTACTACCACACTGCGGTTGTACTGCCGTTCAAACTTCGGTACTACCGATTTCTGTGAGTTGAAGTCCCCCAAACAGGTGCTCTCTTGAAAAAACGTACCGCAAACCGGTACTACCGCGGTACCATGCGGTACTACCGCACTACGGTTGTTCCACTGTTCAAACATCGGTACTACCGCAGGTGGGTGCGGTACTACCGATTTTCCTGCGAGAACACAGTTGACTTTAGACTTTAAATTCAAATGCATGCTGACCTTTGTCTCGAGCCATATTGATCTTCTTATCGATCTTTGCATGCATCTCCATAGTCAATCAACATCCGGGACTAAATCTATCAAACACTTGATAATCATATTAGTCTCATACACAAACAAATGAGTATAAAGTAATATGATTCAATGTGAGTATATATGAACTTCACAAGTTTTATATACTAAAATGATATATTTCAACGTAGAGATCTCAATGTATGTGGAGAAGGAAACATGGATCAATATTATGAAATCACAAAACATAGAGTGAACTCCCCCTAAATGTGTACATACAAGAATGTTTAATAAAAGCATATGCACATATTCATCTTAGACTTTTGGTGGAGTTTAATCTATATTTTGGATCCAAAGAATGCACTAAAATATAAATGAATGTAAGTGTCGAATGCATACCTCTTAGATTTCACCATTTTATCCAAATGAGACTAAGCCATATCATAATCAATCAAACACATTAGTCTCATACAAGTATTTGTCATTATCACCAAAACCAACATAATGGAGCTTGAACTTACAGCGGAGCGTGCCACCAGGTCACTGCCACCTAACGATGCCCCCCGTAGGAACATGTCCATACTAAACGTTCCAACTGAATGTTCACCACAACACCCCCCCCCCCGACGGGGAGAACCCGCCCCTCTGCTGGTGCACAGACCCATGTAAATTCTTCAAGTCAAAGCAGTGCCTTAGCCTTGGCATGCGTTATTGGGTTGTGGGAACTACTCATCTAACTTTCCTGACCGCCGTTTCGACACCATCAGCTATCGGCAGCCAGTAAAAACTACTTACAATGTGTTCCCCCACTATTTATAACTAATAGTATGTAATAACAAACTCTCTCGTCTGCCCGTAGTCCCCGGACCCGCTATGTGGCTACCGCAAGTGGATCGACTTAGAGATCCACCTGCATGACCAGTGGACTCTGGACTATGATGAGTGCAACGACAAAAGGGCATACGAGATCCGTGAGGAGGAGCGTCGCCAAGATGAGCAAACCGAGCGTATATACGGTCAGGCAGCGCGAGGCTCGCGAGAGGGAGTGCGAGAAAAAAAACGAGAAATGGCGGCCAAGGCCAAACAGGAATATGAAGATTTCAATGCCGAACTCGCAAGGAAAGGAAAATGGCCCCGATCTACACAGTAGGTTGGGCCATTCCGCACTACTCCCCTCAATGTCTAATTTATTTCCATGCTAAGAAGGTGCATATGTATCGTAAGACTACTTTGCTTTGGAACATCGTGCATTGTTCTATTTTTTATGTACGTAACCAAATCCTGTGCGCCGTGTCATTCCCATGTTGATTATGAAGTCTATTTTAATTATCAACATAAGATCTCGTCACCTTTCGTATTAATTTTTTCCACGTGTTCAATATCACTTTTCTTTCTTTCGTCCAATTGTTCCTATCATAGTTGTCCTAAAAAAATATCATTAAATTTCTTTCAATAAAACAACATAACATGCTCGGAAAATGATATTGCCAGTTGAACATATTTTTCACGGTGAGTAATGTACGAAAATCACAAATAGATCAATCATTACTTCACACAAATTTCGTTCGTACTCTACCAAACAAAATTCTTAATTTTCGTAATTGCAACAAAATTACACAAGCAGTAAACTGGACTCTACATAAAATTCATATTTTTCAAACATCATTTCATATATCCAAAATTAATTTTATTCTAAATATAACTTTACAAATACATATAAATTCTATACCCTAAATTGAATACACAGAGCAAACCCTAAAAAACCCTAATCGGGCGCTTGGGCTATAGTGTCAACGTGCGGTCCCCGAGCGCATGACCCTCTGCTACAGTGAAGATGTGCGGTCGCGGACCACACGATTCGACTGTAGCTCGATAATGCGATGCCAGACTGCACGACTACACACGTGTCGAGCCTCTGGAGTCGTGCGGTCGGAACGAGGGCCAGAAACGGAATTTGTATGTGTAGGGTGCTATTTTTGGAATTTTGAGGGCATACAGTTCTAGATACATCCAAATTTCGCGAACGAGTCCATATTGTTATATACTTGAAATATCCTTAAATTTTATTAGTCTAACGAATTTCAACGGTACACAATGGTGAGTTAGTGACTAGACAAAGCGGGGATTAAATCAAAGCTGCACCAGAGTCCCACTTATTAGAGACACGAAACTTGAGCCAGGCCTGAAGTCTAAACATAGTTCGTCACCGCCTGCCGAGCCGGCCCCGGCTAAACCCCGATGGCGGCCACCTCTACCTCCGTCGCTACTGCCATTGCCACCACCTACCTCGTCGACCTCCACACTTTCCTTCGCCACAGCCATGCACTTCCTTAATTCACCCACATCGAGGGGCCCAAAGATATCTCCTGTTATATAGGAGGGGTAAATTCCATCTTAATCGCTTATATTCCTCTGCATATTTCATAGTAAATCTGAAAACTACCTTTATGACTACCCAATCACGAAGTAGTGTTTGGTAACTACTAAGTAAACTATTACATCTCATATCTAAGAATCATACATACACTATGTATGAGACTAACTGATAACACTTAAAAATATAACAATTCTCACATGATGGGTCAACCCAACATCATATTCTCTGATATGTATCCACATTATTGATTTGATATCTTATATCAATATCCATGAAGCATGATCATTAATCAATGCATGTGTTGATCTGTAAATCATAATTATCCCACATAATGATATAAGATCAGGGATAATTTAGAATAACATCAAAACATAAATAAATAGTTCCACAAACAAATCACATACTTGTTGATTAATATGAAAAACATTTATTCAAAGGGCAAAATAATATATTATTCAAAAGATCATAAATATAGAAGTGATAAAATTATCTACATAATTGCCTCTGGGGCATATCACTAACAGGGTTATGAAGTTTGAATTTTCTATGTGTAATTATCGCATTGTATATACGGTGTTGTATATTGGTTGTCTGAGGTGTGATTATATGTGGACATTTTACCAGTCAATTAAGGTTTGTCAGTCTATAAGATCTATTAGTTAATTTAGTCATATATTGCTTACTGAATTATGAAGGAGGGCCTCCTTCACCTAAATAAAGGGGTAGAAGGTTTTCATCATACACAAAAGCCTACGGATAGAAAGATCAATAAAGAGACAGAAGGCTAGGACTTCATCTTTGTGTTCTTGTTTACTTTAATTGTTGTTTGTGAATTGAGAGCTTTGATCATTGACTACACGACCTTGATCACACAACATGTTGTCAGCACGATAACGTTCTAAAGCTAAGAGTTCTTAGTACATTGTTTTAATTTTCAATTCTATTATACAGTGATGTTTTTTCTTTTCATAGATTGGTTAAGTTTCTACTATTATGCATCATCGCCACCTCCCCCATCTGTTGGACTTTCGGCATGTGTGCCATCGTGGCAAGGCCAAACCAGTACATGCCATTGCGTACGCCATTGCATCGACCCCAACCGACATGTGTATGCCTCCACTTCTACGACACCGATGCTACCACCACCGGGCCATCAACCGCATGACATCGGCGTTCACTGTAACACCCCAGCCCAACATTGGGCCTATAATATAACTATTATCCACTTTTACTCCAAATTTAAGCCACTACTACAAATTTCATCAATACTTTTCCACGATAAACTACACACAAAACATAATCCACATGGCGAGCCATTAACGGTCAACATTATAAAAGACTTGGGGCATTACATTCTCCCCCTAAAAGAATTCGTCCCCAAATTATATGTCTACCAATTCTACCTGCAAAATTTGAACCGTTATATATATAATTTAACTCCTAATGCTACCTGCCTCACGAAATCCCAAGTCACACATCAGAACACCATAGGACCCCTTTTTTCCAATACACAAAAAATGCGCAAAAGCACAACTTTCATTAACACAAGAAACTCTAAATTGATCTCACATTCAATCCCTTCAGTTTACAAGGAGCATCCCTTTAGCAAGGAAAGAAGCACGTAAAACACTCCTTAAACCAACTTTCTTTCGAATGAATCCATCCTGTGATCAAATGATTCATAATGAAAACACTCCACTTTTCAAGTAAACAGTTTGCATTATCCACATCAACCAAAGGAGAAATCACTCAAATGCCCAAAATTAACAATTTCCCTCTTTTATATGAAAAAAGGACCACACATACCACTGCAAAATCTCTTCACTTTACAAATAACATTGGACAAGAACACATACAAATCAAATAGGAACTAGAAGATTTAGATTTATCTCAAATCATGAAATCCCAAAACTTCACACACCATACTTATTTTCCTTTAAATTGGCAACTTCAAAGATGGACTCAACTTATTGCATCATCCATACAATTCTAGAGAAACTCCAGATCATAAAAATGCACTCACAAAACTCTTTTACTAGAGTATTATCCTTAATAGTTAATTCCAAATGCACTCCAGTATATATTTCACATTGAATCCCATCATCTTAGACCCTTAAGGATAACCATTTTTAGAATTTTGGCACACACAATTATCACAACTAAACAAACTTTATCACAAATCAAGACAAAATCGAATTGCGATTGTAACAATTAAACCCAAATAAAATCCAAACTATTGCAAGACACAACAATGTATATTCCTCCATTATTCTAGTTAGAGAGAGCTATTAAGCAATATCAGTTCATAATTTCAATCTCAAAGACTCCTACAATACAATTTCAATTATAAATGATAATCTCCACTAGCTTCCATTAAAAAGATTCAAATTCCAAGAAGGGCATTCATTAAGGATAATATCATACACCGTTAAAATAATTCAATATTTTCACCATTTAATTAAGCACCACATTGATTTTCCACTCTATCGATTTTTTTAGAATGTCATTAAATAACACAAGCTAATTTCGCTTACAAAGTCTAGCAATTTATATAGCCACAATACACCAAACACTTCATTTAAATTATCCATGAAGGATAATCTAATTCTTTTTTCTAAAAGGTTTAACACCACCTTGAAATGCACTTACCAACGATCTTGCAAATACCGATTTAACTATTTATCAAAGCCTATTGTACCATCATAAAACTTTCACAAAAAACACTAAATTGCTTCATAATATTTTATTATCTCATTTCAATTTTAAAGACTCACAAAGCATCACAAGCTTACCATGACAACCACATAATTCTAGAGAAAATCTAGTGCACAAACCACAATGTTCTAGCAAAACTCTTTTATCATGGACATACTATAACATCCCAAATTTTTTACCTTTCTAAAATTTTGTAAAGAAAAAGGCTTTATAAAATTTCCCCTGATTTTTTTGTAAATAATTACAGTTTAATTTCATTTTTTGAAATTAAATGAATTTAATTGGAGGAAATTAAAAATAAGCACCACCAAAAAATATTTTATTTGAGTTCCTAGTGTCTCAAAGTATTTTCTAGAATTGTTTGAATTAGTTTGTTATTTGTTTGATTTTTGCTATCTTCTTAAAAAGAAAATCCATGAAAATTCGCTGGAAAATAGTTGAGCCAATTTCCTTTCTTGAGGCCCATTCCTCTTTCTTTCCCTACTCGGTCAATCCCATTTCTTTCTCTGAGTCAGTTGAGTTTTTCCTTCACACCAGCTTGCTTCCTTGGCCCAGACCTCGCAGACCCAAGATCTACCGCTAGCTCACTCTATCCTTGGCCTCACCAATAAGTGGGTCCACCGCACTGTACATCTTCTTCAAGAGTCCTCTCCCCGCACGTTGCCACTACCATGCCACCATGGGAGTCCTCCTTCACCACACCTCCTCTGGCTACAAAACTCCGATCGACGCCCTGTAACCATATGACCCGTCCATGTAACAGTAAACCCCCACAGTAGCATTGTTGCATAGACCACATCCACCGTAGAGTAGCCTTGGTCCATATAGCCGGTCCACAACATAGTAAACCCTGGTTGCATAATTGTTTTTTCCTTTTTCTTGAATTTCGTAGCCAATTCAAATTCTAATAGCTCGTTCTCTCCCATACGAACTCTGATTGAGCCATTCAAATCTCTCATTTCGTCTAAAATCAAGCTTGATTTTATGGTGAATTTTATTTAATTTTTAGATTTTATGTTCTCTCTATTTTGGTTTTTATTTGGATTTCCTGTCTATGCAAGTAGACTTCTACGCATCGGAATCGCTTGTCGAACAAGAAGAAGTAATTCAAGATCAAGACTTTATCAAAGGTTAAAAACTAGCAACATTGGAGCAAAACAAGTTGTGTAACCTTCATCATGTTGAACCTAGTTTGACAAAACTATTTTGTTTGCTTAAACTTGCAAGTTATTTTTTGTATTCAAATTATTTAACTGTTGGTAGTTAAACCCAATTATTCGGTAATCCGATCCTTGATTAATTGCATGCCATAATATTAGTTGGTCAATATTATAGCTCCAATGTGTATTGGTTAGATTGATTAGCCATGCTTGGGTATATTATGGATTCACTTTTTGGAAACACTTATCAATTTTGATTAATGAATTATGGAGCTATTTATGATAACAGGAGGTAGTTGCCACTATTGATAAAATGTGATTAGCCATGCAATGTGGATGTCATCTTTTGTGAAAAGAAAGAATGTACTAGAAGTATTTGAGGTATAGGTGATCTCATTTTTTGTTTTCCAACCTCATCACCATTCAATTTTTCCGTTGGTTGTATGACTACTGTGAATGGTAGCGGTTTCATGTATGCTAAAATTTATTTCTTCTTACCTCTCTTCTAAGAAAAGGGTAACTGAATTGTGTTGCGAAGCCTTTTATGTCGTGTGATGGCAACTGGATAGTGGTGGTCTAGTAGATGATTTTGTGAAAATCATAAATGTCACGATGTTTGAGATATATTGGATAATATATTACTTTCATAGAATAATTCTCAGTAAGGATTTGATTGAAATAGAATGTTTCTCTTAGAGCTAAATGATTTATTGAAGTTAAGGATTGAGTATATGTTAATTGTGGGAATTTTAGGGATTTCATCTGAGGATTTCCCTATCTTTATATGAGAAGTTTGTTGTAGGAATCTTGAAGGTTGAGTTCAGAGGCTTTACATTTTGTTATGCTAGAATCTTGAAGACCCAGTATTTTTGTGTAGGAATTGTGAAATAGAGTGGATTTCAAATAGTGTGATGTTTGTGGATAGCATTCTTGAGGTGTAGTAAACGAGTATGTGCGGGTGTGATATGAATTTTGGGGTTGTTATCCTTGAGGGATTGAGGTGCATTATGAATTATTTGTCAAAATAATTCTATAGGTCGAGGTCTTGGCTAGAGTATATTTTGTGGGGACAGAAGAGTCTCTCTATAAGGGGGTAGGTGATGTACTCAGTTTGAGTTTATCGTTGAAATTGCCAATTTAAGATAAATGAGTTGATATGTTGGGCGATGATTTGGAATTCTTTGGTTCAAGGAAGTTAAATTCTTAAAAGAAATAGATTGAGAAATTATTATTTTCTTGAGTAGTGAAATGCTTTCTTGACTCTTGTTTAGGCTGTGTGTTTATGGCGGAGGTCATTTACAAATTGAGTTATTTTATATTGAGGCGTAGACTTTTCCAGTTGAGAAAACAAAATGATTGTTTTGGTTATTCGAGTAATTTTCGTTCTTGACTTATGTTGTGTTTTTTCTCCAATTGTCTACTTGGAGAGTGGAATGGTTTTCCTGATGAATCTTTTGATTCTGGATTAGAGTCTTTTAAAGGAAGTTTGTTATGAGTGGGTTGTATTGAGCATGGCGTTGGCAAAGTGACCAAGAGAGAGAGAGAGAGCTATAAATCGGCTATTTGAGACCCAATTATATGTGAACACTTCACCTAAACAAAGCCTCCTTAAGAGGCTGCCGACCCATGAGGCTCATTAGTTTAGTCTTACATTACTTACCGAATCATGAAGGAAAACATCCCTATGTCACCTAAACAAGGCCCCTAGTAGATGATTTTATAGAAATCATAAATGTCACGATGTTTGAGATATATTGGATAATATATTGCTTTCATGGAATAATTCTTAGAAAGGATTTGATTGAAATATGATGTTTGTCTTGGAGCTAAATGATTTATTGAAGTTAAGGATTGAGTATATGTTAATTGTGGAATTTTAAGGATTTCATCTGAGAATTTTCCTATCTTTATACGAGAAGTTTGTTGTAGGAGTCTTGAATGTTGAGTATATGTTAAAAATACACATGTACATGTCGAGCTTCGAATCCGAAGACAAATATTTTTTTGTCCGAAGATGGTGTATCATTATTATACATGCAATTTATGGAAGTATAGCACAATCTGGTAAAAATGAGAGGATAGGAAAATCTCACCTTCAAGAGGGAGGATGATGCACTATTTCGTTGATGAAGTTGACGCACTATTTCGTTGATTCCACACATCGTCCAATCCCTTCGTGATGAATATCAGAAAAGTGTTATTACGCATAACTATCTTTGAAAAGTTGCCAAAGCAAAGAAGGCAGAGATCAAGTGGATAATAGCCATACATACCAAGTGAAGAAGAAACGTGATGGCTCAACCAGAGAAAAGAAAGAGGCTGGACTGAACTCCAAGTATTAGACGTAGGAAGAAAAAGCAAAAGGAGAAAGCAGATGACCACGGAAGATGAAAGCTAAGTGCATGTTTAAACCATATGGATCACGTGAAAAGCGGCGTCAGTTAGGTGGTGTCAGTTAGCTGTAGATATAAAGCTTCATGCATATACACCCAAAGCGGCTAAAACCAACATGTAAGGCTGCATGCATATGCATGTTCTAGAAAGTGCCTTCGTAACGAGCACATCCAAATAAATACACCTCCAAATACACCAAAAAATATATGTACATATATATATATATACACACACATGATACGTGTCGAGCTTCAGATCCAAAAACAAATACTTTTGCACCCAGACCTCGAGGGGGCATTTGTTGACACCAATTTCATCCAGAATTTTTACGGCATGTTACCTTCCAAGATTTTTTTGCGTGCTGTACATATTACATTAGAGTGGCGAATTTCTACGGTATGTTTGCAGGGCAAGTGAAAAGCTTGTATCAAATTTTCAGCTCATTCGGAGCACATATGCTCACTCGAATAGGATAATACGGCCGGATAACGTACACAAAGTACAAGTCCGCCTTCCAGGATTTTTTGTGTGTGCTACATGTTGCACTTGAGTGGTGAATTTTTATGGCATGTTTGTAGGGCAAGTGAAAAGCTTCTATCAAATTTTTAGCTCATTCGGAGCACGTATGCTCACTCGAATAGGATAATACGGCCGGATGACGTACGCAAAGCATAAGTCCGCCTTCCAATATTTTTTTTGTGAACTACATATTACATTTGAGTGGCGATTTTTTATGGCATGTTTGCGGTGCAAGTGAAGTCGCATGTTTAATTTTTGGGTCATTCGGAGAACAACGCTTACTTGTATAAATTAATATAGCCCGACAGCATACACAAAACAATACTAGAAGAGAGAGAGAGAGGAGACAAGCCTGCATGGTTACATGAGAATAGGACTCCATGCATGCAGTTATGCCTACTATCACGTCCTATACGCGTACATGTTGTACGTATACATGTGTTCCAGGTGCAGCTTCATGTGAAGAAAATGACTATATACATCAAGAGATTAATTATCCTTTTAACTATTAAATTCAACAAAAAAAAACAGTGCACATGCTATCCAAACATCCTTGCAAATTGGAAACTGCCATGCATGACACGTCTAACACAACTGCAGGTTTGAACTGTCTATCTGCAAAAGAAAGAAATACCAAAGAGCTATAATCCATCAAGTAAAGAAACTCACGTAGTTAGCATGCAGCAGCATGCAAATGCACACATCCTCCACTACTAGTTAGCAAGGATATTACTACTACAAGCTGCAGCCATACATGCACAGGAGAATGGGTCCAACTGCTCCCATGTCTACAACAGGCTGCCTACATGCATGAGACTATTAATTAGTACTCAGCTTGTTGATTAGCTGATTAACAAAAGAATTAAATACACTTGCATGAAGGAATTAGTAGCTGTCGAGAACCGAATATGCAGATTCAGACTCTCTGTGTAAACTGCACTAGTCTAGGATCACGCTAGTACACACAGTCAAACATAAATGTAATCACAACCATACACACAAAATAATAAAGAGAAAACTCAAATATCGATAAATCTCAAAGGTACGACCTTATGGCCAAACTTACAATATCTCTAGCCGGAAGGGCTTAACAAAAATAGCAGCGGAAATCCAAAAGAAAGCGTAGCGGCCAATCGACAAGCCCACATGCTATCGAGTGGAGAACGAAGCCTAATCCGTGAAGTCGTCGTAGTACTCTCCTTCTGGAACCTCCTGCTGATAATACTCTTTGCCCTCAACTGAGCAACACAGGCGTAAAACCATGAGTACATTGGTACTCAGCAAGTCGTTTGTAACAAATGAATGCAATATAATATGCAAGGCTTACCAAAGGAAGGCTGAAAGTTTAATTTGCATTAAAGACAAAACATAGTAAATATGATGAATATATTGAAAGCGAACTTTGAAAGAAAACAATAATAATAAATAATCAAAGGAATAAACATAAGCCACTTGTGAACACCTATTCCAACGCGGTGCAGCGGCGACGAGGGAGGCGATGCTGAAGGCGACGGGCGCGACGAGGCTCACCGGCGACGGGGACGGCAGCAAGGACGGGGCTCCAGCGACGACGCAGACGGCGGAGGCGCGGCACGGACGGCGGCGGAGCAGCTCCGGCGGCGGCGCATGTGCGAGAACGGGCGAGGAGCGGCGGCGCTGAGTTTCGGGCGACGGGCACGCGAACCGAGGGATGAACACGAATAAAAGCACACGAACCGAGGCGTGTGGATCAGTTACGGTGCGGACGCTGGTTGAACGGCGCGGATGCGACCACGTGGCTGCGATCCAACGGCGTCGAGCGGGCGAGCGCGGGGTTTTGCTGGTGCTGCCGCGTGGTATATCCAATGGCGCGGGGCGGCGCGTGGGCGGCGGCGATTAGGGTTAGGTTTGCGGGCGCGGGCGCGGGCGCGAAGCGGCGGATACGCGATGCGTTGCGCGGGGCGGATCGGGCGGTGCGGGAGTGGGCGGGAAAAGGTGGTACGGCGGCGGCGGGGACGCGGGCCGGATGGCCGACGCGTGGCAGGGGAGGCGGATCGAGCGGCGGGGAAGATTTTTAATTTCTTTTCTTTTCGAGAAATCTAAATAAAATGCTAAGAGCTTTGGAAAATAGCAAATAAATCCCAAAAATTTACCAAAAATACCAAAAAATTCATTGAGACCTAGGGAACTCAAATAAAATATTTTCAACTTATGTTAATGTTTATTTTAATAATATGAAATTATTTAAAATTCTAAAAATTCATTTGAAGCTTAAATTAATTCCAGAAAATTTCAGAAAATTTATTTTTGAAATCCTGGCTTTAAAAATTGTAGAAAAATAGGATGTTACAAATCCTACCCCTTTAAACGAGATCTCGACTCCGAGATCTGGGCCAATTAAGAGAATATGTTCGGGAAGTCTGCTCTGAGGTCCTCCTCGCGCTCTCAGGTTGCTTCCTCCTCTGAATGGTTGCTCCACTGGACTTTGCAAAAATGAACCACTTTATTCTGGGTGACTCGCTCTGACACTTCCAAAATTTTGATTGGATGCTCTTTGTACGACAGATCCTCCTGCAGGTCAACGGCATCAACTGGCACGACCTCCTTTGGCACACGCAAACACTTCTTCAGCTGGGACGTATGGAAGACATCATATACCCCACTGAAGTACGCAGGTAGCTCCAACTGATAAGCAACCTCTCCCCTACGTTTCAGAATCCTGAACGGACCAACATATTTCGGTACAAGTTTCCCTTTTAGCTGAAATCTCTTCACACCCTTGAATGGTGTGATCCTGAGATACACAAAATCATCTGGCTCAAAGCTCAGCTCTTGACGTCTGGTATTTGCATAACTCTTCTGTCTGGCTTAGGCAGTTTTCAATCTTTCCTGTATTAAACGGACCTTGTCCTCAGATTCTTTCAAACAGTCTGGACCAAAAACCTGACCTTCCCCTGCCTCTTTCCAATTGAGAGGGGTCCTATATTTCCTGCCATAAAGTGCCTCAAATGGTGACATCTGCAAACTGGCCTGATAACTGTTGTTATACGAAAACTCTGCAAAAGGCAAACAACTGTCCCATTTGGACCCATGATCTAGCACACATGTTCTCAACATGTTCTCAAGAATCTGATTTACTCGCTCTGTCTGCCCATCTGTCTGAGGGTGATATGCTGTACTGAAGTTCAGGTGAGTTCCCATAGTCTTATGGAAACTACCCCAAAAACGAGAGGTGAACTGCGATCCATGATCTGACAAAATCTTCTTTGGAACTCCATGCAAACTGACAATCCTGGACATATATAGCTCTGCTAATCTGTCACCATTGTAGGTTGTCTCAACTGGAATAAAATGAGCAACCTTGGTCAATCGGTCCACGATGACCCAAATCGAATCATAGCCTTCTTTGGTCTTAGGCAGACCGACTATGAAGTCCATACCAATTTCTTCCCACTTCCACTCAGGAGCTTTCAATGGCTGTAGCAAGCCTGCTGGTCTCTGATGCTCTGCCTTTACTCTCTGACAAACATCACAAAGGGCCACATACTCAGCGATCTTACGCTTCATGCTTGGCCACCAATACTTATCCTTAATGTCCTGGTACATTTTGGTACTGCCTAGATGAATCGAATACAACGACTCATGAGCCTCTTTTAACAACATATCCTTTAGCTCTTGCTTTTTGGGCACACACAAATGCTGCTTGAACCACAAGGTTCTTTGGTCATCCAATGTAAATCCTGACTCTTTTCCTTCACTCAAATTCTTCCTGATCCGCTGAAATGCCTCATCATCTGACTGAGCCTGTCGAATCTGACTATCCAAGGTAGGCTGCAACTTCATAGCTGCCAAAAATCCTTGCTCAACCAACTCTAGGCTAAGCTTTTGAAATTCCTCATGCAACGCTGGTTGACTCTCTCGAACCATCACTGAATTGCAGTATACCTTTCTGCTCAAGGCATCTACAACAACATTGATCTTTCCAGGATGATAATGTATACCAATATTATAATTCTTTATCAGCTCTAACCACCTCCTCTGCTTGAGGTTAAGCTCGGACTGGGTAAAGATGTATTTCAGACTCTTATGATCCGTGTAAACCTCACATCTATTCCCCATCAGATAATGATGCCAAATCTTTAAAGCATGCACTACGGCTACTAGCTCCAAATCATGAGTAGGGTAGTTCTCCTCATGCGGTCTCAACTGGCGTGAGGCATAGGCTACCACTCTCTTGTCTTGCATCAAGACACAACCCAAACCTTTGCGAGTGGCATCGCAATAAATCTCAAAATCCTTATTTATATCAAGCAACACAAGCACTGGGGCTGTGGTCAAATTCTCCTTAAGTTTCTAAAAACTTTTCTCACACTTTGCCGTCCAAGTGAATTTCTTTTACTTTTTGAGTAACTGCGTGAGAGGTCTGGCTACACTGGAGAATCTCTCAATGAAGCGACGGTAATATCTTGCCATACCCAGGAAACTCCTGATCTGGGTAACTGAAGTAAGCGACTGCCAATCCAAAATATCTCACTTTTTCAGGGTCAACTACGACTCCTTCTGCTATCATCATATGGCCTAGGAAGATGACTTCATCCAAAACTCACATTTGCTGAACTTAGCATACAACTGATTATCTCTCAGTTTCTGCAATGCCAATCTCAAGTACTCCTCATGCTCTTTCTCATCCTTAGAGTAAATCAAAATGTCGTCAATGAACACAACGACAAACTTATCCAAATACTCCATGAACACCTTATTCATCAAGTACATGAAATAAGCTGGGGCATTTGTCAAACCAAATGACATCACGGTGAACTCGTACAAACCATAACGAGTTGAGAAGGCTGTCTTGGGTATATCCTCCTTTCGTATTCTCATCTGATGATATCCTGACCTCAAATCAATCTTGGAGAAAACTCCTGCTCCCATAAGCTGATCAAACAGGTCATCTATCCGGGGCAAAGGGTACTTATTTTTTATGGTGACCTCATTAAGTGCTCTGTAGTTCACACACATGCGCTGACTACCGTCCTTCTTTTTAACAAATAACACTGGCGCTCCCCATGGGGATGAACTCAGACTGATATAACCCTTATCCAAAAGTTTCTGAATTTGCTTCTTTAACTCTGCCAAATCATTGGCTGGCATCCGATAGGGTCTCTTGGAAATCGGAGCGGTACTTGGTACAAGCTCAATTAGAAACTCGACCTCTCTCTCTGGTGGCATACCTGAGAGATCATCTGGAAACACGTCGGGGTATTCCCTGACAACTGGTACATCCTCCAACTGGATCACCTTGCTCTGGCAAACCATGACTGACTCTGGCTGACACTCGCTGGCTGCAAATTGTACCTTAATCCCATCTGAACTGGTCAAGGTCACTGCTCTTCTCCCACAGTCTAACACTGCCTGCTGCTTCTGAAGCCAATCCATCCCCAAGATTACATCTAGGGACTGGATATCCAACAGAATCAAGTCGGCCCTGAACTCAACTCTCTGAATGGTTATCCTAACTCCTGGACAACCTAGGTTGGATCTCAACTCGGAACCGGGGGATTGGATTAAAAGAACAGGTCCAAGAGCAACAGTTTTCAATTGTTGCTTTAAAGCAAAACTCTGAGAAACAAACGAATGCGAAGCTCCAGAATCAAACAAAACTGTAGCAGGAACTGAATGGACTAGAACCGTACCGATCACAACATCTGGTGCTATCTGGGCCTCCTCTACGGTGACGTGGTTCACCTGACCTCTCACCACCGGCGTCCTGCTGGCCTGTCCTGATGCCAGGGGTGCTCCTCATCCTGCTCCTGAGGTAGGAGTCCGACCGGGTGTGGCTCCTGTGTCGGCGAACCGGGTGTCGGGGCTCGCTCAGGGCACTTGCTAGCATAATGTCCTGGCTCGTGACACTTGAAGCAAGTGATAGACGCTGCTCGGTTGCTACTCTTCTATTGCTGACCACTGGAACCACCAGAACGCTGTCCTGACTAAAATTGACGTGGCGTCTGGGCTGGGGTCCTGAAAACTGGCTGCTGCTGCTGAGGCACTCGTGCAGGCTGATAAGAAGCAAAATGGTGCCTCTAGGACTGGTGCGACTGGGATCCCTGCTGGATCATCCTCCTCTTGCGAGACTCCTCGAGCTCGCGGTGACTCTCCTCAATGAGAATGGCCTTATCCACCAACTGCTGAAAACTGGCGTAGTCATTGACTGCGACCTGCACCTTCAAAACTGGGTTCAAGCCCTTCTTAAACCTCTTCTCGTGAGCTGCATCTGAGGCTACGTCCTCTGGCGCGTAGCGAGCTAACTGAGTGAATTTGTTGAGATATTCACTCACTGACAGGTTCTTCTGCTGCAATTCCCGGAACTCATCCTTCTTCATCTCGACCACTCCATCCAAGACATGGGCGTTATGGAAGGCTTTGGCGAACTCCTTCCAAGTGATGCTATTCTGATCCTCATGGGCGGCACAGTAGTTCTCCCACCACTCTACTGCTGATCCCTCAAGCTGGTGTGCTGCATACAACACCTTCTCTCTGTCGGTGCACTGAGCCAAGTTCAGTTTCTTCTCAACTGAACGGATCCAATCATCAGCCTTCAAAGGCTCTGACGAACTGGAGAAAACAGGCGGTCTCGTTCTCATGAACTCTGCATAGTTGAACTGCTGACGAGGTGCCGTGGTGATGCTTGGCTCTCGTGTTTGTCATTGCATCATTGTCCGCATATTCGCATCATGGTGCGCATCATCTCGAAGTCCGCCACCAAAACCGATCGAGGGCGGGGTCCAAAGTCGGTGGAACTGGCGCGCAAAGATGCTCTCTGGATCTGGTTCACCGGCCGCGCCGAGGAAGTCCTGATATCAACCATCTTGCTGCTGAAAAGAAAATAACTGCTGACTGACAAAGGCAAAAGACGAGAGGGAAAATCATATATAAGAGGTAAATGCGTCTAAGGGGGATTTACTAATGGAAACCTAAATTAAACAAACACTTAGCCAAAAAGGCTAACAACAAAATCGAGCAAAAATTAACTCCATTAAAAGATTGACATGATCGCAATATAATTCTTTTAAGGGAAATATTTGCAGCTCACATCACACACAACTGCAAATAAAATCCAACGTTTCTACTCGCACTATCTAATCTGAAGGCAACCACTCGGGTCCTAACAAATAGGGTACATTACTCTCATCCTCTGAATCGCTGTAGACAACCCTCGAGTTGCGGACCGGCGGCGACTGCTCTCTAACTGGGACTGGGACTGGAACAGGGTGGAATTGCTGAAGATATGCGCGACGATCACCGGTGATACGACATCTCCGCTCTGGACTTGGCGGTGTAGGCGATGGTAGAGGTACTGGCGACTGCGATCGGGGCTCCTCCCTGACTGGCTCTGGTAGTCTAGGGGTGACTCCATACTGCTCCTTGAACTTGCGGATGAGTCTGGCCATGTTGATCTTGTATAGCTTGCAAAGGCGACGGATGGCTTTATACGCAACTCCTTGTGCTGACATCTCTCCACTAGCACCAGTATTCTTGAAGCCGTGATGTATAACTTGCTTGCCGACTCGGGTGGTGAAGTACAGCTTGGTGATGCTCTCGATGCGTTAGCCTTTATGCTTCTCATCTTTGGTGAGGTAGACGGGCAATCTCTTCAATCCAAGGCTCTGCAACAGAATGCGTAGAAGTGCTCTCCATCCTCCTGTCGGACTGTAAGAAGCTTGGGACATCTAATGCATTTATAAAGGAAAGATCAGTTTATAACTTTATGAAAACAAATTTTGCAAGAATGGGGCGAGGGACAAGAATCCTTAAGATTGAGATAAGAAGATAGAGATATTACTAAATATCAAATTTAGTTGGTTTGATTTAGAAAATAAATTTTTGGGCTAAACGACCATTCTAACTAGGGCTTCGTCCTACAGTCGATATGGCTCTGATACCATCTCTGTCGAGACCCGAATATGCAGATTCAGACTCTCTGTGTAAACTGCACTAGTCCAGGATCACGCTAGTGCACACAATCAAACATAGATGTAATCACAACCATACACACAAAATAATAAAGGGAAAACTCAAATATCGATAAATCTCAAAGGTACGACCTTATGGCCAAACTTACAATATCTCTAGCCGGAAGGGCTTAACAAAAATAGCAGCGGAAATCCAAAAGAAAGCGTAGCGGCCAATCGACAAGCCCACATGCTATCGAGTGGAGAACGAAGCCTAATCCGTGAAGTCGTCGTAGTACTCTCCTTCTGGAACCTCCCGCTGATAATACTCTTTGCCCTCAACTGAGCAACACAGGCGTAAAACCGTGAGTACATTGGTACTCAGCAAGTCGTTTGTAACAAATGAATGCAATATAATATGCAAGGCTTACCAAAGGAAGGCTGAAAGTTTAATTTGCATTAAAGACAAAACATAGTAAATATGATGAATATATTGAAAGCGAACTTTGAAAGAAAACAATAATAATAAATAATCAAAGGAATAAACATAAGCCACTTGTGAACACCTATTCACAAGCTAAACCAACAGTAAACTACTTGTCCACCTCCAACATAAACAACCAAGTTCAAAAGATAACACTAACCCTCGTGTGAAATCACCGAGCAATGTCCATGATCGAGGACGCGGCTATTCGAATAGTTTTACACTCTGCAGAGGTTGCACAACTGTACCCACACGATGTGATTAACCTCGATCTCAGGAAATCACAACAAGGCCTTTACAATGCTCTACCTCAACCCAACTCTGCCCGCTAGGGTTTCGCATCACACCCCCCTTGCGCCACATGGAAATCAGCAACCATGTTCATCACAATGGCAAATTGAAATTGAAAATATTACAAATTAATCAGTCAGGTCTATCCCATACTAGACATGTGGTTTGCACGATTAAGCTCAGATCAATGGCGCACAAAGTTTGGCGCACAAAGTTAAGTCCTTAGCATTACCCGGGCGAGGCTACCGCATCCCCCGAAGTGCACCTGCACTTCCCCCTTTATTGCACGATCACTCGCCCGAGTGCAAAACCAAGTTTGTATACCCAGCCAATGACACACCAATGTCATAGCACAAATTTTAATTAACGTGGCACCAACCACAGTTCCTTATGCCATTAAGTCAAATTAATAATTTACATGTGATGATGAATCCAATTGTAAATATAAGCCAGCTAAGTAACTCTATCGTACAACCCATGTGACAAATATTCAAGCATCACTAGTATGCTTCCTAACCTAAGGTGACAAAGGTATCGTAACAATCCAAATTATCAAGGAGGGATAGAGTCAATTGGGACGATAACTGCCAATACAAGGGTTTGAATAAAAGTAGCGATGCAATGTAATTTAAAACAAAATAAATAAATAATACATTGCAAACTGGGCTCAATATGATCAAAGGACACGACTTGCCTTGGTTATGCTCAGCGAGGTACTCCTGGTCTTCGGGCGTAGATCCTGCTCTTCCGGAATCCGAATCTAACGAGAGGGAAAACGACCAAAACAAAGAAAACACATAAAATGATAAGCAAATGAAGTCCAAAAATCATGAAACGAGAACCAAAAGCTAGAACTTGATTTTAGATGAATTTAGAAAAAAGAACGGGGTCAATCGGAGCTAGAATGGAGGAGAACGGACTCTCGGAAAATAAATCCAAAATTTAATCGGCAAAATTGAAAAAGGGCACTGTGCTGTGAACCCGGTCAACAGAAAAGCCAGTCCACGGTGGACCCGATTGACGCAACAGTACACGCGGGGCGGCAGCGCTGACGCGGCTAGGCAGGGCCGACGTGGCAGCTGCTGGTGCTGCCACGTGGCACTCGGCTGATGTGGCTGCTGACGTGGCTGCCACGTGGCTCGGGGGGCGGGGTTTGGCTGATGTGCGAAGACACGTGGCATGCCACGTGGCATTAGGGCTGACGTGGCGTGCCACGTGGGTAGGCTGACGCGGCACGGGCTCGGGCGCGACGGCGGCGCGGATCGGACGGCTGCGGGGCGTCCACGCGGCGAGATCTGGGGTGTCGGCTCAGATCAGGATGGGTGGTGGAGATCGCGCGCGGCGGAGGTGGCGGAGGCACGCGGCGAGACTTGGCGCGCCGGGCGAAGCGTCGCGCGGGCGCGCGGGAGGCGGCGGGTGCGACGAGGCCCACCAGCGACGGGACAGCTCTGGCGACGACGCAGACGGCGGAGGCGCGGCACGGACGGCTGCGGAGCGGCTCCGGCGGCGGCGAGTTTCGGGCGACGGGCACTCGAACTGAGGGACGAACGCGAATAAAAGCACGCGAATCGAGGCGCCGGACGGCGATTCTGGCGCGCAGCGGCGGGCGCGGGTTGAATGGCGCGGATGCGACAACGTGGGTGCGATCCAACGGCGTCGAGCGAGCGAGCGTGGAGTTTTGCTGGAGCTACCGCGTGGCATATCCAACGGTGCGGGGCGGCGCGCGGGCGGCGGCGATTAGGGTTAGGGTTTGCGGGCGCGGGCGCGAAGCGGCGGATGCGCGACGCGTGGCGCGGGGTGGATTGGGCGGTGCGAGAGTGGGCAGGAAAAGGAGGTACGGTGGCGGTGGGGACGACGCGTTGCAGGGGAGGCGGATCGGGCAGCGGGGAAGATTTTTAATTTCTTTTCTTTTCCAGAAATCTAAATAAAATGTTAGGAGCTCTAGAAAATAGCAAATAAATCCCAAAAATTTACCAAAAATACCAGAAAATTCCTTGAGACCTGAGGAACTCAAATAAAATATTTTCAACTTATGTTAATGTTTATTTTAATGATATTAAATCATTTAAAATTCTAAAAATTCATTTGAAGCTTGAATTAATTCCAGAAAATTTTTTTTTGAAATCTTGGCTTTAAAAATTGCAGAAAAATTGGATGTTACAGTAGCCCATATGGTAGCTATAAAAAAATAGACAAAGAAAGTTTGCATAGAAACCTACATGCCCACGTCCAGCAGCCTGCATGCATACATATATTCATTAGTAACTTGCTTGTTGATTAGCCGGTTAGCAAAGCAGTTAAATAATCAACAAGCTGGTCCCTTTGACTCGGTTCCTGTTGACTTTTTCTATAGAAGCACGCGCCAAGTCTGGAAGCCACGAGTCATCATCAAGGTTTCGTCGTGCAACACTTGATGAGTGGCCTGTCGATGCGAAGCGGATGGGTCTATCGAAAATGATGCTGCGCGGACAAGCTGCGACTTCTTCCCCAACAACTTCTAAATCAAGGGGAGTGCCTTTGCCGTTCGACACCTTCTACAATGCGGGGGCAAATGCGCACTCAATACTGTGGGCAAATGCTTCATCAACATCGAGCCCGAGCTCATCTCATATTGCTCATAAGCTGCTGGGGGTGAGCTCATCAAAGCCTGCCCTAAGCATATTAGGGGTGGCTCCTTCTCGGACTGTGGCTATGGCTACGTCATCGACTCCAAAAGAAAAGGTGATGATACTGGACCAACCCCATTGTCCACAGCCAAGTGGCAAAGGAAAAGCTGTGATGGTGGATGAACCTTACAACCAGCAACTCATGAGCAAAGGGAAGGTTGCGATAATAGAGCATGCTGCGTCCGAAGGAGGGCCATGTCACGCTCAAACTCAACTCCGAGCTGATGCGCCGAAGTTCATCCCTTCACTGGCCAACAAACCCAACAGACCCGTGCCTAAACCAAACCACAACGCACGCTCCTATGGCAAGGAGTGTACGTCACTCCTGGTGACATCAAGATGGACCACATGAATCCAACGGCAACAATCTCAGATCCTCTATCATCATCTACCCCAATTCCATGACCTTCTTTTGATAGCTCATTTTCCCTGTCACGGCATCGTCGTTGTCAACGCAATGCTCGACGTGCGTGGGTTGATTTCCCTGTGGCAATTGACCCTATCATGGCAAGACATCAACATGAGGAAGTGGGCACCACTATTTGGAATAGGGTAAGGAAGAATTACCTGAGGATTCGAGGAAGAATGAATCCTGCCCTGGATTCATATATCACACAGAGTATCTACCAAACCCTGAGGGAGATGCTTCTAGGTGCATTTGTATCTGCAAATGATATTGGAGGTGCTATTATGCGGTGAGCGGAGGCCTTCACTAAATGGCCAGAGTACCAAGAATTCATTGAGCAAGACCCTCGGTGACAAAACTACGTCACCTAGGCTGCTTTGGACCCCGAAGCAATGACTTCAGGATCCTCTGTGTAAATCGCACTAGTCGAGGATCAAGCTAGTGCACACAGTGGATAACAAAGATTCATATCATGCACAATGACATTTATTTATTAACTAAATATGGGCCTGATGGCTAAAGTTTACATCAATGGTTCATAAACCAAAAATAAATATAAGCAGCAGAGAAAAACCAATAAAGCAGCAGCCCATCTTGCCTGCCCACAGGCGAATGATTGTAAGACGTGGTCTACTCATCGTTATTCTCACCGAGGTTGATGAAGTCTTTCTCTGAAAATGGTGAATGAAACAACATGAGTACATAACGTACTCCACAAGCTACACCAGGAGGTTTAACAGAGTTCATGCATGCATAAGAAATGACAATGGAAGGCATAATAGGTTATTTGTGCGTAAAAGCAGAATTAAAGTAAATACAGTAAATAGATTCAAAAGCTGAATTTAATACAATAGATAGAAAGAGTAATTTAACAAAATAATATCGTTAGTGTATGCTCCGACCAAACACTAACCTATTCACAGGTATCCCACATGGTCCATCTTTTCCAAAAGGTCTCATACAGATTCCATCCATCCATATACTTTTTAATCTCCATGGATTCCATCTATCCATAGCCTTTTCAAAAATCATTTTAAAAAGATCAAAGTCTAATCCGTAAAAAACTTTACTCAGCTTGCCCATAACCGTGGGCACGGCTATCCACGATAGATTATACACTCTGCAGAGGTTGTACAACTTACCCACAAGATATGATTATCTCATATTGTCGGCCATTACACGCTTCCGTAGACGTGCGACTGAGAAAATCATAACATGGCCTTTACAATGCTAAGCTTTGAACCTGGTCACGCCACCACTAAGGTTTCACCACAACTTAAATTCACAAGTTGGAGCCCCCTCTTGTGTCGTGTGAGACTTCTCATGGCCTACACCACGCTCATATTCAACCTATAGCGAGACCAAAGTTGGGACCTCACAAATTAGTCAGCCAGAACTGTCCCATACCAGCCTTGTGGTAGTACGATATGGCTTTGCAATAGTAGCTCATAGACCGATCCTTAACTTGACTTAGACTCAATCCACATACCCCTTGTGTTTGACAATCAACATTGTGTCACCGAACAACAATACATGCCAGCACCCACCGCCTAATCATGAGCCTAGGTCTAAACCAAGTTTCATATTTTATTTTGAAATATTTCATATATCTTCTTGACCACCAAAATTAAGAATATATTTTAGAAAATCATTGTTTTGAAGTGAAACGAATATTTCCACTTAAATCATTCTAAGCATGGCTAAGCAATTCTGTAAAATTTTTAGTCAATACTATTGTACTAACTAGATTTTCATCTAAGTTGACAAGGCATAAAGAAGTTAAATATCAAACCTGGCCATACAACAAGGATTTGGGTATAACTAGAATTTAAATCGAATTTAAACTAAGTTTAAATAAAAGTACGCATGCATAACAACTTTAAAAACAACATAATTAATTTAAATTACTGGGAGCAATATGATCAAAGGTATAACTTGCCTGCTTCGAAGTTTGCTGAGATTCACCAAAGTTATACTCTCTGGAAATGGTCGTAGTCTACACGTGAAGAACCAGAACAACTAAACTCAAATAAAATTCAAATAAAATCCAAAAATTATAAAATATATGCTGGGAGATAGAATATGAATTTAGAAATTTGGATGGGTCCAATCGGGGTTAGGGCGAAGAAGAAGGACTTCTGGTAGTTTGAATTCTAAAGAAATGAATAAAAGGAATTATTAGAATTCTTTTCTTTGTGAAGGGAAAGTGGTCCGAAACTACAATATTTTTTTGGTCGAAGCTATGATCTCAGATGTAGTCGAAGCCATGGTCGAAACCATGGTTGAATCAACGGTTGAAGTTGCGGAGGTCGAAGTTGACGATAGAGACTCCAAGTATGGGTGAAGTCGAAGACCTAGTCAGAACTGTACCATGATCGAAGAATTGGATTATGTAGAGTGGTCGAAAGAACCGGATGGCTTGGAGAGATCGGACGACTTCGTGTGGTCGGAGAGATCAGAGGGTTTAGAGAGGTCGGGGGGTGCGGAGGTTAAAATGGTCCAATAGCCATGATCGGTTCGAAGGCGGAGATCAAAGTTGAAGGCTCCGAGATCGAAGGTCGAAGTCGAAGTCTTCGAGGTCGAAGGCTGGAGTCGAAGTCTCTGAAGGTCGAAGTCAAAATTGGAGTCTCCGAAGGTCGAAGTCGAAGGCTCCGAGCAGTTGGAGTCTAAGAAGCCTCCGGATGGCGGAGTCTAAAGAGCCTCCGGATAGCGAAGTCTTATGGGCCTTCAGACGTCGGAGTATAAGAATCGGATGGTTGGGAGAAGTCGGACGGCTTCACGTGACAAGATCGGAGTGATCCAACGGCGGCGAAGACCGGTGAGATGTACAAAAGAGGGAGAAGAGTATGAGTCCAGTTTTACCATGGCGCAAGGTTCGGGCTGCACAAAGTTGGTTGGCGGCAAGGTTGTAGCGGAGGTGGGTACGAATATCGGTGGCATCGACGAGGCGCAAGGAGGTTCGAGGCACCGGCAATTCCTCACTAGAGCTCTTTAGACGAAGGATGTAGAAGTTGCTCGGTGCGACAGGTTTACGAGCGAGGAACAGTGGAGCCGAGCCCATGGACGGCGGTGCGACGCACGAAGCCCGTAGGCTCGCTGGCAGTGCAGGGCACGACGGTGGTCGACGGGGTGCAAATATGGAGAGAAGAGCGAGGGAATTGTTATGGGCTCATGTATATTACTGGAAGTGGCTAGAAGGTGGTCAGCGGCTAAGTGAAGTGGTGGCATAACTCAGTCGGCGGCGGCGACGGTATTCCAGCGGTGAGGAGACTCAGCCAATGGCCGGTCAAAAAATTCCAAAAATTATGAAATATATATTGTAAAATAGATTATGAATTTAGAAACTTCAATCACTTGATTCGGAGTTCGGACGAAGGAGAACGAGCGATTGAGAAATTGGCGGATCAGAAAATCCTGAAAAAAGAAAAATCAGGAATGTGAATATTCCTACGTGAATAGTAATGGACATCAGCCCTTTCATTGTTTTTGGCCGTGGCGTCGGTGAGAAAGGCATGGGAGTTGAAATCAACTAGCAAAATAGGTTGCTAAGGACCCGAGGCACAAGTAGGAAGTAACGGCTCGTCAAACGGAGCACAATGACGATGTGGACGGCGATAACGACATAAGGTTAGAGAGAAGAATAATTTTTGGACAAAGATCATGAAAAAGTAAGGTAAGCACGGCCTAGAACGCGGCGAGGCAAGATTAGGAAAAATATTGGCTAAGCTGAAATCTCATCGGAGGCGACGCAATCATCGTTTGAACGATGTCGGTACCGAAAAATAAAAAATTCAATATCTTTTTGCTCGGTGAGGCGAATTCAAAATCGTCTAACAGGTATTGACGTTTGGCATGATTTGGCACGTTTACCTGGGATGGTTTGTGTAACATCCTGTTTTTCTAATATTTTTAAAGCCAGGATTTTAAAAATGAATTTTCTAGAATTTTCTAAAATTAATTCAAGCTTCAAATGAATTTTTAGAATTTTCAAAGATTTAATATGATTAAAATAAATATTAACATAAGCTGGAAATATTTTATTTGGATTCTTCAGGTCTCAAGGAATTTTTTGGTATTTTTGGGATTTATTTGCTATTTTCTAGAGCTCCTGGAAGTTTATTTGAATTTCTGGAAAAGAAAAGAAAGCCGTAAACCTCCCCGCCGCCCGATTCCGCCGCCGCCACGCGTCACCCATCCACCGCGCCCGCGCTGCCGTCGTATCTCCTCTTCCCGCTCGCGCCCGCGCCGCCCGATCCCGCCTTTCCTCCACGCGTCGCTTTCCCCGCCGCCCGTTCCATCGCGCGCGCTCGCTCGTCGCCGCCGCCTCGCCGTTGATCCGCCTCGCGCCACGCGCCGCGCTGCTCGTGCCGATGCGCGCCGCCGCCGCCGCGCGTGTCCTCGGCCGCTCGATCGCGCGCCCGCGTCGATCGCCGCCGTCCGCGCTGCCCCGCGCGAAACCCTAACCCTAGCGTGCATCCGCGCCGTCCGATCTCTCTCGCGCTGCATCCCCGCCGTCCAAACCGCCCAGCGCCAGCTCCCGAGTTGTATCCGGATCGAACCCACCTCGGTTCGCGTGTGTTTATACGCGCGGCCGCCTCGGTTCGCGTGCCCCTCTCGCCCTCGCTGTCGCCTCCGCTTCCTCGCGCCCGCGCCGCCGTTGAAGCGCTCGCCGCCGTCGCGTTGCCCGCGCCGCTGCCGCCGACGCCGCGAGCCACCTCGCCACCGGAGAGCCCTCCCGCCGCCGCTCGCCACCGGTGAGCGCCATCGCCCGAATCGCCTCTTCCGTCGCCGCTCGTTCGCACCGCGCTCGCCCTCGGTCGCCGCGCCGAACACCGCGTACCCACGCGTCGCCACCCGTCACCCCCTCCGCCGTCGGATCCCGCCGACGCACTCCGCCACAAGACGCTCGCGGCGCCGCGCGCAATGAGCCGCCACGTGTCGCCGATCCGGCCGCCGCCGCGCCCGCTGCCGCATCCTCGTTGCCGCCCGGATCTGGATCAAGGATCCGATCTCGCCACGCGTCGCCTCGCGACCGTCGGATCCCCACCGCCGCCGCGCGCACTCCGCGCGCGCCGGCCCTACCACATGGCAGCCACGTCAGCCCTAGGGCCACGTGGCATCCCACGTGGCATACCACGTCAGCCGAGAACCGCCCCAGGTGCCACGTGGCAGCCACGTCAGCTGCCTCGTCAGCTGCCACGTCACCCATGCCACGTGGCAGCATATGCTGCTGCCGCGTCAGCCCGTCGCCCCCGTGCGCACTATTTCGTGGACCGAGTCCACGGTGGACTCGGTATTTCGTGGACCGGGTTCACAGCACAGTAACATTTTTGATTTTCTCGATTTAATTTTAGGATTAATTTTTCGAGAGCCCGTTCTCCTCCGTCCTAGCTCCGATTGACCCCGTTATTTTTTCTAAATTCATCTAAAATCGAGATCTAGCTGTTGGTTCTGGTTTTGTGAATTTTGGAGTTTATTTGCTTATCATTTTATGTGTTTCTTTGTTTTTGGTCGTTTTCTCTCTCGTTAGATTCGGATTCCGGAGGAGCAGGTTTGGCGCCCAAAGACCAGGAGTACCCCGCTGAGCATAACCAAGGCAAGTCGTGTCCTTTGATCATGTTGGACCCAGTTTTACAACCTAATATTTAATTATTTTGTTTCAATTATATTGCATCGCTACTTTTACTCAAATTTCGTACTGGTAGTTATCGTCCCATTTGAGTTTATCCCTCCTTGATATTTTGGAATGCCATGATGTCATTGTCACCATAGGTTGGGAAATTTACTAGTGATGCTAGATTATTTGTCACATGGGTTGGTATGATTAGATTGCTTAGCTGGCTTATATTTACGATTGATCTCATCAGCACATGTTAATTAATTAATTTGACTTAATGACATATGGAACTGTGGTTGGTGCCACATGTATTAAAAATTGTGCCACGTCATTGGTGTGACATTGGCTTGGTTATACAAATTGGTGTTTCACTCGGGCGAGTGATCGTGCAGTAAAGGGGGAGGTGCAGTTGCACTTCGGGGATGTGGTAGTCTCGCCCGGGTAATATTAAGGACTTAACTTTGTGCGCCATTGATCTGAGCTTAATCGTGCAAACCACATGTCTATTATGGGATGGACCTGGCTGATTAATTTGTAATATTTCAACTCAATTCTGCCATTGTGATGGACATGGTTGCTGATTTCCATGTGGCGCAAGGGGGGTGTGATGCGAAACCCTAGCGGGCAGGATTGTGTTGAGGTAGAGCATTGTAAAGGCCTTGTTGTGATTTGCTGACAGTTGTGCAACCTCTGCAGAGTGTAAAACTATTCGAATAGCCGCGTCCTCGGTCATGGACATTGCTCGGAGATTTCACACGAGGGTTAGTGTTTCACTTATAACTTGGTGGTTTATGTTGGGAGTGGACAGGTAGTTCACTGTGGGTTAAACTTGTGAATTGGTGTTCACAAGTGGTTCATGTTTATTCCTTTGATTATTCATTATTACTGTTTCAGTTAACTTTCGCTTTCAAGTTATTTATTATATTTCATCGAGAAATGCCTTTATGCAAATTAACCTTTCAGCCTTCCTTTGGTAAGCCTTGCATATTATATTGCATTCATTGTTACAAACGACTTGCTGAGCTTTACGCCTATGTTGCTCAGTTGAGGGAGAGGAGTACTATCAGCAAGAGGTTGCAAAACGAGAGTACTACGACGACTTCACGGATTAGGCTTCGTTCTCCACTCGATAGCCTGTGGGCTTGTCGATTGGCCGCTACGCTTTATTTTGGATTTCCGCTGCTATTTTGTTAAGCCCTTCCGGCTAGAGATATTGTAAGCTTGGCCATAAGGTCGTACCTTTGAGATTTTATCGATATTCGAGTTTTCCTTTATTATTATCGTGTGTATGACTGTGATGACATCTATATTTGACTGTGTGCACTAGCGTAATTCTGGACTAGTGCAGTTTACACAGAGTGACCGAATTTGCATATTCGGGTCTCGACAGAGATGGTATCAGAGCCATATCGACTGTAGGACGAAGCCCTAGTTAGGTTGGTCGTTAGCCCAAAAATTTATTTTCTAAATCAAACCAACGGACTTAACCCGTCGAGACGAACTCAACGGACTAGACTTTATGTAGCCGATAGGCTGACATCAACATTCTAGGCAAACAAAGAGGAGATTTTGCTGGGCATGCATGGTCGACTGGTGGCATGGTCGAGCATGTATGGTCGGCCGGTGGCGACGCGAGGAACGGCAACCCGATTTGGCCCATGGTGGCGATGATGCTCCGGCGAAGCTCCGGCGAAGACGAGGTGAGCACCGCGTAGAACGCGACGAGGCGAAGTCAACGGTGTGGTCAAAAGTGGTGGGGCTCCACTGGACGAGGCGCAATAGGCTAAAGAACATTGCTTGAACGACGAAACAAAATCTTCAATTGCGGCCAATAGAGAGGGAGTGGGATTTGAGATTTTCGGGGTTGAGTGAGGATGAGGAGGGGCTCACGGTGCTCCCTTTTATAGGGGCTAAGGAGGTCCGAGAAGGAAGATCAAAGGACCATGTCTTTGAATGGCATGGTTAAAATTCTCGTTAAACGGCTTATGAATGAGGGGGAAAACAGTGGAGAATGAAGAAGCTTGATGAGAGGAAGTGAATGCAACTTATTTCTCGTAAATCCATTGAGAAAATCAAAAGTTATTGAGGATTAAAAAAGCTCCATAAATGTGTTAATGGTGGATGCTGTCTGTGTTCTTGCACACGGTCACAGGAGGAAGAAAGGAAGATTAGGGAGGAGAGAGAAAAAGAGAGAAAAAAGAAAAAGAAAATTTGAAAAAATTTCAAATTTTTTTCCAAAGATTCTTGGAACTTGAAAAGATTAAATAAAATAATTTTGAAATTAATTGAAGTATATTTTAATTTTTAAAAATGTTTTTATTTTGTAGCTTTAAAATAATAGAATAAATACAAATAAAGCTTAAAAATCTTAGAAAAATTCATAGATGTTTCTAAAGCTATTTTGAACTTATAAAAATATTTTCAATTAAAATTTAGATATTTTCCTTTATAAAATATTTTTTTGTTTAACAGAAAGGCTCTTTTCTTTAAAGCAGAAAATTAGGTTAGCGAAAATTTTTGAAATTTCAAGCAATCAAATAACTTTGGTTTTTTACTTTAAACTAACTTAATTATTATTTATTTTATTTTTACTTTTTTTACTTAAATTATTTTCACAAAAAATAACCTTTTTTAAAGCAGAAAATCAGGCAATTAAATTTTTAAAAACTTAAAGAAACGAAAAGTAAATGTTCTATTTTAAATTAAATCAAATTTTTTGAAATAAACAACTGGGCTGTTACACCTGCCCGTGCACGTGCAAAACGAGAAGCCTACAAGTAGAGGGAGTTGGCAATGTGAGCTGACTCTAAATCTAGCAAAATTCAAGGGGCGAACTTTCCTTCATCAAGTCATGGTGGTAATACCAAAGTGGTGAAGAAGCTAGCAAGCACACCCAAGAAGTCGGCAACAACGATGGCTCCTTGGCCAACTCGAAAGTGGGCCTCACAAAATGCTGTTGAGGTAGTTCTTTCGATGCCGGTTGGATTCACAGAGGTGGTGGATGACACCAGCGAAGCGTCTTCAACATCGACACACTTCAAAAGAAAGAAAGCCTAAAAGAATGTTGTAATGGGTCATCGTCCTGTAACTCGTAGTCAAGCAAATTCGGGTAATAAAGAGCATAATTCGAATTACTCAGGGTCTCATAATCACCTCCATAGTAATTCCTCTTTCTCTCTTGAAAATGATCTCCAACATGATATGGACGCTTATGAACTGCGTTCCCGTAGTTTTGAGCCAAGCTACACGAAACAAGTTCTTGCGGCAAATGAAACACGTTCAGTTGAGGAGCGGTTAGCCCAACTTACAACTGCACTTCAGCAAAAAGAAGATGAGTTGGCTACTTTATGCAACCAAATAGCTAATAATACAAGCCGGGATAATGACATACATGCTATTGTAAGTCATCATAGTCATCAATCATTACCTACAATTAGCATTGAGGCGATCCAAAAGATGATTGCTGAAGGAGTTAAAGCCTAGTATATGGAAACCCACTACTCGATGCGTCCGGGGTATGTTAAGCCATACCCACCGGATGTTGACATGCTGTCTTTCCCAAGCAATTACTGCTAGCAGCAATTCAGCAAGTTCAATGCGTCATAAGCATATAGCTCATTTTCTTGTAGCCTGTCAAGATACAGCCCATAACAGAGCACTTCTCTTACGACAATTTGTGCAAACATTGTTTGGTCCAGCCTTCATATCGTATAGTAAGTTGGCACCAGGATCAATCAAGACATGGGAGCAAATGCAAGACACTTTTCTCAAGCGCTTCTATAGCACTCAAAGAACAGTGGGCATGACTGAGTTGACCCAAACAGAGCAAAGAATAAATGAAAAGGCTGCTGATTTCATTAACAGGTGGAGAAATTTAAGCCTCCATTGCCCACAGCCAATTACTGAGCCAGAAGTGGTGCGGATGTGCATGAATAATCTGTGCCCTGACGTGGCTGTTTATTTGCAAGGTGTGCAGCCTGTCACTTTTGAAGAGCTCGCCTCTAAAGATATAGATATTGAGAATTACATGTAACATGTCGCACGTCAAACAAAGACATTCACCAAGCCTGTGGAGAAAGGTAGCCAACGTGATAAGTTGCCTGCCAAGTCAAAGCAAGTGCAAGCAATGGAGGTAACAGCGGTGATTCCACTGTTACAGTCCAGGGGAGCCACCACAAGAAATCATGAGCAAAGTGGAATGTAAACTCGTAGGAGGCCAACCCTTAGCGAGCGATAAAACAGAGAGTATTCCTTCCCTAATAAGGAGATCGATGACTTATTTATGGGCTTACGGGAGTTGAATCTCATAGAGCTCCCTAAGCCAAAAAGGCCTGAAGAAGCTTCCAAGTTCAATGAACCAAATTATTACCACTATCATCGCGTCTTAAGGCATACGCTTAAAGATTGCTTTGTGGTAAAGAATATTATCCAGAAAATGATTGATGAAGGAACATTTGATGTAGACCTCCTTAAAAGCTTCAAGAAAGGTAAGAAAATGGTTGCAGCAAATGTCGCCACCTTTCAAGATGACTTGGTGAGTTCCGCATCTTCGAATATGACACCAATTGATAATATGGCATCACCTTATGATAAAAGAATGCTGGTCTTAAAGTCTAAGTTTATTCCAATGGTTTCCTTAGGCTAAGCATAGTACTGTGGTCGACAGCAAAGATGCAGTTGTCAACTTAAAAGAGAGGATTTTCATCAATGGATCCATGCCCCAAAGCTCAATTCATCAACTTTTTGAAGTATCCAAGATAGGGGGCAGTGGCGGCCAGGAGGCCGCATGCTGCGACAAGTGATGGCACAAGGTGAGGATCCACGCTCCACGTCAAGAATAGCGCAAAGATTGATAAAGCGTGTGAGCAGTCCTCATGAAGAATTCGATATTCTCACCATTGGCGTCTTTGATGATGATGAGGGTTCTCTTCATTTCCCTAAAGAAGAATCTCCAGAAGTTGACCAATTCAACTTAGATCTGGCGGCCATCTAGCTGATCCTCATCTTCCAACTGGAAGGGAGCCCAAAAACAAAAATGTAACCCCAAATGAAACGACTGACTTTGCTACTAATATGTCAGTCAAGTATGATGTAATTTGTCACTTGAAGAAAATACCAGCCTTGCTTTCTCTGTATGATGCTTTGTGTTTTCTGTCTGATTTGCGCAAGGCTTTTGTTACAGCACTTTCTTTCCCTGAAGATTATAGAGTAGAAGTGTCACAAACAGAGACAGAAGTAGCTGAGATTTTAAATATGATGTTTACTGAGAAGGACATCCTATTAGGTTCTAAGAAGCACAACAGGCCGCTTCTCATGTTCGGTGAAATTGATGAGCTGCCCGTAAACCGCATAATGATAGATGGCAGATCTGCCATAAATTTATTACCTTTGCGTATCTTAAAAAGGATTGGATATTCCAAAATGGACTTGAGCCGATCTAATGTGGTTATTCATGGTTTCAATCAATTTGGTTAGGAAGCTATGGGTAACATATCATTGGTTTTAAAGTTAGAAATACTATGCACATATGTGAACTTTCACATGATCGATGCGGCTACGTCATATAATGCTCTGCTTGGTCGCCTATGGTTGCATGAAAATCAAGTCGTACCATCTACGCTTCATCAATGCATCAAATACAAAGATCAGTCAGGGGAGACAATACGGATATTTGCCAATAAAAAGCCATTCACAGTAGCTGAATCCTTCTATGCTGATGCAAAATTCTACTTCGGGCCCGTTGATAAAGTGTGTAAGCCAAAGACAGTGTCTGTTCCAGAGTCGAATTTCATAAAGAAAGATATTAAGGAACCCTCATCAACAACGAAGATATATCAATATATACCAAGTGACCAAAGGAAGAAAGGAGATCCAATATTTTGTGTCGTGAATAAATCGTCCTCTAATAAAGGTATTTAATTTCCGACACCCCTACCTCCTTTGGTACGACATAAAATAAAATAAGCTCAAAATCAATTGTATAACTTTAGCACAAGCAAAAATAAAAATAGTGTAGTTGCTCAAATTACTTTGTCAAATAAGGATAATAAATCATTGCCTATTTCTTTATATGACAATAGGGTTCTTTATATGATGCAGAAAATAGGTTATGATATCATCAAAGGCCCTTCTCTATGCAATGGCCGGGGGCAGCTTGCACCATTTGAAAAGGCGCTGTCCCAAGTACAACTTGAAGCCCTACATGAGAATCAAACATTAAAGGAAAAGAGGTATGGGTTGGGCTATGATGTTTGTGTGACCTCAGCTGAATTTATAGACACAACGGCAGTGGCTCCACAAATGGAGGATGGAAATCAGCCCACTGTTGATGAATTGGAAGAAATCAATATTGGGACGCCCGACGAGCCTCGTCCAGTTTATATCAGCAAACATTTATCTAAGAAAAGCAAAGAAGAATATCATAAATTTCTTTTAGCAAATAGGGATGTGTTCGCTTGGACATATGAAGAAATGCCGGGGTTGGATCCAGCAGTGGTAGTACATCGACTCGCTGTATAAGAAGATATTCCACCGGTCAAGCAACCACAAAGGAGGTTTCAACCAGATATACTCCCAAAAATAGAAGCTGAAGTCGATAAACTCGTAACAGCTGGGTTTATTCGGGAAGTCAAATATCCTAAGTGGCTTTCCAACATTGTTCCTGTAAAAAAGAAGAATGGGCAAATTCGTGTATGTGTAGATTTTAAAGATTTAAATAAGGCATGCCCTAAAGATGATTTTCCGATACCTATCTCTGAAATACTTATTGATGCTACTATGGGACATGAAATATTTTCATTTATGGATGGTTTTTATAAAAATGGCACCAGAAGATGAGGAGTTAACAGCATTCCGATCACCCAAAGGTATATTCTGTTATAGGGTTATGCCTTTTGGACTTAAAAATGCTGGTGCAACATATCAACGAGCCATAGCAATTGTCTTTGATGGACTATTGCACATCATCATCGAGTGCTACATAGATGACATTATTGTAAAGTCAAAACATGAAAGAGATCACTTAAAACGTCTCTCTATGGTTTTTGAACGCCTTAGACAACATAATTTAAAAATGAACACAATGAAATGTGCCTTTGGGGTCTCGTCTGGAAATTTTTTTTTGTTTTATAGTTACAAAGCGTGGAATCGAAATTGACCCAACTAAAATAAAGGCAATTGTTAAAATGCCACCACCTACAAACCTCCATAAATTGAAGAGCCTCCAAGGTCATTTAGCATATATTATGAAATTTATCTCAAATCTATCTGGAAGATGCAAACCTTTTTCTCAGCTTACGAGAAAAGGTGTCCCTTTTCAATGGGATCAAGCATGCCAAAATGCATTTTTAGATATAAAGAAATATTTAATAAATCCCCCTGTCCTGAGCGCGCCAATTAAAGGACGACCATTAATTATTTATACGGCAGCCATGGCAACATCACTAGGTGCTCTTTTGGCGCAAAATAATGATGAAAGAAAAGAAATGTCCTCATATTATCTCAGTTGCACCCTTGTGAGGGTAGAATGCAATTATCCAGATGTGGAGAAAATATGTCTGGCACTGGTATTTGCGGCACAAAAATTGCGTCACTATATGCTAGAGCACACTGTGCACCTCATTTCGAGAGCAGATTCGCTCCGATACATCTTAAATAAAATGGTTCTTTCAGGGAGATTAGCTAAATGGGCGATGTTCCTGTCACAATTTGACATTGTGTTTGTACCACAAAAAGCTACGAATGGGCAAGCTTTGGCAGACTTTCTAGCTGCACACCCTATTCCTGATGATTTTCCTATCGATGATGATTTACCAGATAAAGAGATATTTGTCACATCGGTCGCCAATTCAACATGGCAAATATATTTTGACGGTGCTTGTCGGCGATCGGGAGCGGGCGCCGGCATCATCTTTGTTACGCCTAGTGGAGAAATAATTTCATATTCATTAACTTTAACCTCAGCGGTTTCAAATAATTCTGCTGAGTATGAAGCTTTAATTATAAGGCTAGAAATAGCCTTAAATATGGGATTGAACACACTGTCAGTGTATGGTGATTCCCAATTAGTTATCAACCAACTTTAGGGATTTACATGGTAAAGAATGAGGAATTAATGCCATATTTTCTAAGAGCAAAAGAGGTTATGTATATGTTCACTAACTTAAGTATACAACATATCGTTAGAAGCCAAAATGAAAAGGCTGATGCGCTAGCAAGTTTGGCAACTAGCATGTCAATAAATTCTTATGAAATAATGGACGTACGCATAGAGGAACGGAGAGTCCTGCCAATACTCGCTGAGGAGGGTGAAACAACATCCTCTATAGCATTGACAGCGGATATTTGTGAAATTGAAGTAGGAGATTGGCGGACTCCATTTCTCGAACATTTACTCCACGGTTATCTACCTCTCGATTCTTGCGAAAGGACTAGAATCCGAAGAAGGTCATTCCACTACACATGTATAAATGATACGCTTTATAGACGTTCGTATGATGGCATCTTGCTGCGTTGCCTTGCTGGAAATGAGGTTATGGAAGCGTTGAGGGAAGTGCATGCTGGTGTTTGTGGTGCACATCAATCTGGTCCCAAACTGCATTACCAATTAAAGCATTTGGGCTATTATTGGCCTACAATGTTCGAAGATGCTATGAATTTTGTAAAAAGGTGTCATGAATGCCAGGTACATGCTGACTTCATCCATCAACCACATGAGCCACTGCACCCCACTAGCATGTCCTGGCCCTTTGAAATGTGGGGAATGGATATAGTCGGACTAATTCAACCGCCATCATCCAAAGGGCATAAATTCATTCTCGTAGCGATCGACTATTTCTCTAAATGGGCGGAAGTCGTACCATGAAAAGAAGTTAAGGCAGAAAATGTGAAGAATTTTATAAGAACTCATCTTATATATCGCTTTGGCGTCCCTGCGTGGATTATATCTGATAACGGGTCACCATTCAAAAATAGACAGATGGAAAAGTTATGTGCAAAATTTAAAATAAAACATCATTTTTCTACGGCATATAATGCAGCAGCCAATGGACAAGTTGAGGCATTTAATAAAACCCTGTGCAAATTATTAAAGAAGATGGTTTCAAAGAACAAGCGAGATTGGCATGAAAAGCTGTTTGAAGCCTTGTGGGCATATAGGACCATGATACGTACACCAACTGGAATGACTCCTTACTCCCTGGTGTATGGAGGAGAGGCAGTGTTACCATTGGAAGTGCAAATTAATTCTTTGAGAGTCGCTATGCATGAGAAACTTTTAGAAGAGGAGGCCGCTAAAATACGATTAGAGGAATTAGAACGTCTTTAAGGGAAACGTCTTCAAGCATTACAAAACTTAGAAGCGTACCAGGCAAGAATGTCACGAGCTTTTGATAAGCGCCTCAAAAGGAGGTCATTCAAAGAGGGAGATTTAGTTCTCGCCGTTATTCGCCCCATGAATATTATACATTGGATGCAATGAAAGTTTGAGCCTAAATAGGAAGACCCTTACATCAAAAAAGAAGTATACTCTAGTGGCGCGTATAAAATTATTTCCCCAGACGATGAATATTCTCCGCCTCCAATAAATGGAAAATTTCTAAAGCGTTACTGCGCGTAAAAAAATAAGTGCTCCAACACCTTACAAGCCTAAACTGTGGCACAAAGAAAAAAAATAAGTGCTCCAACACCTTACGATCCTAAACTGTGGCACAAAGGAAAAAAATAAGTGCTCCAACACCTTACGAACCTAAACGGTGGCACAAAGAAAAAAATAAGTGCTCCAACACCTTACGAGCCTAAACTGTGGCGCAAAGAAAAAAAATAAGCGCTCCAACGCCTTACGAGCTTAAACTGTGGCGCAAGAAAAATATGCGCTCCAAAGCCGTACGTACCTAAACTGCGGCGTAAAAAAAACAAAGTAAGCGCTCCAACGCCTTACATGCCTAAACTGTGGCACAAAAAAAGTGCTCCAACGCCATATGAGCCTAAACGTAGGCGTAAAAGAATATATATATATATATATATATATATATATATATATATATATATATATATATATATATATATATGAGCACTCTAAGATCTTACGATGCAAAAATAATAATAATAATACAATAAGCGCTCCAACACCTTACGAGCCTAAACTGTGGCGCAAAAAAAGCGCTCGAATGCCTTACGAGCCTAAACTCTGGCGCAAAAAAAAGTGCTCCAATACCTTACGAGCCTAAACTGTGGTGCAAAAAAAATAATAATAAGCACACCAACGCCTTACAAGCCTAAACTGTAGCGTAGAAAAAAATAAAATAAGCGTTCCAATGCGTTATGAGCTTAAACTGTGGCCTAAAAAAATAAATAAGCGCTTCAAAACGAGCCTAAACTGATGATAGTAATACAAGAATAAATAAATAATTGTAACATTCCAATTTTTGAAAATACTAAAGGTGGTGTGATTTGGCATGTGAAAGTTCTGGTTTCTTTTGGCATTTGAATTTCTTGGATTTTCAAAGTCTTGGTTAAGGAATCCAGTAAAACAAAATAAAATAAACACATATGTATATATGTAAAAAGCAAAGTGATACGGATACGCACGTGTCTTGTACTTTTCAGTTAAATATATTATTCAACTGGAAGGAATTATTGAGCCGCATGAAACATTGCCAAGTGAACTCATTTCAAACTAAATATAATGTTGTTATTCATAAGAATAGAATACTACCTCATGTAATCAAATGGTGCATTCTTAAGTTTGTCAATGGCAAAGCAATGGAGAGGCAAAAGGAAGAAGATAACCACATTAGGTGCCATAGACAAAAAGGAAGAAAGCCCATGCAGTGGAAGAGCAAAAGGGAGAAGTGCAAGGACTTAACTAGAAGTTTTGGATAAGATTTTCAAGCCCAATTTGTACCTCCTACAAGGCCAATTGGATTCAAACTTGGATTCAACTCAAAATTCAATTCGGATTCGGTTCGGGACAGCCTGACAAGCAGTTACTAAAAAGGTCATAACTTTCACAAACGGAGTCCAATTTGGGTGTTCTTGTACTCGTTGGAAAGATAATTTCAAGGGATACACAATGGATCAGGTCCAAGCATCAAATTCATGATGGATCAAACGTTATGGCCGAAACAATATAACGGCTGTAAAATCTAGTTTCCTTTTTGTGGGAGTTCGTATCTAAAACCATATAGGGTTGAGTTGTACTAGGTTTGTGGACTCTATTGTGACATCTCAAAAATTTTACTCCTTTATTAAAATCATTTATGAAATTTATTGGATTTTTCTGGATTTTATTTCAAGTCCTGGTGTGAGAAAATTTAAAAACTTTAATTTTGAGGCCAAATGAATTTATTGCATTTCATGAAAGTCAAAATAAGTGTATTTTATCTTCCTAAAGTCAAATATGTATTTATATTAATTTTCAGGATTTTATAAAGATTTAAAACTTTCCTTTTTAAAGTCAAATTGTGCTTTAGCAAAATATAAATATCAAAATGGGTGGAAAATATTTTTATTAAGTCTCAAATAGTCCCAGAAGGTTCTCTAAATTTTTTGGGATTTTTCAAAATTTATTTGGTATTTTTCTGAGCTTTTTAAAGCCCCCTAGCCATTTCTGAAAATAAAAATCCAAAACCGTCCCTCGACCGCCAAGTGTCAGCCATCGGAGCCGTTGCCACCCGCCAGAACTAACCTCAGCCGTCCGATCTAACTTACCGCTTCGCCCGCCCTCCCCCTCTCTCGGACCGACGCGTGGAGCAATCCGTGCCATCTGCTGTTGCCGGATTCGATCCCACGCGTCCATAGCAACTTAACCCTCCGCCCGAAACCCCAACGGCTCAGATTAAGTCTCTTTTGCCGGATGAGATCTCAGCCGCACCTCCTCACTTACCCCTTCGCGCAGCACCCGACGGCCCCGATCTCCTCCTCCTGCCACACGTCGCTGATCCAACCACTGCCCAATTCCCTTCCCTTTTTCTTCTCTCACTGACGCGCGGGCCCCGCCTGTCAGGTCCTTCGTCCCCGTTCGCTTACCTTCTTCCTCGCGCGATCACCGCCGCTGCCGCCGCCATTGATTAGAAAACCGAAGCTTTAAAAGCTTCGGTTTCCTGCCAATTTATTCCCCCGCACCACTGCACATTCAAATAGCCGTCTCCCCGCGTCCGTTTCTGGCATTTTCCCCCTCAATCATGCCCTGTGCGCCGTCGCATTGATCCCCTCCGCCCGTCGCTCTCCGGCGAGTTTTGCGCAGCCGTTACCACCCCTCCCCAGCCTATAAAACCCACACCCCGAGGTCCCTCTACCCACACCGCCTCCCCCACTCCTCTCAATTTCAGCCCCCGAGCACCGAAGCTTTCCCGAGCCCGGTTTTCCCCTCCGCGGCTCCGACGACTCCGGTGAGCAATCGCCGTCGACTCAAGCCGCCCCGAGCCTCACCGACGCCTCCCCGACCTTGCTGGTGCCCAGGCGACCCTCGGCGACCGTCTTCCCGAACACGTGCGCCGCCGGAACCCCTCCGCTGCCGTGAACCCCTCCTCCGACCGCCGCCCCTTCTCGCCGATTTCCCTCTCCGGTCACTCTCGGGATCCATGCCAGGTACCGATGCACTCCCCGTGTCCTCCTCTTCATTTTGGTGCCCTCGGCCGGCGCCATCGCTCACCGGAGCTCCGGCACCATCGGGCCCCAAGCGCCGCCGCCGCCGGCCAAGCGACGTCAGCCGTCGGGCCGACCTGGCAAGTGCGTGGCAGCCAGGTGGCGGCCAGGTCAGCATCACGCCAGCGCCACCCGGGCATTTCCCTGCCACCTCGCGCGCGGCTGTCCACGTCAGCATAAAGCCGTGACGTGGCAGCCACGAGGCAGCCACGTAATGCCAGGTGGCAGACACGTGGAAGGCACGCCAGCGCCACCTCACTCCCCGCGCGTCCGCGTGCCACCTCAGCATCATTCGGTCCGTGGACCAGACCCACCGTAGACCGGCCCCACCTGTCAGCCTCTATTAATCCCAGGGCTGATGTCATGCTGACGCAATTAACCGATTTTCCGGTATAAAAAATAATTCGGCCGAAAACCAATTACCTTGCTGACGTCATAATCCTTTAATTTCCTTTAGGAAAATAATTCTTGCTGACGTCATAAATGCTTTTTCGGTTTGAAAATAATTCTAGAAATTGGGTATTTTTCTTTTATTTTGTATTAAAACTTTGGAAGGCTATAACTTTTGCATTTTAACTCCAAATTGATCCATTCAAATTTCTAAATTTTTATAAAATCATGATCTATCTATTTATGTAATAATTTTGAAATTTTGAAATTTATTTGAATTTTGTTTTTGAATTTTCTTTGAATTGGCTCTTTACGTTAGATTTCGACGATTCCGGAGAATTCGAGTTCGACGAATCGCAGCGAGACTTCGATAAAGGCAAGGTACACCTTTGGCCATGTTGACCCCAGTATTTCAAATTTATTTATGTTGTTTTACTGTATATGCATGCGTATCTTGATTCAAATTTAGTTCAAATTCAGTTTAAACTTTAGATATGCCCATGATCCTTTGAGTATTGCCCATTTGAAAGCCGAATTCATATGCCTTGTCGCCATAGCTGAAAACTAGTTAGTACCATAGTATTGACTAGAAAAATTATAGAAATGCTTAGCCGGCTTAGTATAATTTTAGATGGGATTAATGTCTTTCACATGAAATGACGATTTAAAATTGAGTTCTTGACTTCGGTGAGTCAAGGATGGTTTATGAAAGTTATTTAAAAATGTGAGCGTGGCGTAGGCCGTGAGAAGTCTCACATGGCACCAAAGGGGGCTCCAACTCGTGGATTCAAGTTGTGGTGAAACCTTAGTGGCGGCGTGATTATTTTGGCTATGGATCATCGGAACAGCCTTGTCATGAACTCTCCGCCGCACACCTAAGGTAGTGTATTTATCGCGTGGCTCAAGTGAGAGAGAATGTCTTGTGGGTAAAGTTGTACACCTCTGCAGAGTTAAAACCTATCTAGATAGCCGTGTCCACGGTCACAGACATGCTGAGTAAAGTTTTCACATATTAGACCTGGTTTTAATAAAACTTGGTTTTCGGACAAACAACAAAGGTTTTGACTATGGTCCGGGTGGGATGCCCGTGGTTAGGTTAGTGTAGGTCGGAGCCTACATTAACAATAATACTTATTAAAAAAATTGTTTCATATACTGTATTAAAGTCCAGCTTTTTCATACTTACATTGTTGTATTTAAATTCAAGTATTGCTTTTTCCGCACATTTACCCTACTAAGCCTTCCTTTGAAATCCATTATGCATGCATCAAGTCTATTATATCTCCTGGTGTAACTTGCGTAAGCATCTACTTGCTTACCTTGGGATACTCTTGTACTCACCTTGCTAAATCTATTGCCAGACTTCGAGGACGACTACGACGGTGAGGACTACTTCAGCGAGTAGGACGAGTCTTGCAGTCATTCACCTGTGGGAGGCTGGATGGGCTGTTCTACTTCTTTTACTGCTTTCCGCTGTTTTATTTCTTTTGTTGGCCTTGTGCCCCTATATTGTAAGACTTGGCCTTAAGGCCGTATTTTCGTTTAATAATATCCTGTGGTGATTTTTGCATGATATACAGTGCTGTTGACCCTGTGTGCACTAGCTTTTCCTAGGATAGTGCGATTTACACAGAGGGACTTAGAGTTGTTGTTCCAGGTCCCGACAGACTCTATGGACGTCTCAAGGTGCTATATAAGCCATGTATTGGCAGCCTAAGGGCTCGGACCACCTTTGAGAATAATCAATCTACTAAAGTTTGTTCGAATTTATCATTGCTGCCGAAATTCCATAGGGAATTAGGAGTGTTCTTCAATCAAGATCGTTCAGCCTTTCTGCTGGGAATTGGGTGCACGATAGATCTTCGCTTGGTGGTCGGCGAAATCGACGCGAGTGTATTTTGGCGGATTAATAAGTGTTCGTCCCTTGCATTGGCATTGGAGGATAGCTACGATTCATCAAGACTCCCGCGAGTATCCATTCTACGTCGGGAAGATCGGGCGACCCCGTATCACAAAGCACATAAAATAAGATGGAAAACTAAAATGAAAGGATAGGTTGGATAGTAGAAAATTACCAATGAAAATTTTGAATTCTGAAAAGATGATCGAAAGCTTGTCCGAAAAGCTCACAAAATTAAATTAAGGACGTACTTGTGTGTGTACATGTATAAATAGCAAGGAATGAAATAAAACAAGGGTGGATGTATTGAGACTTCCTGTAATAAAGGTATATATATATATATATATATATATATATATATATATATATACACACACATATATATATATATGTATATACGTGCTCAAAATAAATTATGGGGAAATCCAATCAAAAGGGTAATACTTGGAATACGTATAAAACTGTATATACACAAATATGAGTAGATTGAAGTATGAAAATCAAATTAAAAAAATGGAAAAGAGGTGAGAGCTAGCCAGTCGGCCAGCCCCCCCTGTTTTCTGTTCCTTTCTCCCCTCCCTGTCTCTCCCTCGTGCTCACCCTTGCGCCCGCTCACGTCCTCCCTCTGAACGGTCGTGCCCTCACTCATGCTCTTCTGATCGGTCTTCAGTCTCACTCCCCCCTCAGTCCAGCAAACCCCCGCACCCCCGCCTCACCCCATGTTGCTCCCATTCCTCGCCGTAGTACCCTCTGTCCAACCCCATTCCCTCCGTGCACCGAAGGACGTCGTGCCACTCCCCCCTGTTGGCCACAGTGTCTCCCCACGCATTAAAGCCTTTCCAAGCAACCACCATTCCCTGCACATTCCTGCCCTCGTCCAAATCACTGGCAAGAGGTAAGGCTCCAGCCCACTGTAGCCACAATGCCGCCTTCGTCACCACCATGCCCCTCCCCGTGGCCGGCTAGTTCTCGCCATCTATAAAGCCAGCTGAGGCCAGCATTCCCCTCCCCGCACTCTCCACTACCTCCCCACACACGCAATTGGATTTTAGTGTACTATAGCTCACCAAAGCCATCATCCCCTCCAACTCCGACCGGAGGGCTTGCCGACGATTGAACCTCCCCCCATCCAATTCCTCAAACCTGAAGCTTCTCAGGAGCTCGGTGAAGCTATTCCGACCGCTCCTCGAAGCTCCCATTACCAGAGCACCTCCCCCACCGTGTGCCTCCTCGGAATTCCGCCGCTACACGCCGTCAAGCCACTCCGGACTTTCCCGAGCCTCGGCGAGCTCGGATCCGACATTGTGATCATTCCCAGGTGCTCCCCGAGCGTTTAATTGAACTCTAATTCAGTAGAACACCGAAGCCCTCTTGTCCCATTCCAACCGCTGCCTCGGCTCGCCGCCGAGTATGGTTTCGGCCAAATTGGCCGGCGAGCTTTTGCACCGGGGTGGGCGACGGGGCCGGGAACCCATTTTACTAATTCGATCATGCAGCCATGGTCTCCTTCGCCAGTGGCAGGCCTCGCCGGGATTGGGAGGAAGATGAAGACACTGTGCGCGCGCAATTTAATTAGAGCCATGATTAGATTAGTGCTAATAGTTGCGGTTACGTTAATGTGTCGCTGTCAAGTGGGCCCGATTAGATTAAATCATTACTCGGACCCCACCTGTCAGTGACTCTTCATTTCATAAATCCCAGTGGACCCCTATGTCAGTGAGACCGAGGGGTGAGTTAAAGGTCTTAGTGGAGCCCACGTGTCAGCCCTGGCACCTTTAGAGATTTGAAATTTCCCAGTGGGCCCCGCGTGTTAGCCACTAACACAATAAAGAAATAATTTATGCCAGAGGGTCCCACTTGTCTGCGGCCGCAAAGAAAAGAATATAATATCCAGTGGACCCCACCTGTCAGCCTAATACACCCCCTCTCCTCTGGTTATTTAAATGATATTTGCTTTAGGATTTATCATTTAAGAAACTGAAAACTTTGGAAATTTATAACAAATTCATTTTAACTCCAAAATTAATGAGAAAAATTGCTAAATTCATTATCTTTCCAGATAAACTGAAATCATGAATTTTTAAGTTAAATTGAATTGATACAAATTTAATTGGTTATGTTAATCACTTTTAAACTTCAAAAATTCATAACTAATTCATTTTAATTCCAAATCAGTGAAAAAAATTGCAATAATTGTCTAAAGCCATTTTCTGTCTAGTGGAACCAACACCATAAATTTTTGAGTTGTTAAAATTTTGTTGAGGTTTTGTTTGGCTATGTTAATTTGCTTTATTTCTTTTAAAAATGTGCCTTTGACGTAAAAATTAGCCTACGAGGATCATGAAGAGGAAGCAGAGGCAAACCTAGGTCAAGACCAGCAAGACCAGGACCATTGCGAAACAGGCAAGTCAATACTTTGATCATGTTCAAATACCCATTTTTGCAAGTTATTTAGATTTAAATTATCAAGTGCATGCTATTACTTTACGTGCTATTTTATGTTTGTTTTGCTACTTAGTTAAGATGTCCCATTTATGAATGCCCCTATTATAACTTTCTGGCATATTATTCTGCGAACCTTGATAACCCTAGCAATAACTACATTTGTACCTACTTCCAAAAATGGATAATATATTTGTGTCATATGGCCTAGAGATGCTTAGTTGTCAAGGAAGTCGGGAATACCCCAACATCGTATGCAAAGGCAAAAAGTAATTTCGGGAGGGTTGCAGTTGGAAATTGTCATGTATTTTTAAAATAGTTATTATTTTATGCCCTCAAAAATCTCTAAAATTGCTGGTGAGGCTGGGCGGCTGGTTCGGGGGTGTGGTGCATTGGGTGCACGAGAGTGGTTTTGTGGTAGAACTACCCAGATAATATAAGGACCGAATCGGATAATGACCTCCCATTGTAAAACAATACAACCACAAGTCTACAAAGTGTAACTTGGCTAAGTAAATCCTACCGAACTTCGGACTTGTCTCACAGACCAGGGGACAGAAGGCCAGGGCCTGGGGTGGCGAAAGGGACACCGAGGCGGAGGGCGATTTGTTTTTCTTATTTTACTAGCGTATGTGAAGTGGAGCCTTAAAGCGCTAGTAAAAGAGTGATTAACATCCTGCGCAACGTATGGGATCCACCGCAAATGGGAGCAGCCCATCGGGTGAGATGAGACCCCGAGGCCAAGATTGAAAGGTTACTGTGATGGTCTACTCAATTGCATGACTAAGGAATCATGCGGGGCAACAAGCGGATTGTCTCTTGTGGTGAAAGTGTACAAACTCTTCAGAGTCAAAACTATTCAAATAGCCGTGCCCACAATCAAGGGCGGACATGGGAACTTAACTCTGATATAGTTCTATTTCAAAAACAATTTTTGTGGATGGGTCATGGAGTGGGAAAATAAAGGACGATAGACCGTCCTGGTTTGAGTTATTCTAGGTGTCGTCCCAATAGTAAGATAAGAGGCTATAACGCTGAAAAACTGGCTATGTGGTTCAAGTATCATGTGGCGACGGATGAGATCTGTACTTATTCTATAAATTCTTTTCTCAAAAGTGTTATGATTTTAATTCAGGGGCTAAGTCTAGGAATTTCTTATATCTAACCTTAAGTCTTTTCAAACGGAAATTTCTGGCAAATAAAATCACCCGAGCCTATCCTTATCAAGCTATGTATAATAATTAACTGCATTCTGTGTGTTGGCTCGCTGAGCACGGTGGTTAGTGTGCTCACACTCGCATAATCAAATCCAGAGGCGGAAGGACAGGATCACTATGCATACGAGGAGGCGCCAAGTCAAGGAGCCGGCAATGACAACTAGGGCGGATTTTAAAATGTTTAGTCTTGAGCATGTTGACTAGCCGTAAGGGTGTTCACCTGTATTACCCAGAATTGGGCAATATAGATGCACACATTTACCCCTAGTCGCTGCTTGTGGCTTGTGGTCCCGCTGTTGCTTTTTATCTTTCGCTGTCGTTCTTTTGTTGTGTAAATATTTGGCCTGGGAGGCCGTTATGTAAAACAGCTGCCCGACGTGGCATTCTTTAAACTCTGATATATGTAAATATTATTATGACTATATGATCATCATACGATGTATGAGATGATATCGGCAATGTACTGTGAGCACTATCTACTGATCCAGGTAATAGTGCGGTAAAATCACAAAGGATCCTGGATTGAAAATCTGGGTCCGACAATAATAAAGATCTGAAACTTTCAGATCATAAATTGTAAGTGAGTAAATAAAGCATCAATACTTCACATTGGCATCTTGCTTACAAAATAAAAGACAATACTTCAATGCTTCACGTTGGCATCTCGCTTACAAAATAAAAGACAGTACTACAGGTTCAATGATAACTAACTAGTCCTTAGTTAGTAAGAACTTCTGTAACATAGATGAGCTCCAATACATGGCAATATTTAGAGAAAATGAATGGAGTGTTAACACGGATAGACTCAATACAAAAGTGTTGAATATGAAATAATTTAAAGCTTACAAGTTTAACTGAAATATCCAAAAGTAAATCACAGCATAAGAAAATCAAGCAAAGGACTCCTAGTTTGGTCTAGAGCGCCAATTCTTTAAGGCCTTGAAGAGTTGCTAAGCATCTTGCCCCATGGTGGTTGTTTTCTCTTGGAGAGCCTGGGTCCCTTGATCAAGTCCTTGAGTAGCATCTAGAAGAATGTTGCTCCATTTTTGCACCTCTAAGTCCTGGCTAGAATGTGTTTGTTGAAGCCGTTCTTTATTCTACCGGAGCTCCCTCAATACATTGGTGACTTCACTAAGTTGCGCACTGAGATCCGCCGCCAACTTCTCATTTTCAGAACATTTTTCATCTACAAATATTATCTCTTGAGAGATACTCTTGATAGCTTCTTCACGGGATGCAAGCTCACGTTTTGCTTCAGCAGCAATTCGCCCTTTCTGCCCAAAGTTGTGTTCAAAATCTAAATGTGCTTGGTGCAGTTGATTTGAAACATTGACGAGCTGGGTCAATATTTCCTTAGCTCTAGAAACCCCTGGTATATGAGTAGGGAGTTGCGAAGAAATAGTTTCCAAGAAGGCACGGCGAGTTGGATTGCTTAGTGAAGTAGCATCTAGTCCTTCAAGAGCCTTTGTTAACACCATATCAGTGGCATCCATGAATGCTTTCTCAACAAATGAGAGGTCCATGCTTGGCGGTGACATTTCGCTACTTTTTGGTTGATGAGGTCCTTGTTCACAACCTAAAAAAATGAAATAAGAGGAAATTTATGTAAGCAAACTTAAAAGAAATAGAACAAGAAAATTTCATGTACATTAACACCTATGCAATGCATATGATAAAGGAATACGCGTAGGCTACGGAAGCAGAAAACAAAACTTTTCTACCGCGCACCCAAGAACATCATGCTAAGGAAGGATCATGGATCGTTACCACTTAGACGCAGCAGCGCAGTGAAGAAGAATTGAAACCGATCCAATCACTCGCGTCGAGGTAGTAGTGGAAGTAGCCGATCGTCCCGAACAGATCGTCTCCTCCACGCACGCCGATCGAAGATCGCAACGAGCAGCGCCTCCATCGGTATCCACACGTCCGGGTGGGCGCCGATCGCGAGTGTACTAGCACTCGTGAGCAGCTAGGGTTTGGCTCGGGAGGTGGCGGCTAGGGTTTTGCTAGATGTTAATCGGGGCGAATCCCTCACCCCTCGCCTCCATATATAGACCTCCTCACGTGGGCCTTGCGGACCAAGGCCCATTAGGAGTCTATTCGGATCTTTATCCGAATTGAGCCCATATCCAAATCATATTTGAATCGTTGTTCCAACCCGTTAAGCGTGCGACCACAGCAGGTTCACGTATACTTGGTCGTGACCGAAACGCCTTCCGGTCACCACATTAATAGCGGCCTCTAGTAAGACATATTAACCCCAAAGTATATGTAAAGATCATATCATTGAACTCTGTAATGTTCTCTCATGTACGAATCCCTTTGCCTCACGATATAGATTGAGCTCAAGGCGAGACTCGTGTCATCCTCTTAATAGCTCAATCACTCTCTCGATTCCGTGATGGATTATAAACTTGTGAGTGACTCCTCAATCACCTTGGCATGGCCATGCACTTTCATAATCCATTACATCGAGAGGCCCAGAGATATCTCTCCCCATAAGGAGGGGCAAATTCCATCTTGATCATTCACATCCCACTACATGTTTCATGGCAAATCCGAAGACTACTTTTATGACTACCCAGTTACGGAGTAGTGTTTAGTAGTCCCAAAATAAGCTACTACTCATGTTGGGAACCATGATGATCTCAAGTCTAAGGATTCTACATAAACACTACTTGAGACCAACTGATGACACATGGAATCTCTGCAGTGTCTCATGGCAGGTCTATCCAACATATGTTCACTAACACATGTCCATATTATTGATTTGGTATCACCATACCATGATCCATGAGACATGATCATCAATCAATACATATGCTGATCTTTGTCTTTGAATCATATTTGTTCCTCATATGATATACGATCAGGGATCATTTAGAAATAGCAACATCTTAGTATTTAAGAGTCTCATGAATAAGTCACATACTCATTGATCAATAATGATGATGTCTATTCCAAGGAACAAAGTAATGTATCATAAACATAGTATGTGATATATACAACATCTCCATGTTGCCTCTAGGGCATATCACTAACATATGAGGCTACCATGAATGGAAGAAGTTAAGGTATCAAGCGACTTAGAGTCTGGGGGCAGATTGCGAGCCAATGCCGGAATAGAAATTGGTTGGTCGATGCTTGGTCTAGTTATGTCAAAATCTTCAACTGATATATTAAAGAATTCACCGAGGTCATGGTCGCTTTCACTTGTAAGCATGCGATCGAGCTCCTCGCTACTTACCAAATCCTCAATACTAGGGATGTGCAATGAGGATATAGAGTCAGAAATTTTTTTTCTCATTTTCAAAATCGAGCTTGTGTTTAGCTTTTGGTCCTTTCTCACTCTCAATGGAAATGATTGGAGGTGGTCCACGCTTTCTTTTTCTCTCAGGTAATACATCAACACTAATTAGTTCTAAATTTTCTTGCACATCATGCACTAGCAAACTCTCTGTTGGTAGCTTCTGCAAAAAAAAAACAGAGAGAAGCGAAGTAAATCGTTACAGGCTAGGAGATATTATTATAGAAATACTAAACAAAATATATATCATCTTACCACGGCAAGTTGTCTTGGAGACTCAACAACCTGGCCATCCGAGAGATAAGTATGTAGGACCTATCTCTAGTGATCCTTAGTCATTGTTTCCTTCCTTCTGATGGCCGCTATGTGTTGATCTTGGCAATCAACATGCACCCTTTTTATCACGATAAAATCCTCAGAAGAGAGTTTGCGTGCAAGAATATGGCCATACTGTTCAGGATTATTCATCCTCCTCCTCTCATATGGGACTCGACCAAGTGCACTGCCATTACGAAGTTCACTCAATACCGAAGTGAAGGGCTGTATAAATTCATGCCACCACCTAGCCCAAGCCACTGAAGAGCAGCCATCACGGGAGTCATATGGGACATGATATAATTTTGCTTGTCCCGGACAGAGTAAATGTTCCCAATGAGCATATGAAATCCCGATGTCATCCCTTGTATATAAATTCAATAGGGGTGGGAAAGGCACAACTTGATCGAATCTAAACTGTTAAGCCACACGGTCGAGATGGCATGGTTCAATGATACATAAATCAGTGGATTGTCGAGACCCGAATATGCAAATCCGGACTCCCTGTGTATTCTGCACTAGTCCCAGGATCATGCTAGTGCACACAGTCAAACATAGATGTCATCACAACCATATACACGATAAAATAAAGGAAAATCTTAAATATCAATAAATCTCAAAAGGTACGACCTTATGATCAAGCTTACAATAGACTGGCCCGAAGGCTTAACAAGAGTAACAGCGGAAATCCAAAATAAAGCGTAGTGGCCAATCGACAAGCCCACGGGCTATCGAGTGGAGAACGAAGCCTAATCCGTGAAGTCGTCGTAGTACTCTCCTTCTGGAACCTCTTGTTGGTGATACTCCTCTTCCTCATATGAGCAACATTGGGCATAAAGCCGTGAGTACATTGGTACTCAGCAAGTCGTTTGTAACAAATGAATGCAATATAGTATGCAAGGCTTACCAAAGGATGGCTGAAAGGGTTAATTTGCATAAAACAACATTTAAAGGTAAATACTGTAAACAGGTTGAAAGCGAACTTTTAAATAAAACATTAATAAATAAATACCAAAGGAATTGCAATAAACCACTTCTGTGAACACCTATTCACAAGCTAGACCAATCGCTGATGGACCTCCCATCCATAAGCTAAACCAACAGTGAATTAACCATCCACTGTCCCACCACCAATTACCAGTTTTCAGAAATAACTACCCCTCGTGTGAAATCACCGAGCATTGTCCATGACCGAGGACGCGGCTATTCGAATAGTTTTACACTCTGTAGAGGTTGCACAACTGTACCCACACGATGTGATTAGCCTCGCGCTAAGGAAATCACAACAAGGCCTTTACAAAGTTCAGTTACAACTCAATCCGCCCGCTAAGGTTTCGCATCACACCCCCCTTGCGCCACATGGAAATCAGCAACCATGTTCATCTCAATGGCAAGATTAAAGTTGAAACCTCCCAAATTAGTCAGCCAGGTCCTTCCATACCAGACATGTGGTTTGCACGGTAAAGTTCAGATCAATAGCGCACAAAATGAAGTCCTTAAGTCTACCCGGGCGAGACTACCACATCCCTCGAAGTGCTCCAACACTTCCCCCTTTACTGCACGATCACTCGCCCGAGTGCAAAAACCAGTTTGTATAACCACCGCTGATGACGCACCAACGTCATGGCACAAATTTTAATATACGTGGCACCAACCACAGTTCCATATCTCATTAAATCAAAATTATAATTCACATGTGATGATAAACCCGATCGTAACTATAAGCAAAGCTAAGCAATCTATCGTACCAACCCATGTGACAAATAATCTAGCATCACTAGTATGTTTCCCAACCTATGGTGACAATGGTATCACGGCATTCCAAATTATCAAGGAGGGATTAATTCAATTGGGACGATAACTACCAATACAAGGGTTTGAATAAAAGTAGCGATGCAATCTAATTTTAAAACAAAATAAATAAATAATAGATTGCAAACTGGGTTCAACATGATCAAAGAACACGACTTGCCTTGGTTATGCTCAGCGAGGTACTCCTGGTCTTCAGGCGTAGATCCTGCTCCTCCGGAATCCGAATCTAACGAGAGAAAAAACGATCGAAACAAAAGAAATACATAAAATGACAAGCAAATAAACTCCAAACATCATGAAACTAGAACCAAAATCTAGAGCTCGATTTTAGATGAATTTAGAAAAAAGAACGGGGTCAATCGGAGCTAAGACGGGGGAGAACGGGCTCTCGCAAATTTGGATCTTCTGGAAAATGCTGAAAATCGGAGGGAGTACTGTTTCATGGACTTGGTGCACGGGTTGGGAGGCTCTACGGTGGACTTGGCCTTTGAAACAGTGCCCTCTGGTCACGCCAAGGTGGCGGGCGTGGCTGGCGTGGCGAGATGTGCGGCTGACACGTGTGCGGGCTGGTGACGTGGCATCTACGAAGCGGGTGACTGTTCGGGTGACGCGGCGAGTTGGTTTGGAGGGGAGAGGTGGCGCCTAGGGCTGCGGTGGCGGCTCATGTGGCGCACACGCGGGCACGACCTGCTGAGGTGGCTGCCACAGACGGCGCGGGCGGCGGAGGTCTCGGTGGCCGAACGGAGCTGTCGCCGGCAAGGTGGGCTGCGGTGAGAGGGGGCCCTTGCAGCCGGCGCACGAGCTCCCCACGGGCGCAGTGGAGCTAGGGGCGGGGTCACTGGGTGCGGAGGCCCACCAGGACGGCCGGCGGCATGTTTTAGGCGAAGGAGAAGGTTGGGCGCCCTCGGGTTCGGTCATCCGGCAGCGGAATAGGTTCGGCAAAGTGGTCCGGAGGGAGGTCTCGGCGTCGTGAAGCTGGAGGTGGCGCCGCCTACGAGGGAGACTCACCCAAATCCGCCCGATTTCTCGCCGGAGCTCGAGGTTGGCGGCGGCGGAAAATTCGAAAATCCCCAGCGGCTAGGGGGGCGGTCTTGGGTGCTGGGGCAGGACGGCCGAGGGTCTGGAGGTGCGGCGTGTCGGATCGGCTTTTAAATGCCTCGGGAGGCGTGCGGATGCTGGACCCCTGGCGGTGGCGCGGGATGTCTCCCGATCGGAAACGGGAGCGGGAGCTCGGGTTGAAGACGGCCGGGCTGCCTGTGGGGCCCACTGGCCAGCGGGTGGAAGAGAGGAAGGGGTGGACGGCGCGGATTGGGGCGGGCGGAGGCGGCGGCAGACGGATCCGTGACACTTGGCAGGCGCGGGCGGGAAGGTGGGCCAGCATGGGGGTTCGGTCGGCGGGGTGCTGGGCTGAAGGGGGTTAGGGTTTCTAGTGGCTGTGGGGAGATGGGTTGGACCGGTGGAGTGGTGGAGGGTTTGGTGGGCCGAGAGGGTTTAGGGTCGGTGCGATGGGGCAGTGGGTTGGGTAGAGGAGAAGGTGGGCCGGGGTCGCGGGAGTGGGGAAGGTGGGCCAAGGCAGGAGGCGGGCTTGGGGGTTTTCGGCCCAAGAAAAGGGAGGATGGGGTTTTAGGGTTTCTGATTTAATTTTTCTAATTCCAAAATTCAAATAAAAAGCGAGGAGCTCTAGAAAAATAGCAATTAAATCTATAAAATTCACCAAAAATAGCAGTAAAATTCTTGTGACACAAGGAACCCAAATAAAATTTTTTTCAGCAAATGTTGGAGTTTAATTTAATCATATTAAATTATTTTAAAATTCTAAAAAATTCGAATTAAGCTTTATTAATTCCAGAAAAATTCCAAAAATTAATTTTTAAATTTCTGGTTTTAAAAAGCTCTGAAAATCAGGATGTTACAAACCTTACCCCTTAAACGGGATCTCGACCCCGAGATCCGTGCTAACTAGGAGAGATGGGTTTACCGGGTGCGACGACGGAGCTGACGTGGTTCAGGCTTCCTCTTGCAATGCTCTGGGACTGCTGGCTGCCATGGCTTGCTCTTGGAGGAAGGGTCTTGGCCAGCGTACTCTCCAGATTGAACAAAATTGGTGTGATTGCTTGACGCTTCTGCAGGCAACTACGAGCGAAATGGCCTGGCTCTTTGCAATTCTAACAATTAGCTGAACCTGCAGGGTTTGCGGTCTTCTGGGGTTGATTGCTGATATTGATGGGGCGGGGTCCCGAATTGTCATAACGGGTCACTGGAGCTAGGGTCTTAAAAACTGGCTGCTGCTGCTGCTGAGGCACTCGTGCAGGCTGATAGGTGTTGAATCTTGTTCTCTATGACTGCTGTGAATGAACTCCTTGCTGGCTCATCTTCCTTTTGTGAAATTCTCCCAACTCACGACGGGAATCCTCAATCAGTATGGCCTTATCCACCAACAACTGAAAACTGGCGTAGTCGTTGCCTACAACCTGTACTTTCAATCCTAGGTTCAGACCCTTTTTGAACCTCTTCTAGCGAGCTGAATCTGTGGCTACGTCCTCCGGCGCATAACGAGCTAACTGAGTGAATCTATTGAGATATTCACTCACTGACATGTTCCCTTGCTGCAACTCACAAAACTCATCTTTTTTCATCTCGACCACTCCATCCAAGACGTGGGCGTTATGGAAGGCTTTGGCGAACTCCTTTCATGTGATGCTGTTCTGGTCCTTATGAGCGGTACAATAGTTCTCCCACCACTCTGCTGCTGGTCCCTCAAGCTGGTGTGCTGCATATAGTACTTTCTCCCTGTCTAAACACTTGGCTAAGTTCAGCTTCTTTTCAATCGACCGGACACAATCGTCGGCCTCCATAGGCTCTGAAGAACTGGAGTAGGTAGGCGGTCTCGTCCTCATGAATTCTGCATAGCCGTCTTGACGAGGCAGGCGGCGGTGGTATCGGCTCTGGTGCTTTGTCACATCGCATCATAGCCTGCATGTTCTGCATCATCTGAGTTTGGGCCACCAAAAACTGACTGAGGGTAGGGTCCAAGCTCGGTGGAATTGGCTGCGCGGTACTGCTCTCTGGATCCTGGTTTGCCTGGTTGTGGCCTGTTGTGGTCCTGGTATCAACCATCTTGCTGTTGCTCTGAAAAGGAAAACAACTGCTGACTGTCTTTGCCGGGTTTAAAGATGAGAGGGAAAAGTATAGAGGAGAGGTAAATTCATCTAAGGGGGATTTTCTCTAATGGTAACCTAACCTAAACAAACGCTTAGCCGAAAAAGGCTAACAACAAAAACGAGAGAAAAACTCCAATAAAAAGTTGACATGGTTGCAATATAATGCTTTTAAGGGCAATATTTGCAACTCACATCACACACAATGGCAAGAAAAAGCAAAACGGTCTACACTATGCAAGAACTATAACGGGGTTTGATCGAACAGCTCCTAATCTTCACGCTAACCTTCAAACTTGTCTTGGCACAAACTGGCCGATTGCTTGATCCAATCTTTACCGTAAAGCTCGAAGAATTCTGAGTCGACATCCTCTTCATTTTGGAACACTTGGGACATCTATAGATTTTATGGGGATGAGAAGTCAAATTGAATTTTGAAAATTAATTCGGAGAGAAGGCGAGAATTAAGAATCCTAAGAATAAGGTAAGAATAGAGAGTCACTAAATATTCATTTGTTGATTTGATTTAGAAAATATATTTTGAAATTTGCTAAGACGACCATTCTAACTAGGGCTTCGTCCAACAGTCGATATAGCTCTGATATCATCTCTGTCGAGACCCGAATATGCAAATCTGGACTCCCTGTGTATTCTGCACTAGTCCCAGGATCATGCTAGTGCACACAGTTAAACATAGATGTGATCACAACCATATACGCGATAAAATAAAGAAAAAGCTCAAATATTAGTAAATCTCAAAAGGTACGACCTTATGGTCAAGCTTACAATAGACTAGCCCGAAGGCTTAACAAGAGTAGCAGCGGAAATCCAAAATAAAGCGTAGTGGCCAATCGACAAGCCCACAGGCTATCGAGTGGAGAACGAAGCCTAATCCGTGAAGTTGTCGTAGTACTCTCCTTCTGGAACCTCTTGTTGGTGATACTCCTCTTCCTCAACTGAGCAACATTGGGTATAAAGCCGTGAGTACATTGGTACTCAGCAAGTCGTTTGTAACAAATGAATGCAATATAGTATGCAAGGCTTACCAAAGGATGGCTGAAAGGGTTAATTTGCATAAAACAACATTTAAAGGTAAATACTGTAAACAGGTTGAAAGCGAACTTTTAAATAAAACATTAATAAATAAATACCAAAGGAATTGCAATAAACCACTTCTGTGAACACCTATTCACAAGCTAGACCAATCGCTGATGGACCTCCCATCCATAAGCTAAACCAACAGTGAATTAACCATCCACTGTCCCACCACCAATTACCAGTTTTCAGAAATAACTACCCCTCGTGTGAAATCACCGAGCATTGTCCATGACCGAGGACGCGGCTATTCGAATAGTTTTACACTCTGTAGAGGTTGCACAACTGTACCCACACGATGTGATTAGCCTCGCGCTAAGGAAATCACAACAAGGCCTTTACAAAGTTCAGTTACAACTCAATCCGCCCGCTAGGGTTTCGCATCACACCCCCCTTGCGTCACATGAAAATCAGCAACCATGTTCATCTCAATGGCAAGATTAAAGTTGAAACCTCCCAAATTAGTCAGCCAGGTCCGTCCCATACCAGATATGTGGTTTGCACGGTAAAGCTCAGATCAATGGCACACAAAGTGAAGTTCTTAAGTCTACTTGGGCGAGACTACCACATCCCTCGAAGTGCTCCAACATTCCCCCCTTTACTGCACGATCACTCGCCCGAGTGCAAAAGCCAGTTTGTATAACCACCGCCGATGACGCACCAACGTCATGGCACAAATTTTAATATACGTGGCACCAATCACAGTTCCATATCTCATTAAGTCAAAATTATAATTCACATGTGATGATAAACCCGATCGTAACTATAAGCAAAGCTAAGCAATCTATCGTACCAACCCACGTGACAAATAATCTGGCATCACTAGTATGTTTTCCAACCTATGGTGACAATGGTATCACGGCATTTCAAATTATCAAGGAGGGATTAATTCAATTGAGACGACAACTACCAATACAAGGTTTGAATAAAAGTAGCGATGCAATCTAATTTTAAAACAAAATAAATAAATAATAGATTGCAAACTGGGTTCAACATGATCAAAGGACACGACTTGCCTTGGTTATGCTCAGAGAGGTACTCCTGGTCTTCGGGCGTAGATCCTGCTCCTTCGGAATCCAAATCTAACGAGAGAGAAAACGACTGAAACAAAAGAAACACATAAAATGACAAGCAAATAAACTCCAAACATCATGAAATTAGAACCAAAAGCTAGAGCTTGATTTTAGATGAATTTAGAAAAAAGAACGGGGTCAATTGGAGCTAAGACGGAGGAGAACGAGCTCTCAAAAATTTGGATCTGCTGGAAAATGCTGAAAATCTGAGGGAGTACTGTTTCATGGACTTGGTGCACGGGTTGGGAGGGTCTACGGTGGACTTGGCCTTTGGAACAGTGCCCTCTGGTCACGCCAAGGTGGCCGGCGTGGCTGGCGTGGCGAGATGTGCGGCTGACAATTTGTGCGGGTTGGTGACGTGGCATCTACGAAGCGGGTGACTGTTCGGGTGACGCGGCGACTTGGTTTGGAGGGGTGAGGTGGCGCCTAGGGCTGCGGTGGCGGCTCATGTGGCGCACACGCGGGCACGACCTGCTGAGGTGGCTGCCACAGAGGGCGCGGGCGGCGGTGGTCTTAGTGGCCGAACGGAGCCGTCGCCGGCGAGGTGGGCTGCGGTGAGAGGGGACCCTAGCAGCCGGCGCACGAGCTCCCCACGGGCGCAGTGGAGCTAGGGGTGGGGTCGCTGGGTGCGGAGGCCCACCAGGACGGCCGGCGGCATGTTTTAGGCGGCAGAGAAGATTGGGCACCCTCGGGTTCGGTCATCCGGCGGCGGAATAGGTTCGACAAAGTGGTCCGGAGGGAGGTCTCGGCGTCGTGAAGCTGGAGGTGGCGCCGGCTACGAGGGAGACTCACCCAAATCCGCCCGATTTCTCGCCGGAGCTCGAGGTTGGCGGCGGCGGAAAATTCGAAAATCCCCAGCGGCTAGGGGGGCGGTCTTGGGTGCTGGGGTAGGACGATCGGGGGTCTGGAGGTGCGGCTCGTCGGATCGGCTTTTAAAGGCCTCGGGAGGCGTGCCGATGCCGGACCCCTGGCGGCGGCGCGGGATGTCTCCCGATCGGAAATGGGAGCGGGAGCTCAGGTTGAAGACGGCCGGGCTGCCTGTGGGGCCCACTGGCCAGCGGGTGGAAGGGAGGAAGGGGCGAACGGCGCGGATTGGGGCGGGTGGAGGCGGTGGCAGACGGATCCGCGACACTTGGCAGGCGCGGGCGGGAAGGTGGGCCAGCATGGGGGTTCGGTCGGTGGGGTGCTGGGCCGAAGGGGGGGTTAGGGTTTCTAGTGGCGGTGGGGAGATGGGTTGGGCCGGTGGAGTGGTGGAGGGTTTGGTGGGCCGAGAGGGTTTAGGGTCGGTGTGATGGGGCAGTGGGTTGGGTAGAGGAGAAGGTGGGCCGCGGTAGCGGGAGTGGGGAAGGTGGGCCAAGGCAGGAGGCGGGCTTGGGGGTTTTCGGCCCAAGAAAAGGGAGGATGGGGTTTTAGGGTTTCTGATTTAATTTTTCTAATTCCAAAATTCAAATAAAAAGTGGAGAGCTCTAGAAAAATAGCAATTAAATCCATAAAATTCACGAAAAATACTAGAAAAATTCTTGTGACCCAAGGAACCCAAATAAAATATTTTTAACAAAATTAAAATATTTTAATTTAATCATATTAAATCCTTTTAAAATTTTAAAAAATTCAAATTAAGCTTTATTAATTCCAGAAAAATTCTAAAAATTAATTTTTAAATTTCGATTTTAAAAAGCTCTGAAAATCAAGATGTTACATGGATATAGTGGCACACCTCCATGGAAGCATACCACGGCGAGCAGAAATCAAGAAGGCCTTTCTTCGGTGATTCACACCTCTGATTTTTGTCAAATCATAAGAATGCCATGAAATATTGGAAAATTTCAAGAAAAAATCATGTGCATCTTCAGGACAAAAGTGATTAGGGGTCCAAAACATAGTGTTTGCCATGGTTGGCTTTTGCATCGTATGCTTATAAGTAGGGAGATAGGGTGTTCTCACTTTATTGCCAAATATCCTTTTTAAATACACACCCATCCAGCCAATAATAAAATGGACCAGCCAAGGTCGCTTTGTGTAGGAGGGACCGATTGGATGAGTGCTGATCAACCGCAAAGAATAATACAAGGAACATAAGGCAGGTGGAGACAAGGAAATTTGGCACCCTATTGATATCCAAGACGCCATTACCAATACACCTTGGCGGATGTAGGGTCCACCTCCAACAACCACGAAACGATAGAGCCAAAGAGTAAGAAAAGCCGTCGTATAGACGCGCCTATCTCGGAGGGAAGAGAATGATAAAGAACCATCCCTGCTGTTATGAAAATAGTGACACCATTCTTGGAAGGAAACTTTACCACCTACTGCGAGATTGTTCCATACATTTAAAAGATGGGACAAGAAGTTGGGATATAGTAGTAAAGATGGGTCAAGCTCATGGGTAGGTGGTATATACTCCTCATACATGTCTCCATCCAAAGGCAATCCGGCCATTTGATGCATGTCAAGAAGGGTAATGGTGCGCTCGCCACATTGGAATAGAAAAGTGTTGGTGTTTGGGTTCCATTTTTCTAGTAGGGATCTCAGCAACGAAGGAGAAACAGAATATTCACCCAAAGAGCAATAGATGGCACCGTAAATGTAATGGACATCATCCTCTCCTCCTTTTAGACTAGAGAATGGTTTCTTAGGACTTTTGTTCCCCACTCAACATACCCAGTTGGAGATGAAATGTATTCGATATCATGATTTTCCCAACCAAGGCCTTCTTCAACCATCTTGGTTCCTAGGGTCATAGCCTTGTCAAGTCTGGGCAAAGGTGCCAGAGGATAATAACAAAGTCCTAGAAATGAAGAACCTGATTTCCACCCATGATGGCTAAGATCGATAATCCCCTGGGGTATCTCCTGTTCTTTTATAATGGGATTGACAGCCTCATCAAGATTAAACTCAAAAAGTTGCCTTCTTGCCACCCGTGAAAGTGACATCGAGTAGGACAAAAGGGACTGCTGATTCCGCTCCATCTAAAAATGTATATACATGTTCTCCAGTTAAAAGAAATATTTTTATGAGACAAAAGAGAATGGACTTAAAAGGTTACCAGAACAAGTTGTGGAGCTAAAACACTTTCCCCATAAGTAAATTTAAAAAGAAAATGCGAACTTCAGTACTTCGTTACAACTGAAATACCCAGAGGACATAGGGGTCTATGTCCAAATGAGGCCTTTTAAGCTCATATAGCTTAAATCAATAAAAAAAAAAATCAAATCAAGTTGGCATACATATTCCCCACGTCAAAAAAAAAAAAAAAACAAATGTATGGCTACATTAAGTTAGTTTATGTATGCATGCATGAATTTTGAGCCCTTCTAATCAGGCGAGTAAACAGATGCATGGGTACCTCTCCTATTGCGAAAGGGAAAGTAGCACCGTAATTACATATACGTAGAAGCTATACAATTAAATGATTAATAGTAATCACTGGTGAGAGCCCACTAGCCCGCCAAACATACGCGAAAACATTTCTCCCATGCCACAAATAAAAATAGCGCATGAACTACATGCATGCGAGAGTTAAATCTCTAAGCAAAATAAATTGCGGCATTCATGAAGGAATTAATTACCTTCACAAATTACTGAAATTAATTATTATAATGGCAATAATACATAGAGAAGCTAAAAAATAAATTCCATGCAAAGAACCATGCATGCCCCCATGACTTGCATGCTTGTGTGTTGCAGTCCAGGAAATAGAGTTCGGCAGTTCAAAAAAGCAAAATATCAGAATCAAAGGAAGAAGGATCTAAAATAAGCCTCACAATAACTTATTCACAAGAGTGAGTCCAAAATTGCCAATACCATTCATGTCAATATTATCTTCTAAAACTTATTTACATGTAATCACCGCTTCTACTTTCTCTAGTGTTAGTGCTTAAATAACGATTTACAAGTACAAAAAAAAACAAGATAAATAATAATGTGATGACATTGTATGTGGCTTAATGGCCAAAACTAATACATGCATGATTCTTGCACAAGAGTTCATTAGTACATGCAATGTATATGCACGCGAACTCATTCGCATCCAAATATATATGTATTAAAAAAATATATATGTACATATCGAGCTCTGGATCCGAAGACAAATATTTTTTGTCCGAAGATGGTGTATCATTATTATACATGCAATTTATGGAAGTATAGCACAATCTGGTAAAAATGAGAGGATAGGAAAATCTCACCTTCAAGAGGAAGGATGACGCACTATTTCGTTGATGAAGTTGACACACTATTTTGCTGATTCCACACAGCGTCCAATCCCTTCATGATGAATATCAGAAAAGTGTTATTACACATAACTGTCTTTGAAAAGTTGCCAAAGCAAAGAAGGCAGAGATCAAGTGGATACTAGCCATACATACCAAGTGAAGAAAAACGTGATGGCTCAACCAGAGAAAAGAAAGAGGCTGGACTGGACTCCAAGTATTAGACGTAGGAAGAAAAAGCAAAAGGAGAAAGCAGATGACCACGGAAGATGAAAGCTAAGTGCGTGTTTAAACCATATAGATCACGTGAAAAGCAGCGTCAGTTTGGTGGTGTCAGTTAGCTGTAGATATGAGGCTTCATGCATATACGTACCCAAAGCGGCTAAAACCAACATGCAAGGCTGCATGCATATGCAAGTTCTAGAAAGTGCCTTCGTAACGAGCACATCCAAATAAATACACCTCCAAATACAACCAGAAAAATATATATGTACATATATATATACACACATGATACGTGTCGAGCTCCAGATCCAAAAACAAATACTTTTGCACCTGGACCTCGAGGGGGCATTTGTTGACACCAATTTCATCCGAAATTTTTACGGTATGTTACCTTCCAAGATTTTTTTGCGTGCCGTACATATTACATTTGTGTGGTGAATTTCTCGGGTATGTTTGCAGGGCAAGTGAAAAGCTTGTGTCAAATTTTTAGCTCATTCGGAGCACATACGCTCACTCGAATAGGATAATACGGCTGAATGATGTACACAAAGTACAAGTCTGTCTTCCAGGATTTTTTGTGTGTGCTACATATTACACTTAAGTGGCGAATTTTTACAGCATGTTTTGCAGGGCAAGTGAAAAGTTTGTGTCAAATTTTCAGCTCGTTCGGAGCACATATGCTCACTCGAATAGGATAATACGGCCGGATGACATACACAAAGTACAAGTCCGCCTTCCAAGATTTTTTTGTGTGTGCTACATATTGCACTTGAGTGGCAAATTTTTACGGCATATTTGCAGGGCAAGTGAAAAGCTACTGTCAAATTTTCAGCTAATTCGGAGCACGTATGCTCACTCGAATAGGATAATACGGCCGGATCACGTACGCAAAGCACAAGTCCACCTTCCAATATTTTTTTGTGTGAGCTACATATTACATTTGAGTGGTGATTTTTTATGGCATGTTTGCGGTGCAAGTGAAGTCACGTGTTTAATTTTTAGATCATTTGGAGAACAACGCTTACTTGTATAAATTGATATAGTCCGACAGCATACACAAAACAATACTAGAAGAGAGAGAGAGAGAGGAGACAAGCCTGCATGGCTACATGAGAATAGGACTCCATGCATGCAGTTATGCCTATTATCACGTCCTGTACGCGTACATGTTGTACGTATACATGTGTTCCAGGTGCAGCTTCATGTGAAGAAAATGGCTATATACATCAAGAGATTAATTATCCTTTTAACTATTAAATTTAACAAAAAAAATAACAGTGCACATGCTATCCAAACATCCTTGCAAATTGGAAACTGCCATGCATGACACGTCCAACACAACTGCAGGTTTGAATTGTCTATCCGCAAAAGAAAGAAATACCAAAGAGCTATAATCCATCAAGTAAAGAAACTCACGTAGTTAGCATGCAGCAGCATGCAAATGCACACATCCTCCACTACTAGTTGTTAGCAAGGATATTACTACTACAAGCTGCAGCCATACATGCACAGGAGAATGGGTCCAACTGCTCCCACGTCTACAACAGGCTGCCTACATGCATGAGACTATTAATTAGTACTCAGCTTGTTGATTAGCTGATTAACAAAAGAATTAAATACACTTGCATGAAGGAATTAGTAGCCCATATGGTAGCTATAAAAAAAACAGACAAAGAAAGTTTGCATAGAAACCTACATGCCCACGTCCAGCAACCTGCATGCATACATAGATTCATTAGTAACTTGCTTGTTGATTAGCCGGTTAGCAAAGCAGTTAAATAAGAAAAAAGGAGAGGTAAATAACCACTAGCTCACTAAGCCCATGTCCATGCATGCATGGGGCAAATTTCTTGCTCTTAGACTGCATGCACGCGCCCACTTTTCCTGCTGCTTGCATACGCGTCCACGTTTCCTGGAGGTTTCCTCAACTTGCCTATGCATGCTACAGCTTCCAGTGAAGAAACCACCTTTATCTTGCACTATAAATAGAGGTGAAAGGTAGAGAAAAAGGAGAACTTTTGGGGAGGAGGAGAGGGAGGAAACACTGGCCATTTGGAGAGAAAAGGAAGCATATACAAATACTTGAGAGGAGAAACTATAGAGATAGAGAGAGCTTTTAGAGAGGGAGGGCTACACAAGTAAAGGTGAAATTCTTTCTCTTCTTTTCTCTCTTTTTCTTTCTTTGTTGCCCTTAGGTTCGGTTATCGTGGTACGAATCAAGGTGCTTTATTTTTTTTATGCTTTTGCCCCCTTGATTCGGTCCTGTTAAGTGGATCAAACCCGAAGAACGAGTGCTTGATCTCTCGTCTCTTAGGTTCGGTCCCCTACAAATGTATACAAATCAAGGCGAGGCATGAAGACATCATCTTCTCGGTTTGGTCCCATTAGGTGGATACAAACCCAAAGAATAAGGGCTCGAACCCTCGTCTCTTAGGTTCGGTCTCCTACAAATGGATACAAACCAAGAGTGAGAAGATTAAAAACCCTATCTCCTCAATTCGGTCCCCTCAAATGGATACAGAATTAGGGGTGGATGTATGCTACAAAAAAATGCATGAAGAAATATTAAAACAACAATCCTCGTCTCGGTTACGCTACATGCAAGCGCCCGACATCCATAAGCGCTATGCAATGCTAGTAGTAATACAAAGCGAGGCAAAACAATAAAAATAATAATAAAGCTTTTATTACACTACGTGCATAAAATCCATGGCAGAAACAAACTTCACCTCGATTACGCTATATGCAAGCGCTTAATATTTGCAAGCGCTATGCAATGCTAGTAGTAATACAAGACGGAGCAAAACAATAAAAAATAATGAAATACTCCTATTATACTACGTGCATAAAATCTGCGTCACGCTAGTAGTAATAAAAATATTAAGACAAGCGAATAAAACAATGAAAAGTAATATAATGAAATACTTCTATTACACTGCATGCATAAAATCCGTGTCATGCTAGTAGTAATAGAAATATTAAAAATAACCTTCGCTTCGGTTACACTACGAGCAAGTGTTTAATATTTGCAAACGCTATGCAATGCTAGTAGTAATACAAGGCGGAGCAAAACAAAAGTAAAATAAAATAATGAAACACTCAAACTCATATTACATTACGTGCATAAAATTCGTGTCACGCTAGTAATAATAAAATATAAAAAATGACATTCGCTTGGGCTACGCTACATGCGAGTACTCAACATTTGCAAGCACTACGCAATATTCGTAGTAATATACGACGAAGTAATAAGATATCTAAAAAAACTGAAATAATTAAATTCCAATCATGCTATATGCATATGTTCACTAAAAAATAAAATCCTATGCCATGTTAGCAAAATAATATAAATACAGTTAAAATACTTTCGAGCAAGCATCCATTCAGCGTCGCCAAGATTGACGACCTTTTCTTTTATATTTTTGTAATAATCATATGTTGTAATTTGTTGTAATATTTATGTTGGAATTCTTAATCAGGGGTTTTCTCGCTAAGAGATGTAATTAACAGAATTTTTATGTAAATGTATTAATTCTGGAAGTAATGGACCTGCAATACTTGATTTCTTTTTCTCATTTTCAATTAAATTTAATTAACTTGTCTCTAATGATGTGGAGTCGGGTTCACGCCCATTTTCTCGTCATCATTGTTATCCTTAAGGGATTGAGGTGCATTATGAATTATTTGTCAAAGTAATTCCATTAATCGAGGTCTTGGCTAGAGTATATTTTGTGGGGACATAAGAGTCTCTATAAGGAGGGTAGATGATGTATTCAGTTTGTGCTTATCATTGAAATTGCCAATTTAAGATAAATGAGTTGGTGTGTTGGGCGATGATTTGGAATTCCTTGGTTCAAGGAAGTTAAATTCTTAAAAGAAATAGATTGAGAAATTATTATTTTCTCGAGTAGTGAAATGCTTTCTTGACTCTTGTTTAGGCTGTGTGTTTATGGCGGAGGTCATTTACAAATTGAGTTGTTTTATGTTGAGGCGTAGTCTTTTCCAGTTGAGAAAATAAAATGATTCTTTTGGTTATTTGAGTAATTTTTTTTCTTGACTTATGTGGTGTTTTTTCTCCAATTGTCTACTTGGAGAGTAGAATGATTTTCATGATGAATCTTTTAATTCTGGATTGGAGTCTTTTAAAGGAAGTTTGTTATGAGTAGGTTGTATTGAGCATAGCGTTGGCAAAGTGTCCAAGAGAGAGAGAGAGAGAGAGAGCTAGAAATCAGTTGTTTGAGACCCAATTTTTTGTGAACACTTCACCTAAACAAGGCCTCGTTAAGAGGCTGCCGACCCATGAGGCTCATTAATTTAGTCTTATATTACTTACCGAATCATGAAGGAAAACATCCCACATCTATATAAAGAGGGGCAATGGGCTTTCATTATACACACAAGGCTATGGGCAGAAAGATCAATAAAGAGAGAAGTCTAGGACTGCCTCTTTGTGTTCTTGTCTACTTTAATTATTGTTTATGAGTTAAGAGTTTTGATCATACAACACATGGAAATAATTGTTCGATCCATTCATCGATAAATTATGATCATTCTTGTTGGATTATATCACGACATGCTGGTTGAACGGGCAACTTGTTGCTCTCGCAAAGTCATAAGGATTCACGTCTTACTGCTCTGTTGTAAAATAGAAAGTTAATTCAACGACATAATTCTTCTTCTTTGTCGAAAAACAAAGGCATGCTGCTGCTACCATGATACCACTTGATCTATAATGTTTTAGATCTCTATACATTTCTTCAAGTGACAATACTCTGTACAAAGTGCTTGGTCATGTTTTCTTAGATATTTTATCTTGGGTTTCATGAACAATCTGTAGTGTTGATTAATTAAGGAGATCAGTGAAAGTTCATGAGAAACGTCAAATGAAATCCCAAATTTTGTTGGCTACAAAATAATTCTGAGAATTTAAATGCAACATAAGCATTCAATTAGAAATTTTAAGTTAGAAAAGAAATACATAATTTTTAATTCCACATAAAAATATGATATACTCAAACTTATAACCTCGTACACACGCAAATAAGTCTGGCCTTAGACGAACCCTAAAAAGTGAGCTAGCATAAAATCGACCCCATAGAAGTTGAAATTTATTCCTCTCTAAAAACCTACTAGAGATCCCCATATTCCCCTCACCTTCCTCTTTCTCTTTCCATCATCTTCCTGACAAATGTTCAGGCTGCAACTCGAGGAGAGCATTCCACATATGAAGGTCATGGGAGCATCCTTTGGCACATGAGTAGCAAAGCTTGGAGCATCCTTTTACTTGTTCTTCCAACTGCAAATTGTCTCCAAATTCCAAGAGTTTCTAGAAATAACTATAACATGAACATTGATCCGTTGCTTGGAAATTCATGTGAACTGGCACATCCGAGCCCTGCTTAGAGCCATTGGTGCCCTATCCGAGCAGTGAAAATGCACTGTAGCTAATGTTACCTTTTTCAGCGTAATCAAATTTAAAAAATAAAAAAAATCATTACAGATAGTACAAAGGAATGAGAGAAAAAAGAAATCAAAAAAATCCAAAAAAAAGCTAAAAAACAAAAATGATGAATTTAAAAAGCTAGAAACAAAAAGTAGAAGCTCGTTGGAGCAAGGTCTACATATTCAGTTCTCTATTTGAAACAATTCAGTTCATGTATTCAAATGGTTCTAAGGGTAAGCTTAAGAACACTTGGAGTGGAGCATAGGCAAATGTTACAGTTTTTGTGAGCATACGTGTTATAATTCTCTTTCTTTTGATGCAAGTGTCCAGTGAGACACCTCTCCTTTGAGATGCGCTAAGGGACTAAACACCATCGCATCGCACCATTTCAAAATATTACCTTCCTTGTCTAATTAATAGCGCTCCTTAGGCTAGAATAGAAGTTTGGTTCTGGCTAACTAGGCCAAGAAGAATCTTCTTTATAGTAACCTAGTCAACCATTTGACAACCTACAACTTCTTTTATGAAGCAACTCTCAGAGGAAGCACTAGACCGCTCAAACCTTATGTTCATATGGGCAGAAGTAAAGAAGATAGGGAGAAATCAGATATAACACCTCATCAACACACTTTGTTGTGCTATTAGGAAGGGGAATTGTGACGTCTGGTTGAGAGATAAACCTTTTTGTTCAACTCATGCATAACGAATGTACTGTGTAGTTTGGCACTCTTACGCCTCTATCAAGAGAAGATGGCAGCGAGAGAGGCCATAAGAAGCTGGTAATTTCTCTGCTTTATTTTGCACATGGCAAAACTCACCCGAGGCAATTTAGTTACTTTGCTAGTGTGCTTTTGTCGTAGCCTCTCAGTCGTGCAATTAGTTGGTCAAGACTAATTAAACTTAAGTAGTGAAAGAACACAATTTGAATATAGTGCAAAAGAATTTAACAATTTGCAGTATTGTCCAGCAGACTAAACATCTCGTTCAAGATTGTCATGGTGTAGAGTTTGCTTTATTTAGAAGAAATCAAATGGCTCATGCATGAGTTAGTAAAATTTTGCCAGAGTTTTCAGGCCTCGTTCTGAGCAACATAGTCTTATTCTTAAGCGCATCTAGTTTCATAAAAAAGAGTAATCCTGAGATAGCTAAGTGTCCATCCTTGGAATAAAATAACTCCGACTGATTGGAGTTGCCTCAGCACTGTTGGAAATATGCGCAATATTTTTGTAACACCCTAACTTGACAAAAGCCCAAGATGTCACATACAACTACTACCGCTACAAATTTTAACCAATAAGCAAGTACTAACACATCTAGATATCAGGTATCAACATTCCACATGAAATTAAATATAATTTCAGTAACATGATGGGCAATAAATTTAACTTAATACAAACCAAATAATTACCAAAATCATCATAAATAAGTCTAGACTAAGGAACACATCATGTAGCAAAACTACAAACTATAGGTAAGTAAAGAAAACCATAAATTATCCAATTATTACAGTGAATGATACTAGATTGTTCATTACCAAAAGTGATACATTGCTAGGTGAAAGAAAGGAAAAAGTCCAAATTACTACCCTCAAGTATAGCCTAAATCCGGATAACCCCTAAAGAATGAAAATGTTTACTTAACCCTCTGTGTTTGCTAAACCAGATCAAAGTTCACCTTTTACCCATCTCCAAAACTGGTTTTGCTGAGTTGACCGGTTTTATTGACTAGGATTGACACATAGGATCTTTTACCTTTTACCCCCCAAAAGTATTGGTTTTGCTGAGTGCAACCACAAGCAAGTGTGCCCGTTCGTCGCTAACAGCAGATGCACGGGTTTGTACTTATGCTACTTCACCATTGCTTTCGGTGATTCCATTTTGCTTGTATCACTGTCTTCATTGCTGTAGTTAGTTGAGTTGTTACTATGGGATTTGGACACTAAAATTAGAAGTTGCAGATTTGCAGTGTTACTCCAATCAAATGAATTGGTGTGAACTGGTAATTGGGCATATCAGTGTGCGTGGACAAATCACATGCAGTAACAGGGCATGGAAGTGATCTGGTCTTGAATGATCAATCTTCCTAAACATTTTTGTGTGCACTTGGGCCTAACTATTGGTGATGGCGTGATGCTTATCAAATTTCATGAAGGAAAACATTATGCAAACAGAAGTGCTTGGTTGATTAATCTTGAATGAATCTGTTTGCATGTAGTTTTGGGGGGTAAAAGGTAAAATGTCCTATGTGTCAATCCTAGTCACAAAACCGGTCAACTCAGTAAAACCAGTTTTGGAGATGGATAAAAGGTAAAATTTAATCTGATTTAGCAAACATAGGGGGTTAGTAAACCTTTTCATTCTTTAGGGGGTTATCCGGACTTAGGCTATACTTGGGGTAGTAATTTGGACTTTTTCCTAAAAGAAAGCACTATAAAGTCCGCGTGTCGAATGGCAAATTGCATTGCGATAATGGAAAAACGAAGGCATAAGGCAATGGGAATTTATGGGTTTCTGGCGGCGCATGGTACGAAATTAAAACAAATGCTGGCGGCTGGAGTTTCTCTCCCACACGATCCTTATTTAAAACAAATGCGACAATTCTAATCTGTTTCTAAACCCCATAAAACCTGTTCCAGGAAACCAAACTCTCCTCTAAAATTCCATACATCCCCTTCTTCCATAACATGTTCTCTCTATTTTCATACTAGTCTTCAATAAGGTTAATTTGCCAGACGTTATTGGATTTACAACTTACAGAGGACAGATCGAACAAACGCAATCAAGTCGTGGGGTTAGCAAAAATTTGTGATATTATACTACAAATTGAGTGAGTTCCAAAAAAAAGTTTGTACAAGTTTTGTCTCCAAATATTTTAAACTCTTGGCATACGGAGGGATGAAAGAGTTAATATCAAGTTCTGGGGTGAGAAGGTTAAATTAATTAATGAAGATTCTTTGGGACTTGTCATTATAGTAACATCCACAACCGTAAGAAAATTCGAAGGTATAGTTCTGATTTAAAATCATCTCATTCTCATACGAACATGTTTTATTATGAACAAAAATTAAGATTATCTGCACATAGAATATTCGCTGTCATCCACAAGTGCAACCAATGTTTATATTGACTTGGATATTCTTGAAACAACAAAACTTAGAAAGAGGTACAATTTTATTATGATAGCATATAAACGTTCTTTTGCTGTCATATACATGTTACTTAATGTGAGTATTTGTGTACACACGAATAGGTATTCTTCTCAAGAAAATATTGTTGAGGAGAGATAACTTGAAGCCCACTTGAAGGGAACAATCGAAGAACAAATGCTCTACAATAGGTGAACACTGCAATAAATAACTGAACTTACATATGAATCCAAAAAACAGGTATATACTTAATATTTTTAAACTTCTATCTATTGGTTTGTTACAAATATTCATGTGCTCAGTCATCTTATCATCAACAGGAAAAGTTCTATGCTGCAGAAGCAACAATTAGATCAGTTAATACGACATGCGAGTGGTACTACATAGGATGCGGTTTTAAATTGCCGGCTATGGCATTTAGCGGCAGGGTTCTCCAGCAGCTAAGAGCGGCTATAGCCGGCTATAGCGTAGCTATTCCATTTAGCGGTTTTGAAAAAAAAGTGAAAAACAGAACACCAAAACCAGGTATTCAAAATTTCAAATAGCAAAACCAGATATTCAAAGCAGTATAGCACGCACCAGATATTCAAATAGTACCATTCAAATAGCACAAAACCAGATATTCACCTACAGGCTACAGTCCAACGACAATACTGCATGTCTGCACCAGCCAAATCAAATGGAAACTTACGGGCTTACAGCATTCTCAGTTCTCAACTTCTCAATTCTCATCGACAACACAGATGACAGATCAAATAGCACAACAGTACAACACCGATCAATTTCAACTTACAGATGTTTGGCGAGTTGGCGACTGGTAGTCTGGGACATGCATTCTTCTCATCTTCAGATTTCAGCATTGCATGCATTCTTCTTATCTTCAGATTTCAGCATTGCTCTTTTCAGTATTCTTCTCATCTAATCATCTCCGGAATCAGCAGAGACAGAGGGAGAGTTATCAGGATCAGAAGAATGCATTGAAATGTCACCATTGCCATCACCATCTTCAGATTCAGAAGATGAAGTAGAGGCTGCCGGCTGCTCTAAAGCATCACGCATCAAAGACTGCAGGCTCTTGATTTTCTTCTTCCTATGGCGCACAGGCCTCTTCCTTTTGGCTTGTGGTTGTGATGTTGATTCTCTCTGTGATGCTCCATCTTGTGCACCTACAGGATCTTGTTGTTGTTCATCATTTGCAATTGGTACAGCTACAGCCCCAGTAATAAACTCATTGCCATCATCACAGAGAACATCATCTATATCCTTCTCTATGGGATCTCTGCTTTTGTTCTCTATCTTGTGCCTTAGTTTGGAGTTAAACTTCACAAACACAAGATCTCTCATCCTGTCATGAAGTAACTTGTTGCGCTTCTTTGTATGAACCTGTGAGTGAAGTAGTGAACACAAGTCAAATAATGAACAAAAGTCCTCTCATCCTGTCAAATAATGAACAGATCATTTACCTGTTCGAATACTGACCAATTCCTCTCACAAGCTGAGGAGCTACAGGTCAAATTCAGAATCCTTGATGCCAATATCCTCAGATTAGGTGTGCTTGTGCCATGATTGAGCCACCACTTTGCTGCATAAAAAAGTTAAACAGTTAAACAGTGGTGACAACAAAAAGATGAAATTCATCAATCATATTAGATTCACTTATTCACCTGGATTGAAATTTTTGTTTCTCCTCTGCCTTATGGCAATGTCATGTCCAAATGACCCTTGCTGATCCTGATATGTGTTGAGTTCTTCAATTATATTGTCTTGGGTTTCTTTATCCTCAATCATCTTTGTAATACATGCAATCACACCTGCTCTAAAGGATCCATCATGCTCAATCTCTGACTTGTTGGGGTAATAAAAGTAGGGGTTCAAATAGTACCCAGCCAAGTGTAGTGGAGTCTTGAGCTTGCTGTCCCACCTTTTATCAATGATATCCCAAGCAACTTTGTAGCGACTCTCATCATTGTCAAACCTCCCAGAAATTTCTTTCTTTGCCTCAAGCATTAATCCATGGAAGAATCCCATTGCAGGAACATCACTGTCCATTCTCCTCAGCACATTAGCCAATGGCTCAAAGAAATTAACAGCTATGTCAACATTTTTCCAAAAGCCTTCATATCTCACCACTTTCATGGCTTTCTTCCCCTTTGCCTTCTTCAAGTAACCCAAATCATTAAGCTCATCTGATCTGAAGAGCCTTCTCAAATCCTTCTTGTTGTCTAGCAAGCTTTTCAGATTCAAATAAGCAGTGGCAAATCGAGTAACCCCAGCGCGAACCAAGTCTTTCCCAAGAAATTTCCTCATCAAATCCAACACCCTTGTATGAGCATACAAGAATACAGTCACTTGTCTTGCACTAGCAATAGTTTGCTCAACCAGTCCAAGCTTCCCAAGATCTTCCAGCATGAGATCTAGGCAGTGAGCAGCACATCCATTCCAAAAAATTGAGGGTCTCTTTGCTGTCAAAAGACTTGCTGCTGCTGTACTGACACTAGCATTATCAGTCACCACTTGGACAACATTTTCCTCCCCTATATCTTCTATGCATTTGTCCACAAAGTCAAAGATGTATTTGCCATCTTTCTTCTCACCTGAGCAGTCCACCGAATCCAAGAAGCAAACCCCACGAGCACTATGCACAACTAAGTTCATTACTCCCCTGCCCTTCTTATCTGTCCATGCATCTGTCATAACTGTACAACCAGTGAGCTCCCATGATTCTTTATGGTTCTTGAATCCTTCTAGCACCTTTGCTTCCTTTTCTCCAAGAATGGTCCACTCATCTCATAGGGACTAGGCCCTCTCAAACCTCTGCCAAAGGCTCCTATGGCCTCAATCATATGGGCAAAGCTAGGAAGGGTGACTGTGTTGTGTGCAATGCTAGCTTCATAGAAGAATTGGCATATGTACTCACAAGCTCTGTCCCTCCTCTCTTCTCTTTTCTGAGTTGTCAAAGATGTTTGAATCTTTTGGCTGAGGTTATTTCCTTTCTGTATCTTCTCAACAGCCTCTTCTATAGAAGGAGCCTTGTAGAACTTCTCAATAGGGCCTGCTGAAGCTCTAGAGCTAGAGCTATTATATCCTCTTGTTGGCTTTGGCTTCAGCACAAGAATCTCATTCCTATGTTCAGACTCTTCTTCACTACAACTTTCACCATCTGAGTGATCTAGGTCAATTTCAGCTCTGCTCCTTTCCTTTTCCTTGGCTTTCTGTTTCATTTCAGCAGTCTTCTTTGTAAGCAAAGCCAGCATCTCTTCCTTCACTGGAGTTGGAACTTTCTTGCACTTAGTAACATTGAAGCCTTTAATGCCAGCAAGATGGTACTTTATTCTAGTAATTCCAGCAGTGCAAAGCTGGTCACAATACTTGCACTGTAGGCAATGCTTTTTGTTCAAGTTTGGGCAAAAAAATGAGCCCATGCAGGGTCATCTGAGTTGACAACAGGTTGTGTTGGTGGTGCATTTGTTACTGAGGCAGAGGCGGCACTTGACGGGTTACCTATGCAAATTGCAAATGCAAACACTAAATTTCATTCTAAATTTCTAATCTACGGATAGATCCCATATCTAACTAATCTTCTATACAACATCTACGGATCTAGATGTCTAGAGAACATAGAACATTGGAAAGAACGGTGAGATGAGGAGAAGAAAACTTGCCTGCCTGTTGCTCCGGTTGGGACATGATGGAAGCTTGGTGGTCCTCACCGCCGGTTGCAGCCTCAGACGAAGTAGTTGTCGGTCGCAGTCGTCTCAGCCTCAGCCGAACTAGCCGCCGTCGCCTGGGCCCTTTTCAGGGAGGAGGAGTGGGGAATGCGGAGCTTGTTAGTCTTCCTTGCCGCCGGTCGCATCCACCGTTCGCTGCTGCCGGTCGCAGGTTCGCAACAAACGTCGCCGCTGTTGGTCGCAGCAGTCGCCGCCAGCCGAGAGGAGGAGTCGAGAGGAGTGAATGGTTAGGGTTAGACCCCCGACTCCCCGAGTGCGCTGATTTTGTTCCCCTACGCTGATTTCGAGTTTTCGGCCCACGAAGCGTTCGCTGATTTCGGCCCAGGAGAAATAGCGTCGCTAAGTGTATTGCTTGTTTAGCGGCAATAGCGCGCTAATAGCGGTTTTTAGCGCAAATGTTCACGTCGCGGCAAAAGTGACATATCCTAGCGTTGTTGCCGTCCAGCCGCTATATCCGGCTATAGCGGCCGCTATCGCCGGCGATTTAAAACTTTGGTTATATGCAGCAAAAAGGTGGAGAAGGCAGGCAACCGCTTCAGTTGTCCCAAGTGTGGAAAAGAACCTGAGAAGATAGCTCCAATGTAAATTCGATAATACATAATTATTTTGATACTAGTTTGTCCTGTACTAACATAATTTTTTATATTATTTGTAGGTATAAGCTTAAGCTAGAGATAAGTGATTCAAGTGCAACAACAACTTGCACCATGTTCGTGACCGAAGCTAAAAATTGCTTAAGCTATCAGCAAGTTTCTTATTAGATATAAGATGGCTATGACATCCATGAAAGAACAAAATTGATCCAAAAAATATGTGGAAAGACACTAATTTTTCAGTTCAAATTGGAGGATTGTAATCTCAAATATGGTTATCTGAACTGTACTGTCTACAGATTTTTTTTAGTGCTGAACAAGTATGTGCTGTTCTTACTTTTGCATGTAGATGTTGAATGATGTATTTCATTTGTTTTATGGTAACTCTTTATGTAAATTTATAATAGCACCAATTGCTATTTTTCTGCAGCAATGTTTGGACAGGCTGTCCAAGAATGGGCAAAAGGATGATAATTTTGAGAGCACTGTTGTATAGCATAAGATGATGCATGATGATGTTGAAGCCACCGAGGGAGATGAGACATCACTGTCCACAAATATTCAATGCGTAAGTCATGCATTATGTATTAAACTTCGCTTTTTTTTAAAATCAAGCCAATGCTCCCTACTCGTGATTGCAGTATAAATTTGCAGCAAAATTCCCCATTTCAACTCATCCCATGCTCGCTTAACTCTCCCGACGCACGAACTCGCCACCGCTCCGCACCTCCTCGGCCATCTCCGACGCTAGCCGTCTCGGGAGCCTAGCAAGCCACTTTAACCCCTCCATTGTACTTCTTGGACCCCTCTGATGCTTCCTCTGATGCTCTAGTGAAGTCTAATTGGCCTCTCTTCTCTCGCAGCTCGCCGGCCTGACTTTCTTCCCCAACTCCAGCCACTTCACCTCACTGGTGAATTCGACCACCGCAGACTAATTCTATTCGCCAAAAGCTTCCTCGTGGTCAGGCGAAGTCAATCCCATCGCCAATTTGAAGGTCCGCTAACCCCTCCTCTCCAGCACTGATCGCCCTTTCTGCCGCCTGGCCATCACCGTCGCCAGCTCGTTCCAGACCACCCCGGGCTCGACTACTTTCGTCAATGAGCTACTGCCGACCCCTAGGAGCTTCCCTTACATTCAATTGAGCTCTCGTTGCTAGCACGGCCGTCGTGCCCTCTGCCCTATTCCCACCACCGTCGAAGTCACCGCGACAATTGCTCGAGCTGTTTGAGACCACACCACCCCACCTGAAGGTACGCACAAGCCCCGTGGGACCATTTTGGCATGCTCCAGCGAGGCCCGGCCACTCTTCACCGTCGGCAACCCGCGCTACCGCTCGGCCGAAGCCGCGCACTGTTCCGACATCATTAAAGCATAATCTCACTTTAAATGCTAATGATTGGGATTAGTTAATGCTAATGAAATACTGACCGGTGGGCTCCGTAACGGTTTATCCCTAATGTCCTACTGACAATCGGGCCCTACCTCAGTTAATAATCTGTTAAACCCGAATTTAAAATTTGTCACAGTGACAGGTAGACCCCACCTTACTGTTGAACCGTACTATGGCCCACATGTCAGTCTCTGACGATTAAATAATTTTAAGAATATAATTAAACTAGTGGGCCCCACATGTCATACTCTTAGTGTCTAAAATCCAAAATTTAATTAAAAATTTAAAATAAACTAGTGGGACCCACATGTCAGAGAAAGGACTCTCTCTCCTCTTTTTATTTTTGGGATTATTCCTGAAATTAAACTTTGGAGAGCTCATTCTTCCTCACCGTAACTCTGATTTGAGAGAAACTTGTTTCTAAAATTTTCTAAATTCAAGATCTTTCTGTTAGTGTTGGTTTTGTTCAATTTGGAGTTCATTTGAAATTTTAATTGGGTATTTATTTCTCTCTTGCCTATTGTTTTCCTTCCGACGTTTCCGTTCAAGTAGAATTCGAGGACGTCCCCGACCAACAATTCAATGTAGCACCGGACCCGCAAGACTTTCCAACTACAGACCCAGGAGAGTCAGCAATTTGATCATTTTGATCCTACGTTTATACAAATTATGTTCGTTTAAAGTTAATCAACATGCATGCATTATTATATGTACAATCATATGATACATGTAAGCTAGCTACTACCTAAATTGCTAAGGTAGCGATACATAGCTATGCCCTCCTTGCTAACTTGACAAAAATTGATACCATTGTCTTCCTAGGTGCTATATCTAAAATATTTAGTTCATCTAATTACAAGCTACGCTAAGTCAAGTCGTAACCAGGGTCTTAGTTACCCTACACATCATCATCTCTTGTAAAACATAAAATCTTGATACAACTTATCTTATGCTTCTCAAAACCCTACAACTTGCTTAACTGGTCTAGGCGGAAGGTAAGGATGGTGGGTGTGGGTGTAACACGAGAACTTGTGGTTGGGGGTATGTACCGCCTGGACAAATTAAGTGCTTAATCCTGTGTTGACCTCTTCATACAAAACAGTACAAACCACAAGCTGGCAAACTGTAGGCATGACTAACTAATTTACATTGCTAGTAAAGGAAAGCATTTCGGGGTGACCCACAGGTCGTGGTGCTGGTTTAAGCCGTCGTGGACACGAGTCGTGACGCTGGTTTAAGCCACTGTGTGGCGCAAGAGGGGGTCTGGGTGAGGCAAAAATAGCTTTCCCCAAATGAAACCTTAGCGAGTGTAATCCTTTGCTAGGTGCATGGTAAAGGTCATGTGATTATCCTCTTGATCTGCATGTCTAAGAAAACATATGGAATATAGCAACAGGGTTATCTCTTGTGGGTAAAGATGTACAACCTCTGCAGAGTGTAAACTGTTTAAACAGCTGTGCCCACGGTCAAGGGCATGCATGGAAACCTCCTCGAGTTAATTCTATTTACAAAAATCTTTACGGGTGGGAGCAAAACAAGTCGAAGGGATGTACTTCACTTTTAATTTTACCTGGAGGGATGTATTCCAGTGGTGGTTAAATAGGGTGGACATAACCCAATAAACAAAAACTTAGCATTGGTGGATGGAACCATGTAATCGGTAGATGGAACCATCTACATTATATTTATTGCACAATTTCAATTAATACGATAAACTGCTAGATCATAGGATTTTTATCGTACTAATACTGCTTAAATGTTGATTTCCGCAAATAAAGAAACCTGAGCCACCATTTGTTAAGCCATGCATCTTATACTGTTGCATTCTGTGTGTTGGCTCGCGGAGCACAGTTGCGTGTGCTCACCCTCGCTCTCAATCTTCCCCAGAATTTGAAAATCAAGAGCAGTACGCCTTCTATGAGGAGCAAGGCCACGACGGTGTGGAAAACGATGGCAATTAGGCTTAGCTAGTAGTATTCCCATCTCTCCTCCCACAGTACAATCGACCATTCTAACTGACGAGTGAGCTCAGTATCAGCTATTCCTTACTAATATTGGATTCACTTGGGTTATCCCCAGTCACTGCCTGTGAAGGAGTGAGCCTTTCTGCTTCCTGTTTCCGCTATATTTTTGTATTGTAACTATGTGGCCTGACGGCCGTATGTAAAGACTAATCCCTCATATGGGTCTATCTCAACTCTGATATTGTAATAATAATATATCGTGTATGAAATGATCCAGTCATGTATCTGTAAGCACTATCTACTGATCCATGGAATGGTGCAGCATGATCATAGAGGATTCGGAATGACAAAATCCGGGTTCGACATTATATATACACACACACACACACACATATACACATACATATATATGCTTCAAAAATTCTTCCTTCTTGATACAACTCTATCGAGGACTTCATCCTTCGTCATGATTTTCCTTTACTATTTTATTGACCTGCACATCAGAGAATAAAGATTCATCTCTATGTGTATTTTTAAAAGAAAACTCACAAATATCATTTCAAATATGATGTTACTTGAAGTTGATCAATGCATATATGATTTCTCAATACAACAGCAGTGGGTAACATTCTTGTGCCATGTATATATGATCACTTGGTGTTCTCTCATGCATGGGCAAATATGCAGTAGTGAGCCCGGGCTCATTGGGCATGAACAGTGAAGGAGGAAGAGAGTTAGGGGAGAAAGAAGAAAAGGAGGGACGGGTAGTGGTAAAATGGTGATGTAATATGAAGGACCCAATCTTTGGAGTGACATTACATTCTGTATAGTTGTAAATCATAAAACGCCATTCTTCCGAGTGGCATATACTCAGTTGTCCCAAAATAAATTAAATCACACTCCTAGCTGACTTTGCCCCATTTCTGTCGTAGAATTACTATTACCCACAATTATAATTTGATTTCTCATGAAAAATAAATTTGATTTTTGTCTATTGCAAAAAGTTATTATAGATACGTTTTTTTAAGGAATTATTGTAACCTGTTGTTGGGCCATCATCTAAAGAGAATACCTTATGCTTTATTTTTATTGTAAAAGTGAGAATAATTGGTCAAGATAGCTATCTTAGATGTAACTAAGTGTTGTGGGATCAAATTCCAAAATAACTACAGATAACCCACCTTAGCTTGTTGTAAGACCACAACTATACTTCTATACCACAACAGCGTTCTTATTCCATCTCAATCGACCTTTCTTTTGCATATATGTATGCTTCTGTTGCGTAATTATGCTTGTATGGACATTTGAATCAAACAGTGTCATCCTCAGTGGCGGAGGGATCGAGGGGGAGATCAAGGGGAGCTTCAGCTCCCCTATCTTGCCATTTTTTTTAACATCCCTTAGTCTTCTATGTCAAAAGATTTAATGCATGTTTATAGTCCCTCCAAGCATCTACATTATGTTTATAGTCTATATATTTGATGCATGTATGCTAGTTGTGTTATTTTTTATGATGGTGGCATGGTACATACAACTCATCCTTACATGTTTTTGTCACACAGGATTATAGATTCACAAAAAATCATCACATACATTCAGACATCTAATTATAGATTCACAAAAAATATAAAAATAAAAAATGGAATGGAATTACTTTTCATGATGAATCTAACAATATCACTTCCATGTGAGAAATCCAAATATTTTTGTGTATATTAATGGTCAAAGTTTTAAAAATTTGACTGTACTATCCTAAAACGATATCTATTTGGAAATGGAGGGAGTGTTTCTTTTCTTTTTTTGTATGGAGATACTACTTATACATTTCTTTAGGCTTAACCAGGATTCACACAAACAATTCTTAACAAGTAGACCTGGCCAATTGGGCCACCTGACATGGCATGGGCCCGGATAGGGCACGGCCAAATTAAGCCTAGTACAACTGGCTCAAATAATTTACTATGCCATATCATGCCAACCCATGTGCCTGCTCTCCGACACATGCACGACACTGAGAGGGGTCAGGTCATGCCATGGTTGGCTTGGGCACGCTTAACCCAATGGGCCCCTGATGGCCCGATTTGACGCTGCCCCAAAGTTGCCCCACCTGCAGCCACCGTGCCACCATTGTGACCCACGCAAGAGGAGAAGGCTGAAGGAAGTGGTCAGTGGGGGAGGTAGGCTAATGAGAGGGAGAGCCGGAGAGATGAGGCAGTGGCCGAGGTGGGCAGGGACAGAGGAGGCAGTGGCCGAGGTGGGCAGGGACAGAGGAGGCAGTAGCCAATAGGGACGGAGGAGAAGAGGCCGACGGGGACAGCTTGCCCAGTGCCTAGTGGTGGTATTGCCGGTGCCGTTGCCTCATGCAACAGTGCGGCAATGGCAGGGCCACAAGGTCTAGGGGCAGGGGGAAGGGGAAGGGTGCAACTGGGCAAGGGCCAAAGGGGGCCACTAGTAGTGGTAGAAGGGTGAGGCTAATGGAGACTATGGTTGGTCAGATGATGACAATGAGTTATTACTTTGACGGGTTTACTATGTTCTGCACACACATTTACTATCATTTATGCAATGAATTAGTTTCCATAATATATAGAAAGGAACTTACAACATCTAATCTGACGAGCTGCATAGCCTAAGGTTCTCTAGAATACTAGGGAGGGGCCTGACTAGGGGTGTCAAACGAATCTGGATTATCTATTTTATCTAGCATCCGTATTTGGATGATAGCAAATGTGGTACGCAAAAATGCATTCGTATTGTAAAATGAATCCGAATCCAGTTACTATCTAGATTTTTTTGTCAAATATAAATATGAATATGGTATGTAGAATAGGTGCAAAATCGAATACAAATACGAATAATATCTAGATTCTGCATATATAATAGTAGTAGCTAGCTAATACCTATCTTTTGCATTTGACCTCTAAATTAGGCATATTATATATGCATTTCGATCATCTCGATGAGCCCGTCGTCATCGTGGACTCTATTTTGGCATTCCATGATTTTAATTTTGGCATATCGCCCAAAAAATCTTTTTGTATGCTCCTTTTAGCCAAATTCGATATGTTTATAATGATTTATTTGCAATATATCTAGAATTAGTTAGGATTTGTGGCAAAATGGCACCAATAATTAATAATTACATGATAAACTAGAGGAAAAGGGGCATAAATATTACTAGTTTTATTGTGTTCTAGCATATACACACTACGAATTTTTTTACTATCACAATGTATCAAATTTACCACACGTACCATGAAATTTTACTATGCTATGAAAAAATGTTATTGTACTATTGATACAACTTTACTGTCATGCAACATAAATTTTACCATCAACTATGTTACCTCGATGGGGTCACATGTGGTCTCCCTCTAGATGCACACGGGTTTCTTGTGAGCAACTTGAGCAGGTGTAGATGCTTGTGGTTCGGAGGGTTGGTTCTAGCTTGTGTCAACAACAATCTCCAGTGCCAACTAACTATCGGCAATGGTGATCATCTTCACCATCGAGTAGGCCTTTTTGGAAGTCCTCATTTTACTACAAATATAAAACAAGAAAAGCTTTTTGTGTGTTTGGGGAAATTTTTTGTCCAGGAACAACCAAAACCCTAGATCCAAAATCGAAAAATGCACATCCGAGTCATTAAACATGACAACAAAAATACCCCAAGATCACCAAAAATGCATGCGATGGGGGGGGGGGGGAGAGGATACGTATACCTTTGATGGTGCAGATGTCGCTGGGAATGGGTGCGGTTGAAATTGCCATGGAGAAAACAGTTCACACGGGTGGTTTTAGATTTGGATAGGCATAGGAGACTCAGAGAGAGAATTGAAAAAGGCTGTAGTGGAGAAAACCAAATGTCACGACCTATCCCGATAAATAAGGCAACTTACCACCCCCCCACTAGTTGTTTCATAAAAAAATTGAAAATTTTGAACCGCACACTTATCACAGCCGTAAAACATGTGTAACTCTTCTATGGTCAAATACATTTTAATTTAAGGCAAAACTTAATGCTTTGAGGCAATACTAAATTTACTACATTGATACAACAAATTTAATAACTCTTACGATGAAGATTATTGTAACCGAAATGCAATGACAGCTAATAATAAATTACTATTTGTGCCATATGAATTTATTACACCAATGCTTTCCTTTTACTATGTTAACCATGGAGTATACTTATGTGGGCACGTTAAAATTATTATCTACAAGACAAAAATTTACTGAACAAGTGCTTCAAGCACACTTAATTGACAACACATAATAAACACTCAAAATGTCTGGAATGACTTACTGCACCAAGAGTACTCTATTACTGCTCGTCTCAAGCACTATTACAGCCTTCATACTAAAAATTTAAGTCAGTGGAGGCGCTTGGGCCTCAGGGACTCTCGAGGATTAATGTGTTAAATGAATATGCACAAAAGGCAGGAACACTTGGGGGAGGCGCACATACAGATGGGATGGGCTTGGTCATGGGAGTCAGGCTCGTAGTGTGTGGCTGCCTGGCTAGCGTGTAGAATAGCCTATTCTACACACAGCAACATAGCTACATAACAATATATCTACATATAAATTGAGAATTTGAGTTATATGATCTACATTTTTAATGATATAATGGATGAGTTGTAAATAAATAAAGACATAAAAATGTAATAAATTGAGATGCAATAAATGAGTTATAAATAAGTAAAGACACAAAATATTTAAATAAAATGAGATTTCATAAATTAGTTGAGATAACAAATAAAAGGAGAGACAAAAAGGCAATTAGAGATAAATAAATTGAATATGTAATAAAGAGCTTTATTGATGTTTATATGGCTGCCTTGTTAAAAACTTTGCCAAGTAAAAACTCAATGTGAGAAAACATTAGCAAAGAAAAAAGAATACGGCCTTGCTTACATCAGGGTTCAAAGTGTCATTGTCTCGATGAAGATTGTCAAATGACTCCGCCAACTCCGCATTTTCAACGATGTGTTGCTATCGTATGTTGGCATGTTCCCAGTCTTTGACAGTAAGAAGTACTTCAACCATCTCTCTTGTAAGACTTCAAAGAAACTGTAGAGACTGGAACAGTTAACAATCCCGTGGTTGTATGGATAGCACCGGATATGTTATCTTGTAGTCCTACCACAACTTTAAAATGTTGACATCCTCCTGGCATGGAATGGAACCGCTATCTAGATAGTCGGATAGCTCCTCAATGTTGCGGTTGCTTTGTCTGCGTGTAGTGCTTGATGTTGTACAACCTAAACCTCCAGAAGAAGAATCGGTATGCCAGATCTTTCCCCACAGGTTTTTCTTTTTACCTGTGGAGGGTGGTGCTGGAGGTCGTTACGATAAACTCCCTGAAACTTTTCTCATACTTGCAATAAACATCGGTTAGTTGAGTATAAACATGTGAGTAATAGCTAGAATAATATGTCCGGTTTGCTTTTGTGAATCTTGTTAGTATAGTGAATCTTGTGAGTATGAACATGTGAGTAATAGCTTTAGTGAATCTTGTTAGTTTAGCTCTAGGATCTAAAATAAATGCAAAAGCAAATAAAATAGGAATTTCCTTCCAATATTTCAAAATTTTGATTTCATAGCAAATATAGCTTGTAAGACTTATCATTTTCGTTAGCTTACAAGTGAGTAGCAATATCAAGAATATGATGCACAATTATAGGAGATATTGGGGAATAAACTGTAGTTAAAGCAATAGTGGAATTGTAAAAAAGTTCAAGAAAGAGAGTAACCTCTCAGCAACAAACCAATGTTGCTCAGTGAGTAGAGGCCCGCTGACGCTTCCATCGATGCTTTGGTTGTGCGAGTGGATGAATACAGAGAATGTACTCTTGTAAGGCAAAAGACTCTTCAGCACCATGTATGTAGAGTTCTATCTTATCGGCATGTCCAAAACAAACTTTCTTAGGCGTATGCTCATTGCAATGCAATAGTTCTTGTATGTAGCTATATGTGAGTTAGAAGTATTTATAAATGATATTGTGTCACATAAAGGTTTAATATACACATCCAACCTCTCCAACTAGATTTAACTACCAGATTAATAATGTGTCATGCACATCGCTGATGTAGTAAGAAAGATTCGATGTATGTACTAAACAATGGTATTAGAATATCCATTGCCTTAGAATTTGTGGTAGCACTATCTACGGTTGTTAAAAAAATTTATTAGTGAGACCAACATCTTCCATAACTTTGATAATACACTCCGCAATATTATCACCGGTATGAGCAATATCAATTAAGATAATCCTCCCTACCTTGACCACTCCATATATCTAAGGTCAAGGCAATAGAAAATGTGCATGTAGCAAATATTTCTTTTAGTTTATTATAGCTATTATTGTAGTACCTAACAAGATATCTAGTAGTTGTTTGTCCAGATACTGTAGTAAATCTAGGATTATCAGCAGTCTTAATATACTTTTCAAATGACTCCCCATAGTATAAAGGTAAATATCGGGTAGAAATTAATCTACAAAGAGATTCTCTAGCTACCTCGGGATTGTAGTCCCAGTTACATACCATACTATCAGGGTTGTATTGGAGTTGGGTATGCCTCATTGACACTCTTTGTTTGGCCAAACATCTGCTTGCATGTCTTTGCAAGTGGTCCGTTCTACCTAAAGATTTTGTAGTAAATTCATTATGATAAATTTGCAAATAGCATACTTCACCTTCTCTCTTTGTGTGTCTTCCTAGCATGCAGCATAAAAGTGTTCCCACATATTGGAAGTGCATGACCTAACCTCTTTGCTCCAGTGCTTGCTGACATAGAGGCACTTGTGGAGCCAGAGAATGTTTTTGCTGGAGGCACCTTATCTTTATGCTCTAGTTCAAGTAGGGATGGCAATGGGTACCCGAAACCCGATACCCGGTGGGTTTTTACTCTATTAGGGCATGGGTCTAGGTCAAATTTTTAACCCATGGGTCTCTTAATGGGCAAAAAGTCCAACCCATCAGGTCTACCGGGTTCGGGTATATTCCTATAGTACCTGAACCCGTAAACCCATGGGTAATATAAACCCGGCCATCCCAGCAAATCAGCCCATACCTCGGCCCACAATTACCCCCAAAACTTCTATAACCGGCCTGGCCCAACTAGTGCGTATAAAAGATGTAACCCTAGCTCACTCACTCGGTTGCTTGTTGATTCAAAAGGATGCATAGCTTTTGATAAATAGAGTGAACTAATGAATAGTGATGTGCATTGTGGATTTGTCGTTGCTTGTTTCATGCATATTAGCATATAAATTGAACTTATTGTTGACTTGCTAAGCACGCACCGCTCGCTATCTCAGCATACCGTTGTCGGGCACAAAGCGACCGTGGTACCGTTACCGAGTGGGCATGGGTCTGGGTAAAAATTTGCACCCGTCAACGGGCATGGGTTTTTTAGCGGGCGCGTCCAACTTTCACAGGCACGGGTTTGGGATGGCAAAACCCAGCGGGTTTGTGCCCGTTGCCATCCCTAAGTTCAAGTGCAATCGTAGGATTCTTAAAGGATGAAAGGTCCTTCAATGTGAGGCCATAATCAGTAAGATCAAAGTGATCCATCAAGAAAACTGTGATTCAAAAATTACAATATTATTAACTACACCTCCTTCCAAATAGTAACAAAGTAGCAACAATACTCAATAAAAATCTAAAAATTTTACTATAGTTACCTCTCTTGTCGAAAGCATTGGATTCTAAAATTTTAGCTATTTGGCGATTGTGTTTTGAATTTTGAAAATTTTTCATAACATGTATCTCAATTTTCACAACACAAACGAGAGAAGAGATTGAGGGAGGAGTTACGGCTGGATGAGAGAGGGGTGCATGCCTATTTATAAAAATATTTGGGATTTTTTTTGAGATTTTTAAAATTTTTAAGCCTCCACAACTAAAAAACAATTAAAATTTGGAAATTTCGTGTCCAACTGTACCTTAATGAGCCTAATTATTATATTCGTGTAGTGTCATGCCATGCTAAATGGGCCTAATGGCACTAATGGTGATGTTGCCGCATGCGGCAGTGCGACTGTGTTAGGGCCGTAGGGATCAAGGGGTAGGGGGCCAAGGGGAGGGGGCAACTGGGCAAGGGCCAAAGGGGGCCACTGATGGTAAGTTTTACTAGCAATCGTAAGTAAGTTTACTGTTTGTTATAAGTAATTTTACTGCTAATTATAAATAATTTGATTGTCAGTTGTAAGTATTTTTATTGCCAGTCATAAGTAATTTTACTACCAATCGCAAGTAATTTTACTGTCAAGTCATCCGTCTGTACTCAGTAGAGTACAGTAACCCTAATATAAATAATTTTACTGCCATCTGTAAGCAATTTTATTGTCCTACCATAGAAGAGTTACTATACTCTTCTAAGCAGACCTCGCCTCTTGAAAGAGTTTGGAGGGGGAGGGGGGTAAATGGCGTGTCATGTCGTACTGGACTGGGACGTGCCTTGACATGGTACTATGCGTGTTGTGCCTGGCCGGGCTGTCATGCCGAGGTGCCAGCCTAAGCACGAGACATCTAATCTAGCCATGCCAACACGATCTATTTATTGTTCGTATCATACCATATCTAGACTAGACCAATAGTACCATGCCTCATAACATGCCTCGGGCTAGTACAGTTAGCCTGGGCCATTTGAAGTCTGTTAGCAAGTGCCATATTCAGTGAGAGTTGATGTTCGTTTCCTACAAAATTCCAATGAAACGTAGTCAAAGCTTGTTAAGCTTCGACCGCCCATACACAAAATTATTTGGAGAGTGAAATGGAAATAATATTCGTGGGTTTTCCATTGAACATGTTTCCATGATACTACGTTTGTGAAGTCTGAGGCTATTCCCCATAAAATTTGCTTAGCTCAGCTTATAAAACTCAAGTTTTAAGGAGTAAGTTGAATTTGAGTGTAGTTTTTGGCTGAATTCTTTTGCACTTTCAGTCAGTTTATGCTCATACAAATGATAGTAACTAACTTTTAAACGGTACGGTTTTTCAAGTCGGAGTTAACAAGAAGATTATAGTAAAAAGTGTACTGAGTTCAGCTGTATTGATCAAAATCATATGCGACTATTTTTCTATACATACTACCTCTCATGAATAGCCAGAATTTAAATATTTAATTCATAAGCCATAAGTTCAAACGAATCCACCCATTTTATACACACAAACTGAACAGCATATAGAGCATTATTTTTCTCCATAAAAATTACAACTCTATGGCAGTAAATCTGCAACTAAAAAGATCTAAGCACCCCTAAAATCAAACTTTTCAAAAAAAAATCCACCCGTGTCACATTTGAAAAAAAAAATCCTCGAGAAGAAAAAAGAAGAAACCAATTATAAAAACCCAACTACGTACGTCCCAACAGCAATTCCGTCCAAAACGCACGCTTCTAGATGCAACGTCCGCGCGTACCTACCCCGGCTGATTGCGCGCGGTTTCCGTCGTCGGCACGGCATGCAGTTCTCCGGCCAAGCCTATGTCCAACAACGTATGCACGTTTATTTGCATGGCCCAGCTCGCGCGCACTCTAGCCCTGCCGGAGCAGCCTCCGTCCGGCGTCCACAAAGACCGATCCCAACGCCGCGAACTCGGCGAGGAAAAGATCATCCATCCCGTCACCGAAGAGCGCAGGGAAGAACAGCAAGAACGCCGAGCCGGCAACGAACCCCACCACGAGTGGCGTGGCTACCACTTGCGGCAGACGCGCCCTGCACCTGCGCGCGCACCACCTCTCGAGGCACACGCACGCGCCGTTGAGCGCGAAGAACGCCGTTACCTGCCCGGTGGGCACGCGGAAGGTGATGTAGTACGTGATCACCTCGTGCATGAGCCCCGACACGAGGAACGTCGCGAGCACGCCGACCGGCGCTCCGAGGCGCTCCCTGACTGGGTTGTAGACGGTGGGGCGGAGCACCGCCGACGCCATGAGGTTCCACCGCCGGCCCCAGAAGTCCTGCAGCGAGGCCGAGAGGTACGGCCTGTCGAACTGCTGCTCCAGCTCCATTCCGAGCGCCCTCCCAGCCGCGGCGAGGCACGGCAGGAGGAAGTCGAGGAAGCAGTAGATGATGATGCCGTAGAGGGTGAACGCCGTGTAAGGGTGCATCTCATTCTTGCCGCGGAGGAAGTGGATGATTGCAGCCATGACAGCGAGCTTGATGGTGGAAGACACGAGAGGCAGAGCGACGGGCTTCGCGACCGCGGCGCCATCAGCGGGCTGCCGGACAAGCTTGACGGGGAGCGCGGCGGTGAAGACGAACGGGAGAGGGCGGAGGGCGGGATCGAGCGGGCCGCGGCCGGAGGCAAGGAGGAGGACCTTGAATTCGCCAAGCCAGACGAGGAAGAAGGCGGCAGTGCCACGGGCGGAGTAGAGCGGGACGGCGAAGGGGAGTTTGAGGAGAAGGGCGAGCACCGGGATGAGGGCGACGAGGCGACCGAATCCGGGGCCGAGGTGGGTGGCCGCGAGGCGGGCATAGAGCATGGCGGCGGCAACCACCACGGGCACGGTGATGACGGCGTGGTGCATGGTGTCGTTGGAGGCAGGCGTGTGCGCGTGCGTGTGCGCTCACTTGTGTGTGGCTCCGAGTGGAGCTCGGGCTAACGGTTGCGTGCGATCGACGAAAGAACGAGAACGAGCAATTAACGGACGCCGCAGGTTGACGTGTGCTGCTCGGCACCTTAGGAGTTAGGAAGAGGAAACATCGTCAATATTTAGGCTCTCTGTTGAACTTTGAAACACGTTGTCTGCATAAGAATTTGGGGGACATGAATGTCTTTTCTACTGAGCTAAACTTTTGACTTTTCATAGTTCTGTCAAATTATTGTGCCCTGAAGACTAGAACAGAGACTTGACATGTGTGGATGTCACAGTTGCTTCTGAAGACTAGCAAGGAGAAGGTTGCTTCGATGAGATGGAGGATGCTTCTGAAGACTGTGCCGTGCTAACATGGTATGGATCTATCGTACTTTGGGTCACGTTGTGTCGTGCTGGCTCGGTTTAGTTTATTATAGTTAAAAAATCAATTTTAAATAGTTTCTCGAAAGTTCAGTAGCTACATGGAATAGACGCACTAATAATAGACTATCTCTATTTACATAATGGTTAATTGCAACATACATGGGATGGTTATCTCATCAAATGCTAGAATTAAAAAGATAGTTGGTGATAGGAGTTATGTTAGAATTAAAAGCGTTGTAGTAGTAATTTGCTTACATAAAATAGAATCACAATGCGGTGAGCTATGTTGTAAAAATTATAAATATATATTAGAATATGTTGATTTGTAAAGACAAAAATTGTAAAAAAATCACTTGAAAGTATGTCAGAGTTTTTCCATACAACTATTTTATGGCACTTTCACCTCCCATTAGTACACATTTCTTTGAAACTCTCCTGCTACCTGTTTTCATATGATTTTTGATGACATTGTCAATCTAACTCTCCAATGTGCACGAGGTGGTCTTCCAGCGCGACAAAGTGGTCAGAACCAGACCTTTTAATGCGAAAAATCTGTTTGACCTATTGAATTAGTTTGATCTTTTTCTCTAGCCGTACTAGTTTTAGACATTTTAGAATTTTACAAGTTAACTTCTATTTTCATCATCATATTAAGGCTTAATTGCTACGCATAATTTTATTTAATTGTGTATAGATTTTAAATCTCTAGATGGCAATTAATTTATTTTGGAGATCCTAAACAATTCTTAATGGGTTTCTACCATTTATATGTGACTACTAAATTAATTAATTATTTAAATTAGCATCAGAATTATTTAAAGAACTATTTACCAATTTAATCGGTATCCGTTAAATTTTAATCTACTGACAATACTAATTTTATTTTTAATAATCATAAATATTTTTTAGTGTGGTTTGTAATTTAATACAACTAACAAGGTTTTACTGAATAATTAACATGCAATAGAATGTTCAGAGTTAAATAACTACGAAAAACAATTTTTATTAGATACATACTTAATTTCTTTCTTCTTTTTCTTTTTTCCTTTCCTTTCTTTTCTTTTCTTCTCCACTCCTCTTTCCTTGTTTTTTTTCCTTCCACCCTTTTCTTCTTTTCTTCACCGAGCGTTGGCTTTTCGGCTTTATTCCCTCCCCTATTCTTCCTCTCGGTCTCTCCTCCCTCTCCCCGGTCCAGATCGATGGCGCCTTCTCCCCTACGCTGCCGGCTCTCGGCTCTCTGCTCTGCCCCAGCCCTCAGCTCCAACGCCGCCACCTCCTCTGCGCTGCCTCCCCTCTGCGCCGCCTCTCCTCTGCGCCGCCTCCCTTGGTTACTAGCCACCGCACCCCTGTGCCTCCAGCCCATGCGCCGGCTCCCCCTCCAACTCCTCCCTGTTTTCCCTGTCGCCAGCCACTGCGAGGTCACGGCCGTGGGCGTCAGGGAGGGCATTGTCGGTTGTCCTCTGATATTTTTCATTCAGCTTTGACGTCCGATAAAAGAAACAAGGTGTTACTGCATAAATTTTGGTATCACTTGATGAGCAATACTTGCAAACTGCAGTGGCTCTGTGGCTTTTTGTGATTCTCTGCATGCCTGGTGATTTTGATATTGTGCTGTGCCGACACCAGAGTTGTAGACTGCAGTTGGAAACAGCTGAAGGGACAGATTGCTGTTGTTATGAGACATGAAAATCAGCTAAACTTTAGTAGTGCGTTATTCTACCTTGGAAACATGTGCAAAGTTTTCACTTCTTTGAGGTTAAACTGATTTGATTGGCTCACAAGATAGAAAAGAAATTATCTATATGTTTTAGTGTTTGGTTGTGTTCACTATTCAATGATCGTGTTTCTTATTTAAGGTCCATGGCATCCATGCAATTAGAAACATGTGGAAAGTTTTCACTGCTAGCATAGTAGCATTTGTTCGTAAAATGTAGTCTAAATCTCGATGTAGGAACCTTTTCAGATTTGTTCATTTCATTGTTGTTTTATTTAATTTTGTATACGTCCTGCATTGCGGTGTGAAAGGCAAAAGTAGAACTTCTTTTCTCTTGTTCAAAACATTTGAATGTTTGATGGTTTCTGGCTGAAGAATTGATGGCATTGCTATTTGGACATTATTCATAACTATCTTTGTGTACAAGTATATATCTATTTGGAAATTGCCCATAACTATTTGCATCTGTAATCTGGATATTGTATCAAACTGAACAAATGATTTTTCATTTTTAAATTTAGGCATCTTCAGTGCTACTGGAAGAGGAATAGTGCAAAAGTAAGATGACAAGATGTTCTGTCTTGCTGATTTGCTGCTATGTAATTTTTTTTTTGAGACATAGTATCTTGGTATTATTGAACTATGTATGTTATATATGAACTACATATCAACTAAGTGTGAACTAAGTTTCACATATGTGATGAAGTAAGTGTGAATGTGTACTGACTTGTGAGTTATGATAGCTAAATGTGGTATACTAAGTGTTAATGTGTTATGTTTGAGATGAGCTAATTAATGCAGCTTGCTAGTGCCAATGTTTTGTGTAGTTGCTGAAAATATGAACAATTCGTGAATGTTTACATCAAATAAATTAGTTATATGTTTTCGTTAATTTTTGGCATACAATTTAAGGGCTTTTTATGTTCCAAGAAATATTCGTGACCATATTCGTTTCGATTCGTATTCACTCCATATTTGTGTTCGATACTATTCGCATCTGCATTCGTATATGGGATATTCGTATTTGTATCCACATCCAAGAAAAAAATATGAAAATAAATATGGTAGAGTTATTATCCGTCTATATTCAATCCGTTTTCACCCCTACCCGTATCTATGGGCTGTGCCGAAGAGGGCTGTTAGGGTCACAGGATCCAGTGTTTGGTCACCTTCTAAAGTGCTGTATTTTTTGGTTTTTGGTATTTAGCTAAAATGGAACCGTAACAGTGATTAGTTTTAGATATTCAATTAAAAATGAAAAAAATAAAAATATTGTTATATCTTCATAAACAATCTAAAAAAAGAAAAAAAAACTACGTTAAAAATTAACAGTTCCAAATCGCTAAGTTAGAAGTCCGAAGCTATGTTGTTTGTAACGTGACCTCCGTAACGTGGATCCGCCCTCCGGTCTCCTATCGTGCCGCGCGAGTTTCGTGATGCATAGCTGTTGGCGTGCGTGCGCCAGCCAGGTGCTCCACAGAACACTAAGGAAATGTTTGAAAGGCGTGCGCACAAAGCACATTATCTTCCTGCATGTTCCTGTGCGCGGTGCGCCTCTTTTCCAAAAATCTGCGCTACTTGCGATTACTCCAACTCGACGTCCGACGTGCACCTTCCGTTGGGTGATGTGGTCCTGCACGCGGAGGGGGGCGAATTAGCTTCCCTCTTCAACCTTCCCTTGTTGGCTTCTCCATGGTCAATCACGTGCTTCATGACCCTTCCGTGTTGACCTCGCTCTCTTGACCGTTCCCAATTATAAGTTAGCGTGATCAACTGTTTTGCCTATCAAAATTTGGCGACAATAATATGCAATCTTGCTTTAGTTCAATCTTCCATGCTAGCTTGTGTACTTGCAGTAGCCGATAAATTTGTTTGATCTTGTGAGTGGTCTACGACTCTTAGTAGTCGTCTTTCTATTATGCTTGCTCTTATGTGCTCAATCTTTTTGCAGTACATATAAATGTTGCTCGCTATTAAATAAATTAAATTAGTTCCTAAAGTTCATAATTTCTCAGTTGTTTACTATTGGATCTAATATTACTCTATTACCATGTTTACTAATGTTTTCCAAAATTCACCAAAATAACCTTGACAATTTCTGTAAGAAAAAACAGCTTTGCGCACACGCATTTGGCAGTTTTTTATTTTAAAAAATCAGCTTTGAGCACATGCATCCGGCGCTTTAAAAGCTTGCAGTGGATTCTTTTGCACTAAGCCTCAAAAGTCAAATCAAAATTATAGGATTGAGTATGGCAACAGAAGTGGTGAATAGTACCTTTGCAACAGAAGTGGTGAATAGTACCTTTGAATTTTTTCTAAATACTCATCGATCGTTTACTCCGATAAGTACAAATCGATGCAGCGAAAACTTGAAGGCAAAAAAGGCACACCAAAGTCTCGAGCCAAAGAAGGCAAAATGCTGAAAAAGCTTAGTCCCATCGATCAGACCTCTCAGCGAGGGAGGTCTAACCCTTAGTCAGGGCGGTCAGATCTCTCCACCAGGGCAATTAGACTGGATGAAAAGTAAAATTATCTCGGTGAACAGTGAAATCAGTACTATTTCAAAACTAAGAATCCATGTAATTTTTGATTCGTAGATCCAAATAACTTGAAACTTGGCGTACACCTTCTCTAGGATTTTACAAATCTATTCCAATCAAAGATTGAGTAAACCATTGTCAAAGTTATGACATTTTTTATTTGCATGAATGATGCACTAAAAACAAGTAAAAGAAGATAATAATGAATAAAACTTGCTCGTAAGTGGAGGATACCCAAGATGGTTCTAAATGTATTACTATATATTACAGTAAGTAAGAACACCAAAGAAATTAAAGCAAAATTAGTAGGATTAAGAAATCATTCGGAGAGGCCAAATCAAGCAAAACAGGGCAACTTCACGAACTTACCAAACTTAACACCTAGATAGATGAGGATTGATTTCCAAGATACATCTCATCACTTGTCCTTGGTATACAACAAGACTAAGAAGAGGAGAAAAAAATATCAAAACCAACAAGATCAAGAACAAATCAATTAAAATAAGAGGGATTCATAATAGATGAACAAAGTTAACATATTGCTATTTGAGGATGAATGTTTTGTAGCCACTTCACCTGAGGACAAAAGAGCACACTATAGCACTCACACTTCTCAAACCCTAATCTTATAACACTTGGCTTCTAATGAGCAATAGTTAGATGGTTAACTAGAAATTCTCCATTTCAACCCATTAAATAGATAGGCAACTAGTATCTTAATGGATATTATCCACTTAGTATAAATGGGGAAAACTCGTTAACCTAACATAACACATGTTTTACACACACACACACTACATTTATACATGCTTTTCAAAGCACATAAACCCGAATATGTTAAGTCCTTAACCTTTGATCCACTTGATCATCTTAGCCTCTTCTTGACCTAAATTACTTTCTCAAGCATCGCTCAAGTGTTGCGGTTTATATCTAAGATAGTTTCTAATATTTTAGTCAACTTACTAAAATACCCTTTCTTGAGTTCTCCATCCTCCTTTGCAAGTAATTGTCATGTTTGGCACATGTACGTGCACCACTGGCTTACCACACATAGGGGTGGAAACGAGCCGAACCGAGCTGGCTCGAGCCAGACTCGGCCAAGCTCGCATCGAGCCGAGCCATGGCTCAACTCGGCTCGTTTAGAAATCGAGCTAGAATGCAGGCTCGCCTCAGCTCGTTTCGTGGCTCGAGCTGGCCAGCCGGAGTTACACTGGGCACCATTCGCACGAGCATGCTGGGCAACATACACACGGTGATTCACAACAACAACAAAAATTAGCAGCTGCTATGCACGGGAATGCAGACAGGCAAAACTCCTACCATTCTTCATCGATGCATTTCTCAGTTCTCACATGGATCAGCGTAAGCTACATCAGGAAGTGGGTAAACCATTAAGATAGCTTGCTCCTCCACTATTTTGGAACTGAAGCTCCCAAAACGGGGGGCGGTGGCGTGGGAGGAGGCGGTGGAAGGGCACCGGTGGTAGGGAGAAGACAGATCGACGACGGGGAAGAGCACCGGTGGTAGGGGAAGACAGATCGGCGACGGGGGAGAGTGCCGGTGGCACGAGGGGTGGGGGAGTGGTGGCACCGGGGGGAGGGGCGGTGGAAGATAGATCGGCGACGGGGGAGAGCGTCGGTGCCACGAGGGGTGGGGGAGTGGTGGCGCCGGGGTGGTGGAAGATAGATCGGCGATGGGGGAGAGCACCGGCGGCACGAGGGGTGGGAGAGTGGCGGCGCCGGGGGGCGGTGGAAGATAGATCGGCGACGGGGGCGGGGGAGCGAGGAGGGAGGCGACGGGGGAGCAGGGAGGGAGGCGGTGGGGGCGGGGGCAGGGGAACGGGGAGGAGGCGGCGGGGGAGCAGGGAGGAGGCGACGACGGTGGGGGCAGGGGCCGGGGAGTGGGGAGGCGGCACGCGGGCTTGTTCGGGCTCTCGAGCATCTCGAGAGCGGCTCGGGCTTGGCTCATTAGTGAGTTAAGCTATATCTTAGGCTTGGCTCACTGGGGGAAATTCTGAGCTCGAGCCGAGCCGACTACGAGCTCAAGTAGCTCGCGAGCCTCGAGCTTTTTGTCCAGCCCTAGCCACACATTGGTAAGACTCTTCTGTTTCAACTCTACCGAACCACGTTTCACTTGGACCGTCCAAACTACATAGTATAACCTGTCTCTCGACCTTCACTTCAACATTTTCTGCCTTCTTTGTGCCATGCTTACGTTCATCCATCTCATCTAGTATACTTGATCATTCTGCGTCGCAGTTGCTCTATGAAAGTAGTCTTGATCCTTGCCATTGACTATGATTGAATTCAAATGACTCTGCGCATCTAAAAACAAAGAAATCGTTTTCGAGTACTAGTTTTTCATAACTTGATTCACGTTAGCTGTAACATACATCATTTAATACGTATGTACTGATCTAGGTTAAACTAAATCAACCCAAGACTCAATTTCCCAAAATTTAGCCGAAGCACGTAGCCCTACCGGTTAGACCGCTAGTCTCGGTCAGTCTGATCGGTAGCCCGTCTGACCGACGGACCGACGGACCGACGAACCTGACCACCGCTCTGATGAAAAACCACAAATTTACAAATTTAAATTTTTACTTCTCTAAAACAATAATGGTTCATCAAAACAAAATCTCAGACCTTCTCATATGTCACATGGTCCTTCAAAAACGTATGATCCCACCCCGTTAGTACAGAAGAATTGCTAAACTATAGATAAGGAAGCCGGTTACTGCGTTCCCGACCCTTGTGCCTCTCAAAATAAAGTGCATCCTTCTCACATCGGGTTACGAGCAACGTGCTCTGATCTGGGCATCCGTTATCAAGAGCACACACATAAGGGCAGAAACATGCACACACCTGTTCATTAATTTTAGACAGCATCAACCATCACAACCCGTCATATGTAGTATCACTTTCAGCCTAATATCATTAGACACTATAGCATGTATTTTCTAAAACAGCCAAGCGGTCCTTGCGGGTGCTAAAGTACTGCATTATATTGGCAAGGATTTGGGAGTTATAACACCTAGCTAGAGGCATTTCTAAATCGCACACCCAGCTACTTACGATATAGCGCACAATAGTTTTCTAAAAATCAGGGAAATAACAAACCGGGAATAGGAAGTAAAGATTGTCTAGACAACATCTAACTAATTTTTTCTCTCCAATTACTCAATTTTTGAGTAGTTAGACCTAGATCTTGTGGAGCTCGTCCCTCCCACTCCCTAGCTGGTACATACTGTAACATCCCGAAAATATAAGGGACTATTGTATTTGTGAAGATTTAAAATCTTGTGTTGATTTCAGTATTGTCTAAAAATTTCCAGTGTATATTCGAGTTCCTTGATTTGGTTCCTTGCTAAAAATTCAAATAAGGAGAATCAAAATCCTGAATTAAGAACCGAGACAGTGAAAATCAAATTGAAAAGAAATTTCAAAATCTCTTTTGCTAAGCTCAAAATTTTAAAATTTTAAACAGGAAGATGGAATCCCAAAACCAATAATCAAAAATCAAAACCAAAGGTTTCCGATCCAATTTTCATACCCAAAATTCAAAATCAGAAGTTCAGAGTTATTTCTTAGAACTCAAAAATGTTAAAATTCAAATTTTGCGAGCCTAAAAGTTTGAATTAAGGTTTCAGATTCAAAACATATTTGCAAACTTAATCCTGGGTTACAAAAATTCGAAAATCCTCGAAAGCTTCTGGGCCCCAACCCATTTTTCTTTCTCCACCCCGGGCTCTTCCTCCCATCCTCTTTCTTTCTTTTTCCCAACCCTGAGCGCCCGCGAGCTAGCAGCTCTGGCCCACCCCAGTGCCCTCTGCTCTTCCTCCTTTCCCCTACTTTTGGCACCGTCTACAGCCGGCCTAGTCCGCGCGCTGGCTGCTCCGCGTGCCAGCTGTGCCCACTGGCCACCCCGCCCCTGGTTTTGCCTCGACAGCTGTACGCCTAGCACCACCCTCACAATGACCATGCCCCGGCCTTAATGACGCGCCACGCGCCACCCCGTCGAGCTAGCCGCCCCTCTCCACTAGCCCTACCTTGCCTACGGTCGCTGCACATCTTCAATGTGACCACCAGTCCTCTTCCTTTCCCCGAGCTATAAGAGCCCCAACATCCCATTTGCCCCTTCTCCCTCAAGCCAAGCTCGGCCGAGCAGCCCTGCGCTCGCACCAACCGTTGCCATTCCATGTCGTCCCGCCTCTCCAGCGAACCTCATGACGAGCCGCCCGCGTCACGATGCGCCCCCGGATGCCTCTACCTTTCCCATAGTTAATTGGAGTTTCGTTGTCAAAATCCTCCGCGGTGGCCATTCTCCATGAGATAGGATGATGCTGCCATTCCCATCACCATCTCCTCCTCGTTCGATCTCCCTCCGATTCCTCATTGTGATGACCCTCCGCCCAGACCTCCCTCTGCCTGAGCTACTCCCTTCATGGCGACCCAACCACGCCGCCGCCCATGCACGTCCCCAGGCCCCCTCGACTCCCCTCCGACCGTACCAACTACCCGAGTGAGTTCCCGTCAGCCTACTCCCACTCGTGCTTGCCCTAGTTTGCCTCATATCCCCCTTGGCCATCGTCGCTCCTATGGCCTCCTCTCTCCAACTGCCGAGAGCCACCCCCACATTGCCTTCGCTCTGCTGAGAGCTGTGCTGCCACTGCCTCTTGCTCCCTTGGCCTCCTAGGGTTCTGTTTTGGCCGCCGCCGACACCTCTTCAGCCGCCCCTCGTTGGTGAGCCCTACCACCCTGAGAGTCGTCGACCTCCTCTGCTTTGCTTTGTTTTTTCCCAGCCGAGCGCCTGTCAGACCCCGGAGCAATGACTCCAGGATCTTCTGTGTAAATCGCACTAGTCCAGGACCAAACTAGTGCACACAGCAGATAACAAGGATTCATATCATGCACAACGACATTTATTCATTAACTAAATATGGACCTGATGGCCAAAATTTACATCAATGGTTCATAAAATAAAATTAAATATAAGCAGCGGAAGAAGAACAATAAAGCAGTAGCCCATCCTGCCTACTTACAGGCGAATGACTATAAGACGTGGCCTACTCGTCGTTATTTCCACTGAAGTTGATGAGGTCCTTATCTGAAAATAGTGAATTGAAGCAACATGAGTACATAAAGTACTCCACAAGTTACACCAGTAGATTTAACAGAGTTCATGCATGCATAAAGGTTGACAATGGAAGGTATAGTAAGGTTAGTTGAGCGTAAAGCAGAATTGAAGTAAATACTGTAAATAGATTCAAAAGCTGAATTTGATATAATAGATAGAAATAGTAATTTAACAAAATAATAAGTTCCGATCAAACACTAATCTATTCACAGGTATCCCACTTGGTCCATCTTTTCAAAAGATTTCACATAGATTCTATCCATCCATAAGTCTTTTTAGAAACCATTTTGAAAACCAAAGTCTAATCCATAAAAAACCATACTCAGCATTTTCATGACCATGGACACGGCTATCCAGGATAGTTTGTTATTCTGTAGAGATTGTACAGCTTTACCCACAAGACATGATCATCCTATATTGCCACTGGATAAACATACTTCCTTTGGTGTGCGGCGAGAAGACCATTAATGTTTCACCACAACATGAATCCACAAGTTGGACCGCCCTCTTGTACCATGTGAGATTTCTCATGGCCTACGCCACGCTCACATTCAACCTATAGCGAGACCAAAATTGGGACTTTACAAATTAATCAGTCAGAACTGTCCTATACCAACCTTGTGGTAGTACAATATGGCTTGGTAGCAGTAACTCAGAAACCGATCCTTAGCTTGACTTAGGCTCATTCCACATACCCCTTTTGCTTGACAATTAGCATTATGTCACCGAACAACAATGCATACTAGTACCCACTACCTAACCATTAGCTTAGGTGCAAACCAAGTTTCATATTTTATTTTGAAAATATTCCATATACTTTCTTGACTCACCGAAGTCAGCATTGTGTCACCGAACAACAATGCATGCCAGCACCTACCACCTAACCATTAGCCTAGATCCAAACCAAATTTCATATTTTTATTTTGAAAGCATTCCATATACTTTCTTGACTCACTGAAGTCAAGAATAGATTTTAAATGTTTATCAGTTTAACTAAAAAAAGTGTCCCAATCTATGATTATTCCAAACATGGCTAAGCTTTGCTACAAAAATTGTTCAGTTAATACTAATGTATCAACTAGGTTTTTCTCTATGGTAATAAGGCATAGAAAATTCAATACCAAATTTGGCCATACACAAAGGATTTTGGTATAACTAGAATTTAAATAAAATTTAAACTAGATTTGAATAAAAGTATGCATGCATAATAATTTAAAAATAATATAATTAATTTAAATTACTAGGAGCAACATGACCAAAGGTGTAACTTGCCTTTGCTTTAAAGTTTGCTGAGATTCACCGAAGTTATACTCTCCGGATTAGTCGTAGTTTACATGCAAAAAATTAGAACAAACTAAACTCAAATAAAATCCAAAAATTACAAAATATATACTGGTAGATAGAATATGATACATTAGGATGAAAGAGAATGGCTTCTAGAAGTTTGAATTCCAAATAAATGAATAAAAGGAAATATTAGAATTCTTTTTTTTGTGAAGGAAAAACGGTCGGAAGCTATAATATTTGTGTATGGTCGAAGCCATGATCGAAGGTGTAACCGAAGCCGTGGTCGAAACCATGATCGAATCACCGATTGAAGTTGTGGAGGTCGAAGTCGAAGATAGAGACTCCAAGTATGGGTGAAGTCAAAGTTAAAGATTCAAACGAAGACCTAGTCGAAACTGTACAGTGGTCAAAGAACAGTGTAGCAAATGTGATTACTGCAGTGGTCGAGAACCACGGGTAGTAGAAGGAGTTTTGTGTGTGGTTGAGACGGCAATGAACGACAGTGGTCGGAAGCAACTATGATGGAAATCAAAGGTGGTCGAAATAGTGGTGGTCGCAGGCTTAGAGTGACAGCAGTCGAAATAGTAAGCGGTTGGAAGTGACTGCGGTCGGATGCTTACGGCGGTCAGCTGTTTAGAGTGGTCAGTGGTTTACAGCGGTCATAGTTGATGGTTGGAGGTAGATGGAGACGGTAGTAGTTGGGAACGACTGTGGTCATGAGTGACCGTAGTCGGAAAAACAATAGTGGCCGAACGAATTGGAGGTTACACCGTGGTCGGAGTAGTTATATTGGGTTGATCTTCAGGCAGTCAAAAGCAGTGGTGGAAGGCTATAATCGAAAAAGCACTATGTGGTCGAATAGCTGTGGTTAATAGTCGAAAGCTTTAGAGAGTGGTCAGGAGCGATCAGGGACTGACGTGACATGCCACGTGGCACTGACGTGGCCGCCACGTGGGTCGGGTGCGGACATGGGTTGCCAAGTAGTTGAGAGAAGAGATGAGCTTAGTGGAGGCCGTTAGATGGGGATCTGACGGTGACGATGCATGGAATGTTTGGACCAGTCTGAATGGTCAAAGGAACATTCAGACCATTCGAAAGGCAGTGGAACTTTTGGACCGTCCGATCGACAAAGAGATATTCGGACCGTCCGATCGGTCAAAGGTGTGTTCGGACCAGTCCGACCGGTGAAAGAGAGGAGGTGGCGCTTAGGTGAATCGGTGCGCGGGGACCAACGGTCTTCCAGAGTTTTAGTGAGTGGTGGCAGATAGCGAGGGTGCAAAAGAGAGGGGACTGTGAGGAGTGCATTGGTTCTCGTGTGCATTGTCTAAAGTGGCTGGAAGGTGGTCGGTAGTTGAGAAAATCTAAAAATTATAAAATATATACTGGAAGATAGATTATGAATTTATAAACTTGAATCACTTGATTTGGAGTTCGGACGAAGGAGAACAAGCGATTGAAAAATTATCGGATGAGAAAATCCTGAAAAAATAAATCAGGAATATTCGTACGTGAACAGTAATAGAGTGAGTGTTTTGGCCGTGGCGCCGGTGAGAAAATACATGTGAGGTGAAGCTAACTAGCAAAATGGATTGCTAGGGACTCGAGGAACACATAGGAGGTGACGGCACGTTAAACGGAGCACGATGACAACGTGAACGACGACAACAACATAGGGTTGGAGAGAGAAATAGTTTTTGGGCATGCAACATAGAGAAGTAAGGTGAGTACGGCCTAGAACGCGGTGTGGTGAAGTTAGAAAAATTATCGGCTAAGCCAAAAACTCTCCGAATACGATGCAATCGTCGGTTGAATGATGACGATAGAGAAAAATGAAAAACTCAATATCTTGGTGCTCGGTGGAGCGAATCCAAAACCATTTGGAAGGTAGCCATCTGGGATGATTTGGCATATTTTGACGTGAATGGATTGTTCAAAGCATCACCGGATACATGGGAACGCGAAGTGCCATTTGCGACCATGGCTAAGTGTCAGAGTCAAAATTTATAGAAGGTTTTTAGAGAAACGGAGGGAAGTAGGCGTAGAACGCGTCGAGATGAATTCAACAGTGTAGACGGCTCGACTAACAGACTTGCGGAATGCGGTGGATAAGCTTTTAAGCAGCCGATGGGCTGACGTCGGCGTTTCGGACAAACGAAGAGGAGTTAGCATGCGGGAGTTGCAGCGAAACGAAGAGGAGAATGTGGGGGAACATGATGCTCACCTTGGTTGTGGTTGGACATGCACGGTCGGCCAGTGGTAAGGAGAGAAACAGCGATGCGATTTAGCCCACGGTGGCGACGATACTCCTGCGAAGACGAGGGGGCATCGCGTAGAATGTGCAAAGACGAAGCTGTTGATGTGGTCAACGTTGGTGGGGCTGCACTGTAGGGAGTGGGGCTGCACTGTGGTCAAAGGAATGTCATTTGGACGGCGAAACCAAAATGCCAATTGCAACCAAGAGAAAGAGAGTGGGGACTTGAGATTTTCAGGGATGAGTAAGGCTGGAAAGGGGCTTCCGGTGCTCCCTTTTTATAGGGGTAGAGCTGGTCCGAGGAGGGAGATCGATGTAGCTTGTTTTTGAATGGCATGACGCGTTTTTGCCAAAATTAGCGCATGAAATTGAAGGCTAAGGCTAGGAATGGAATAGTCTTGATGAGGGGAAATGAATATACTTGATTGCACATGAAATCGTGTAGAAAATCGTGGGGTTTGGAAAGCTTCAAAAACGATCATGGCTGCGCATGGGAGTTCTCTGGGAAGAAGATAGGGAGGAGAGAGAAAAGAAAAAAAGAAAAAATTTTAAAAAAATTTTTAAATTTTTTTCAAGAAAATTCCACAAAAAACCTGGGAATATGAAAAGATCAAATAAAATAATTTTAGATTTCATGAAGTTTATTTTCATTTTCAAAAATATTTTTCTTTTTCTAGCTTTAAATTAATGCAATAAACTTCAAATAAAGCCTAAAAATCTTAGAAAAATCATAGAGATTTCTAAAGTAATTTTGAACTTATAAAAATATTTCTAACCCAAATTTGGACATTTTTCTTTATAAAATATTTTTTAACAAAAAACTTTTTTAAAAGCAGAAAATCAGGTCAGCTAAATTTTAAAATTCAAGCAACCAAATAAATTTGATTTTTATTTTGAACTAAATTAATTATTATTTTCTTTTTTAAAAAAATTTGGGTTGATACGGTGCCCCTCCCCTATCTCTCTTCCTTTCTCTCCTTCTATGGTAGATGGGCCCACTAGGTCACTGGCAATCTATTGCATGTATTTGCCTGGTGTCCCTTGCTCCCATGTTGACTCCTTGGTGTTAATATCAAAGGTTGATTCAAATAAAATGCCCCTATTCATGAGTAAAAATGGAAATAAATATAGAACTAACTTTGAAGATAAAATGAAGTTCCTTTGCATTTAAATTAAAAGCTTAATTTGGGTTTATGGAATGCCAATTAATGTTAATAGATCAATCCTCATGTAAAGGTTAACTAAAGCAAGATTATTGCATCAACCATTTTCCAAATTGTAAATGGATTGAATTTATAAGTTATGGTTTGAATATTATGATTGTTGGTTGTTTTTTTTATCAAATTGTAGGGTTCAAAATTAGGATTTCAATTTAGCTTTTTGGAAATTAGAATACCCACATACTTCATTGCAAATCGGAGGCAAAATTATACATATAATTATATATATGGTAAACCGGTGAACCCTGATCATTTTTATTCTGGTTCCGCCCCAAGTTACGACCACCTTTGCCCGACATAGGAGGTGGAGGCGAGACCGTGGCAAGCTCAGAATCGGCAAGCTTCTTGCTGGTGTTTAGGCTTTTGAAAATAGATTTTTAAATTTTAACGGGGACCGATAGTACTGATATGACCGATAAACGAAATATTTTAATGGGGGCTAAAATTTTCAAATCAAAATTTGAATTTAAAATAATCGGCCGAAAATTAAAAATATTGGCTGAAATTTTTAAAACAAAATTTGGCAAAACATTCTTATATATTTGAGAAAATTCATGCTACACAAAATTTTTTGGAGCTGCGTTGAAATTTTACGAGGGGTCATCGATATTTCCAGTTACCGACAGAAAATCGACCAGTAATGAGAACCATAGTGGTGTTCGACATGGCGCACTAAGCAGGTGTGATTGTGTGAAGCTTGGAAAGGGTTGTGGCATTCTGGGAGGATCTCCACTGGGTGTCTAGGCGTCCACGTCCGAGGAGCTTCACTGGGTTGAGGAAGACAAACGGTATTCTGGTCTTTGGATATACTATATGGGCCCAACAAAAAAATAAAATATACTAGAATAAATGGAGAGTGGCAAATATTAGCTATTTCTCAGTTAGAAGTGGCAAATCATCAAGCGCAATAAAAAAGTGGCAAATCATAAAACACAGGTCTTAACGTATCCTCAATTTTCCCCAAAAGAAAAGGGGCTCACTAAACAAACTATAACGAGGCATTATGTGAGTTCTTGATTAGAGTATGAATATGCTTGTGTTGACCTGGGAAATTTCTATCATTCAAAAATTTTATAGAAGGGCAGCAATATGATCGGTAACCATCGGTTACCGGAATTTTCAAAAAATTTTGGACAAAATTTTTGAATTCAAAATTGAAAATTTGTAGTTTTTGAATTTTTAGATGATTTTTGATGAATCCAAAAAATTTTTATCGGTAAAATTTTTTACCAATCCTGACCGATAAGACCAATAACCACCGGCTACCGACGGAATTTCGGCGATAGAAATTTCCCAGTTGTTGACAAGGAATACGTGTATAGAAAAGGTTAAGTGTAGGGTGCAAGAAATTGTCCCCACGGCACATAGATGGTGGATAAAGATTTGGATAAGTAGCAATTTATCAACAATGCATAATATGACAAACTAGAAAAGTGCGAGAATATGATTTGATTTGCACTTGTTTAGTATGATTGGAGGAGAGTACAAGAAATGTGTATGGAACAGAAAGTGCAATAAGACATTGTTTGGTATGAAAAGCAAGAGTGCAGAAAAGTTACTTTAAATGTTTTGCCATAGGACAAAGTTACTTTACCTAAACCGACGTGAGGTTTCCAAAAGGACTCAAAATATGAGATAACGATTTTGCTAGCTGTCAGCTCTTGGAGTAAGCTTAGGTGGTGCCTGCGTCAAACATGGATATATGGCTAAAAGAAAATTTTGAAAATTGTAGCAATAACTGAAGTACAATTCATTATCTTATGGAGGGAGAATTAAATCCATTCCGCTTGATCAGTTGATCTTGTCATCTGCATAGTAGGTAACTAGGAGGTAATTCACATTGCATAATGTGGCTAGTTCTCACAACTCCCAGTATAGAAATGACTATCCGGTGCATCAAAATTATACCAATCAACCTTGAGGCATGTACCATGCAAAATCATACATGATTTATGTGCAAACACACAAAACCATTCTATTTTGAACACCAACATAAAACAAACTCCCAGAACGGCTGAGAAGATAGCATATGGAGTACTGCAATGTGTCATCCTTTGAAATTTCGAGTTTAAATTAGGGTTACATGGATATATGTCATTCCAAGGTTCTCAATTTTGAGATATGCCACTGCAATATTTTCTCACAAAATGCCATTGTAGAGAGCTTGTTCACAAAAATATCACTCATGTACATATGCATATTGTCCCAAATAAGACCATATATATTACCCTTTTGTTCTTCCTCTTGTGTCCATGTCCTACCGTTGCCATGGTAGCAAACCTCAAATCCGTCCATATGACACTACTACAAAAGATGCTATACTGGATGGCTACATCACAGACGGGTCGTACGGAACCGTCTCTGCTGTAATCATCACAGATGGTTCATATGAATAACCATTTGTGATATTTTCATAGGTTGTTATTTATACAAACTGTCTGCAATAATGTAAGCCATCACAGATGGTTGGTGATTGGAACCATCTGAGATACGCATTGTATATCCAGTGTGATCTCGATAGATCTGTTTAATTGCACTGCATTGAAGGAGGCGGCTGGCTTTGGGGAGTTTGGTGATAATATACCACTTGTAGATCGATTTGTTCTTAGTAATTAGAGGTTAATATTTACTTCTAATAACTTATATGACTTGTACGTAATAGAGAGATATGATAGCTAGGTTTTTAGATCTAGCTACGTACCTAGTTAGGTTTAGAGAGAGATGGTAGTTTGCTCCAATTTAAGAATGGGTCAGTACTCCTAGTTTATTTCAATATATTTTTGCTTCATATATATATATATATATATATATATATATATATATATATATATATATATATATATATTCAGAATACATGGCTAGCTACTTAATTTAGATATAGACAATTTGTTACATGTGTAATATAGACAATATATATATATATATATATATATATATATATATATATTACTTCAATGTGTAAGGTGAATGATACTTATGTGTGTAAGTAGCTAGGCTGATTAACTATAGTAGGCACTAGCTAATTTGTTACATGTGTAATGTAGATGGACCGAAACTGGATATACGTTGAGGATCATGTGAGTGAGGAGTATATCAATGGCGTGTCGGCTTTTGGAAGAGTAGCCGAGCAGGATATATTGAAGAAGGGGATAGTATATATGTAATGTCCATGCATTGATTGTGATAATTTGAAAATGTTTACCAACTCAGCGCAGATTAAAGCTCACTTGATTAAAAGGGGTTTCAAAAGGGGGTATATATGTTGGACCAGTTACAGTGAAGAAAAGATTATATAGGAAGGTAGTTATGACATCTTCAAGGGAGAAAACGCTATGCCAGTTGTGGACTGTGCTTTCGATGATAATAGATCGCAGGATGATAATCTGGATCAAATGCTGCACGATGCAGAAGGAAACTATAATAAGACAGAGTTTGGTAAATTCGAGGGCTTGAAGGAGGACTCGGAGAAACCTTTGTTCCCGGGCTACAAGCCGTAATACACAAGGTTGTCATCCGTTCTTGAACTGCTAAAATTGAAGGCAACCAATAGTTGATCTGACAAGAGTTTTATAGCATTATTAGGTCTCTTAGCGAACATCCTTCCAGAGAAAAATATATTGCCGAGAACCACCTACCAAGCCAAGAAGATTTTTTGTCCATTGGGAATGGAAATAGAAAGAATACATGCATATCCGAATGATTGTATCCTCTACCGTAATGAGTATGCAAACTTACAAGTTTGTCTGGTGTGCAAAGCATCCCGATACAAGCTTAAAAATGACTCCGATGATGGGGAGGGCATCGAGGTGAAGTAAGGATCTCCTGCTAAAATATTATGGTATCTGCCTATTCCTTGTTTGAAACGTTTATTTGCAAACAGAAAGGATGCAAGATTATTGCGTTGGTACTCGGAGTAGCGTAAAAAAGATGGAATGATGAGACACGCTGCTGATAATGCCTAATGGAGGAACATCGATAGGATATTTGTAGACTTCGGTGCATAATCGAGGAATATAAGGTTTAGGTTGAGTACAAATGGAATGAATCCTTTCGATAACATGAGCAGCTGACATAGCACTTGGCCTGTGATTGTATGCATGTACAACCTTCCTCTTTGGTTGTGTATAAATCAGAAGTACATTTTGATATCACTACTTATCCAAGGGCTAAAGCAATCTGGAAACAATATTGATGTGTACCTAGCACCACTGGTGCAAGATCTTGTGATTCTATGGAACGAAAGGGTACAAGTATGGGATGCGGACAGACGAGAGAACTTCACTATGTGTGCTATGTTGTTCTACACTATCAATGATTTTTCTGCCCTTGCTAACCTATCGGCGTTGAGTACAAAATGAGCCAAAGCATGTCCACACTGTTTAGATTATACCAAGAGTGTGTGGTTGAACAACTTGCGCAAAACTGTGTACATGAGTCACCGTAGTTTCCTTCCAAGGTATCACCATACCACAAGATGAAGAAACAATTTGACGGAAAAAAGGATGACTAGCACCAAGGCTTTCTAACGGAAAAAAGGTCTACGATATGGCCAAGTATATCGATGTTGTGCTTGGAAAGGGCCATATGTTGAGTACCCGTCAGAAGAACATGTGGAAGAAGAGGTCAATATTTTGGGACTTGACTTATTAGAAGCACTCAGAAGTTCACAATTGCATCGATGTCATGCATGTAGAGAAGAATGTATGTGATAACTTAATTGGTCTCTTACTGAATATTTGTGATAAAACAAAAGATGGTGTCAACGCATATCGTGACTTGGTCGCTATGAACATCAGGGCCGAGTTAGCACGGATAGAGACTAATATAGGCTGGACATACCTTCCCCTCGGCTTGCTACACTCTGTCTAAGTCCGAGAGAACCGAACTGCGCTAGTGCTTGCATGGTGTGCAAGTTCCATCCGGTCACTCCGCTAGTATGAAGAAATTTGTTTCTATGGAAGATTTCAAATTAATTGGCATAAAGTCTCATAACTGTCATGTGCTAATGACATAAATGTTTTCTGTTGCAATTAGAAGTATTTTGCTAAACAAGGTTTGAGTGACAATCATGAGACTATGTTATTTCTTGAATGCAATTGCTCAGAAGGTCATCGATCCCGATGGACTAGATGCTCTACAGACCAAGGTGGTGATGACTCTATATCATCTTAAGATATATTTTCCTCCTTCATTTTTGGATATTATGGTCCATCTCATTGTTTACCTTGTGAAAGATATAAAGATATACGGCCTCATGTTTCTATGTCATATATACCTGTTCGAGAGGTATATGGGAATTCTCAGGTCTTATATATGCAATTGATCTCGGCCGGAGGGTATATGGGAATTCTCAAGTCCTATATATGCAATTGATCTTGGCCGGAGGGTAGGATCAACGAGGGTTATGCAACCGAAGAGGTCACTAAGTTTTGCATCGATTACATGGCTCAGGTCGAACTAATAGGTGTACCTCTATCTCGTCATGAGGGGAGACTAGAGGGTATTAGGACCATCGGAAGAAAAGTAATAACTCTGGATCTAGATACATATGCTTAAGCCTATTTTACGGTCTTGCAACACATGACTGAAGTGTCTCCATATATTCAAGAGCACAAGGACAACTACGCCAAGAGAATCCAGGTCAGTAAGAAGTTTGGATCACGAGATAACACAACAGTCGGTTCAATGAATGGTTAAAGGTGCGATTGACTGGGAGGTCATCAAGTGAAATGCTACAATGGTTGGCAAAAGGCCTAAAATTTATAATTGTGACATGGCAAGAATATGACATTAATAGGTACATGTTTTATACAACAGATCAGAATAGAAAGAATACAGTGTAGAACTCAGGTGTTCGCATAAATGCATTTCATGCACACTTCATGTGGGACCCGGGGTAGAAACTCCCAGACCCCCCTGTGCATTTCAGTACCAGTCCCAGATCAAAGCTAGTACACACAGATATCCAGAAAAACGGTACAATGTCATCCACGATTTATTACAATAATAACTGAAGTTTTACAAAGGTCATTGCCTTACTAAGGTTCAAAGAACCTCAAGCAAAAAAATAAACACAGCGGAAGCAAATGAAGATAAACAGTCGACCCATCAATCTGCCACAGGCAATTGACTGGGGAAACGAATCCTAGGCATCCGAGAAGAATCCACCGCATCCACATTCGGCGCAGAAGTCATACTCTCCAGCTTGATCTTCTTCATTCTCTGCTTTTATATTTATAGAGCAACAGGTGAGTACAAAAATGTACTCCGCAAGTCTTGGGAAAAATGCATAGATGTAAGGTTTCACAAAGGAAGGCTATATGGTTTGTTTGCAAAAAAAATCAGCATTTTATTTCAAATCTACATAATTACTTTAAAAGCCATTTTGTAAACAACTTGTTTTTAATAATCGAAATTGGATAAGTACTTTAGTGAAGGTTAAACTACCAACACTAATACCTCAGACCATCACAGCCAAATTTTCAAAACCTCAGGTTACACCCCCTGATCTGAACATCACGAGAGTTATACTACTCCCGAGTTTTTCTCCAATTCATTTTGTTTTGAAATCAAAACCAAAACTTCTACCATGTGAATGCATTCCTTGCTCGCCCTTGACCGTGGGCACGGCTATTCGAATAGTTTTACTCTGCAGAGGGTGTACAACTTTACCCACAAGAGATAAGTCATCCTTGCAGTCAACATGCTTCCTTTGGCATAAGACTCAGATAAATTATCACAAAGCTTTTCACCTACTCCAAAGATAGTTTAAATACCACCCGCTAAGGTTTCACCACAACTCGAATCCACGAGTTGGAGCCCCTCTTGCGCCATGTGAGTCTGATAAACCCCTGCTCCTCACTATGAATAACCAGATACCACGGCACCCAATACACCACCGGTGATATCTAAGCTAAACTTTTATAGGTTAGTTAGCTAGGTCGTACCCATATAGACTTGTGGTTGTCTTGTTTTGCTCAGTTTGGACAAACACAAGCGTCGGTCCTTAATCGACCAGGGTGGCTCATTCACAAACCCAACAATTCTCGTGCTAACTGCACCAGCCAAACCTTCCATCCACCCTTGTCAACTTTTCCCTTTGAATTTCATTTTTATTTTCAAATTAACAGTGGTAACATCCATTACCACTTTTCAAACAAAATATTTAACAATGGTAACATCCATTACCAATGTTCAAACAAATCATTCATCAAAACATTTGATAAACATGCTACTCATTTGAACATTATTACATTGATTTGCTACGCCAAGCATTTGCTAGTATTTTAAACATTCAACCAATATAATGCTAGCTCATTATTGAGTCAAAGGGATATCCTAAGTTGACAATGGTACAAGGTGAACAATTTTCAATGGAAGGTATAACAAATTGGGTCTTTAACTAAATTTTCTAAATCAAACTATCACTTGATATAACATAAGCATGCATTAATTTAAAATAACTACCTAAACATTTTTCCAAATCATTTGAGCAAGTTGATCAAAGGAAACTTGCAAAACATGGGAGCAAAATGTTCAAAGGAGACTTGCCTTCCTGTGTCTGGTTGAAATCTTCCACAACTTGCTCTTGCAAAGCCTCGGACAAATCGGTCTCTACACGTAAATCGAGCAAACCAAATAAATAAAATAAAATAAAAATTCAAAAATTGAAAGTAAACATACCAATTGAAAGATTGAAATTTTAGATAAATTTAGAAATTTGAATGGACCAATTTGGAGTTAAAATGAAAAAGATATGGCTATTTGAAATTCTCAGATTTGATTAAATCTAGAAATTCGGAAATTACCGACAGGTGGGGTCCACTGGTCAGTGAATCCGCAATACAATCAGTCTCTGACATGTGGAACCCACTGGACTCGGGACCCACTTGTCAGTGATTAGCGCAGAGGGGTGGTCGCTGACGGGTGGGACCCAGGTGTCAGCGCGGATAAAAACGGAGAAACTCAACCTCGCGCGCGGAGCGAGGCTCGAACGCGCGCCGAGGGAGTGGGAGGGGAAGAGAGCGGCGCTAGCCAAGTGAGCGGGGAGGCACTGCCTACCCCATAAGGGTAGGTAATCCCCTTAAGGTTTGTCTACGAGGAGGCGGCGAGCAACGTGGCGCGCCGCGTGGCTCGGCGTGGCGTACACGTCGACGAGTTTGACGTGGCGGTGAGGTGGCGGTGGCGTGGCGGTTTGCGTGGTGTGCGGTGGAGGTGTATCGGACGGCCATGGGCTTGACGCGCGGCGTGATCCGGCGCGTCGATCCGATCCGGCGGCGGCGGGATGGCACGGCGTGAAGCGGAAGCCGCCACGATGGCCGACGCGTGGCAGCCCGCCGCGCGAGGCATCGCGCGAGTGACGCTTGCGCGCGCGGCGCGACGCGGCGGCGTGATCGAGCGGGCGCGAGGCGGACGGCCGAGATGGAAACACGTCGTGTATTCGGGCGTCGGTGAACGGGCGGTGGGGATGACGCGTGCGGAGGCGGAGTCCGAGCGATCGATGACGCGTGGCCCAGCCCAGCGTCGTGCGAGGCGTCGCGTGGACGCGAGCGCGCGGCGCGGCGCTTGGACTCGCACGCGACCGAGGAGCGGTGACCGCGACGCCGCGCCGGCCGCGCATCGAGGGGCGCGGAGACGTTAGGTGCGGCGGAGGCTTACGGCGGCGGCGACGGCTTCGTCGGCGACGCCAACCACGGCGGCGACTACGGCTATGAACGCACGCGCGAACGGAGAGAGAGAGGTTGCGAAGGAGAGAGAGCGCGGTGCTTGTTTTATGCACGGCGGAGGAAGAAACGGACGCACGCCCGCCGGCGTTAATGGCGGCGGTTACCGACGCCGCGGCGAAGCGCGCGTCTCTTCGCGAGGGAACAGTGGCGTTTAATGGCGCTGCGCGACGGTCTCTCCCGCGTGCCGGCGGCGGAGCGGTCGGGGAGACGGAGAGGCGAGCTGGGTGAGCGGCTTCAATGGCGGCCACGCGCGGACGAGAACGGTCGAGGACGAAACGTCGGGGACGACGGTTCTGACATGTGGGACCCGCTGGCAGTGAATCCACGCAAACCAGTCTCTGACAGGTGGGGCCCGCTTGTCAGCGCAAATCCAAAAAAAAGAACTCAACCTCGCGCGCGGAGCGGCGCTCGAACGCGCGCCGAGGGAGCGGGGGGGGAGAGGAGAGAGTAGCGGTGGTAACCAGTCGGGTGGGGAGGCTCAGCCTACCCAATAAGGGCGGTTTACCCTTTTGAGTATTAGCCGCGGAGTGGCTGGCTGCTATCGGATGCGCGACAAGTGGCGCAGCGAGAGGAAAGGGAGGCGGGATGAGGCACCGAAGGCGGGGATCGGTCCGGGCCGGGGAAGAAGAGCTCGGATGCTTGACAAGTGTCAGCCCGAGGGAGATTTTGATATTTAAATCTTTTATATATTTCAGAAATCGGTAGGAGACTTTAAAATACTCAGAAAAATACCAAATAAATTCCAAAAATTCCAGAAAAATTCACATAATTCACTGATAATGTTTTAAACATATTAAAAATATTTCCAACTTATTTTGATATTAAATTTTCTTTTCAACAGAAACTTTAAATTCTGAAAATTCCAGATAATTGGAAATAATTAATTTAAAATTATTTCTTCAAAATAAAAGCAAAAATTGGGATGTTACAAACCTACCCCCCTTAGAAGGAATCTCGACCCCGAGATTCGGAAGAATTGAGAAATAGATCAGGAAACTCTGCTCGAAGATCCTCTTCTCGTTCCCAGTTGCTTCTGATTCTGGACGGTTGCTCCATTGCACTTTGCAGAATTTGATGGTCTTGTTTCTTGTGCAGCGCTCTGCCTCTTCTAAAATCTTGACAGGAAATTCTGAATATGTCAAGTCCTCTTTTAAATCAACATCCTCAAAAGGTATCAACTCCTCTGGTACTCTCAAACACTTTTTCAACTGTGATACATGAAATACATCATGTACATCTAACAACTGAGGAGGAAGTTCTAGCTGATAAGCGACTTCACCTCTTCTTGCTATAACTAGAAATGGTCCAATATACCTTGGGGCAAGCTTACCACTGACTTTGAATCGACGCATCCCTTTCATAGGTGACACTTTCAGATACACATGATCTCCTGGCGCAAATTCCAACATTCTTCGACGATTATCAGCATAACTCTTTTGTCTGGTCTGTGCTGTTTTCAATCGGTCTCGGATTAAGCGAACTTGATCTTACGCTAACTTCAAGACATCCGGTCCGAATACTTGACTCTCTCGGTCTCGACCAATATAACGGCGTTCTACATTTTCGCCATACAAGGCTTCAAACGGAGACATCTTGGACTAGATTGATAACTATTATTATATGAGAATTCCGCATAGGGCAAACTTTGATCCCAGTGGCTTTATTGGCTAAAGCACATGCTCTCGATATCTTCAATATCGATTTACCGTTCGTTCGACCATCTGTTTGAGGATGATAAGCGATCTTGAAATTTAAATTGGTGCCCAAAACTTCATGAAGCTTCGCCAAAATCTTGAGGTAAATTGTGTTCCTCTATCGATCGATCCTCTTTGGAACTCCATGCAAACACACAATTTTTGACATGTAAAGCTCGCCAATCTATCTCCGAATATGTAGTCTTTATTGGTATGAAATGAGCAACTTTTGTTAAGCGGTCAACTATAACCCAAATTGAGTCATAACCTAACTTGGTTCTTGGTAGTCTGTTATGAAATCCATTCCAATTTCCTCCCATTTCCATTCAGGTATATGCAGAGGTTGCAAAAGACCAGCAGGTCTTTGATGCTCTGCTTTAACTCTTTGACATATGTCACACAAGGCTACATATTCTGCAATTTCCCTTTTCATCTGTTCCACCAAGAACTTTCCTTTAAATCTGATACATTTTTGTACTTCGGGATGAATTGAATATCTGATTCATGAGCTTCTTTTAAGATTAAATCTTTTATTTCCTTTTTCTCGGGTACTAGTATTCTCTTTCCAAACCAAAGAGTCCCTTCTTCATCTTCTGAAAATCCAGGCGCTTTACCTTTCTTCATATTCTCTTTAATTTCTTTAACATATTCATCCTCTCGTTGGGCTGCCTTGATTTGATCTTCCAAGGTAGGGTGAACCTTCAATGCAGACAGAATACCTTCGTTAACTATTTCCAAATTTAATCGTTGAAATTCTTCATGGAGGGTTAACTGCTTATCTAGAATTGACAGATTATTCATATGACTCTTTCGACTCAAAGCATCGGCTACTACATTAGCTTTTCCTGGATGATAGTGTATTCCCACATCATAATCCTTTATCAATTCGAGCCACCTTCTTTGTCTCAGATTAAGGTCAGGCTGGGTGAATATATACTTTAAACTTTTATGATCTGTATATATCTCACACCGATTACTGATTAAGTAATGCCTCCATAACTTTAGAGCATGCACAACAGCAGCTAGTTCTAAATCATGAGTGGGAAAATTTTCTTCATGCGGTCTTAACTGCCTTGATGCATAAGCTACCACCCTTCCTTCTTGCATTAGTACACAACCAAGACCTTGTTTTGAAGCATCACAAAATACCTCAAAATCTTTTGAATATCGGGTAACATGAGAACCGTGCTGAAGTTAACCTTTTCTTTAACTCTTGAAAACTATCCTCACAGATTTACTCCATTCAAATTTCTTCTCCTTCTTTAACAATTGGGTTAAAGGTCCGCAATCTTGGAAAAGCCTTCAATAAATCGACGATAATGTAACCGGCTAATCCCGAAAAACTTGGATCTCGATTCTCGCTTGGGTGGAGTCAATTTAATACATCCTTAACTTTTCCAGATCTCTGATACTCCCTCTGCTGAGATCACATGTCCCCAAAACTCAATTTCCTTTAACCAAAATGCACATATGCTAAATTTGGCATATAAGCGGTGTTCACGAGTCTTTGCAACACTATCCTTAGATGACCTTCATGTTCTTTGTTATTCTTGAATAGATAAGAATGTCATCTATGAAAACAACAACAAACTTATCTAAATAATCCATAAAGACTTTATTCATCAAGTTCATGAAGTATGCCGGTGCATTTGTCAGACCAAAAGACATCACCGTATACTCATATAATCCATATCTTGTGGCGAAGGCTGTCTTTGGTATATCTTCAGGTCTAATCTTCAACTGATGATATCCTGACCGAAGATCAATCTTGGAAAAGACACTTGATCCTATGAGTTGGTCAAACAAATCATCGATCCGAGGTAAGGGATACTTATTCTTTATAGTGACTTCATTTAAAGCTCGATAATCAACGCACATCCGTTGACTACCATCCTTCTTCTTTACTAGAAGCACTGGGGCTCCCCAAGGCGAAGAACTTGGTCTGATGAATCCTTTCTCATACAATTCTTGGATCTGCCTCTTGACTTCTGCTAAATCATCGGCTGACATCCGATAGGGTCTCTTTGATATTGGAGCTGTACCAGGCACCAGGTTTATAACAAATTCAACTTCTCGATCTGGTGGTAATCCTGGCAAATCTTCAGGAAAAACATCGGGTACTCGCGAACTATCGACACATCTTCCAAACTTTTCCCTTTTAGGCTGGTTAACATACTGTCCTTCTTTGAGTGCATAACTGCCTCATGTCTTATCTGAATTCCATCAGAATTGGTAAGGATAATGGCACGATTGGCACAATCTATCTGTCCTTTATACTTGATCAACCAATCCATACCAAGTATTATATCTATGCCATCGGAGTCTATTATAATAAGGTTCGCTAGGAACTTTACTCCATTTATAATTATGGTTGCACTAGGGCTAACCAAATTAGTCCTCAATTCTTTTCCAGGGGATTGGACTATCATAAGGTCCTTTAGCAAACAAATTTTCCAATTATTCTTTTCAACAAAAGCCTTTGTTACGAAAGAATGTGTAGCTCCAGAATCAAATAATATAATTGCTGGTACTGAGTTCACTAGGAACTTACCCAGAACTACGTCTGGTGCATCTTCCGCTGCCTCTGCGGTAACATGGTTGATACGCCCTCGATTAATGTTTTGTGGAGTCTTGGGAGTTTGAGGGCTTCCACGTCCTTGACCATTGGTTGGAGCTCTTGCTGGAGTAGGGTCAAGATTGAAACGAACCGGGTTACCGCTTGACGTTTTCGTGGGCCATTTGTGGCATAGTGTCCCATATTCTTGCAATTGTAGCATTGCACTCCTGCAGCTACATTTCTGTTTTGCTGCAGTTGGGCTGCATTTCCAGTTCTAGGAGCTTGAGGTAAAGGACGAGGTGCAGAAATCGGTGTCCTTATATGACTATGTACTGGAGGTCGGTTGTACTGTGGTGGCGTGGATCGTGAACTGCTCGCAGATTGTTGAGCTTGGAACTTCCTCTTCCGGGAGTCGAAGAGTTGGCGTTGAGCATCTTCTTGCAATAAAGCTTTATTCACTAGATGCTGAAAAGTAGGGTAGTCATTGGAGACTAATTGAACCTTGAGGTTGGGGTCTATCCCTCCCATGAACCTCCAAATCTTTGCGGCATCAGTCACCACATCTTCTGGGGCATATCTAGATAGCTGAATGAATTTGCTTAAATAAGCGGAAACGCTCAGGTTTCCCTGCTGCAGATGATGGAACTCCTTCCTCTTCATTTCCATAATACTCATAGGAATATGAGCATTACGGAAGACTTCCAAAAATTCTGCCCAACCAATGTTCTGGGCATCCTGGTGTGCAGCGCAGTAATTGTCCCACCAATTGGCAGCAACTCCTTGGAGTTGGTGAGCAGCGTACATAACCTTCTCATGTTCAGCACATTGAGCTAGATTCAGCTTCCTTTCCACTTCCTTGATCCAATCATCCGCCTCCAACGGATCGGCGATCTCGCGAAGGTCGGAGGTCGGGTCCTCATGAATTCCCGAGCTTAGATGCGGTGGTTGAATAGGTACTTGTTGAGCTTGATTGACTTGATTTTGGGCCAAAGCCTGAAGAAGTTGAAGTTGCATGGCCATCATTTGTTCCATGTTGGGAGCTTGGGCTGGCGGAGGTGGAATTGGGGCTTCATTGTTGTTGGGCGCTGGGTTGTTGTTGATGTTGCTTCTCGTGTTCACCATCCAAGCTCCATCAAGAAAAGTCTGAAAAAGAGGAAAAGCATAGATGAGAGACGGGGCAATTTATCATCCCAAAACAACACACAAGATTAACACAACAGATTGAGAAAACTCGACTTTTGAAATTCAAATTAACTTTTGAAAATGGCTGTACCACAAATGCACAAGGCTCGGTACAATCCATTTTATTACATCATAACATTATAAAAGCGTTCTAGTATCGATAAATAACTGAAGAAGGGGTAGTCTATCTAACATCTAATTGTCCTCAACGATGATACGCTCCTCTGGCTCCTCCTCGGGATCCTCCTCTGAGTCCGACGAGTGACTCTGTCCACAACCACGGCAGTTGTTCGGCGAACGCGACCGTGACCGGCTCTGGCTGAAAGTAGGTGATCTGGAACGGAAGCGCTGGTGTCCTCGGCTGGATCCGCCGATGTCGAGGTCGGGTAGCGGACTGGGGCGTCGCACACTCTTCCTTGCCGTGAGCCTAGTGCGAGGTCCTGAGAGTCTGACCGGAGCAGCAACAGGAGCTGGTGGAGTCGGTGTAGTGGTGGCAGCTCGAAGACGCTCCACCTCTGCCTCAGCGGTGCCCTCGCTTTGTCTGCTGTCGGCGTGGGCGGCCTCATTCTGGCAGTGTGCTCGAGAGTGTCGGAGTGGTCGTAGCTCGACGTCGAAGCATCCGGAGAAGTCCTATCTCTGCCGAGCTCGGCGTAAGTCGCGACGATGCTTGGGTGAACGCACTGATGAGACAGCGTGGGTCGCCCACCACGATCCGAAAGCCTCGGGTGGGTCTGCCCCGCTCGGTAGTCGGAAAGAAAGCAGAGGGCGATCGTCGTAACTCCTCCTTGTGCCTCCTGCACAACTCTGCTATCGCCATCTTGGCTGCATCCTGGATAGCGTCCGTACAGTGGGTCCGAGGGTGCTCAATCCTGCAGTAGACGGGGTCAAGCTGCCCATCCGGAGCATAGATGAATACCTCCATGATCCATGAATCCATAGTCATCACTCTAGTGTTCCGCCCTCTGAAAATGGGCTGTTGATTATATTTCAGATGCTGCATTAACTGTCGTAGAAGAGTCGCAAAAGCTCCCTCACTCTCGCCATGAGAATGGTGATCCCATGGGGCTGAAGACGACGAAGAACCTGCCATCTATAAGTTTGAAAATAAGGAGAGATCAGTAAAGATTTTTAAATAGTGAGAGTAGGACAAGAACAAGATACTAAGTAAGAAAAGAGTAGAGGCAAAAGAAACTTATATTTTTGTACATAAATTTTTATTAAATATAAATCCTTAAAGCTTACCAAAACCTAGGGCTCGTCCTACGACCATGATGGCTCGATACCATACGTGGGACCCGGTAGAAACTCCCAGACCCCCCTGTGCATTTCAGTACCAGTCCCAGATCAAAGCTAGTACACACAGATATCCAGAAAAACGGTACAATGTCATCCACGATTTATTACAATAATAACTGAAGTTTTACAAAGGTCATTGCCTTACTAAGGTTCAAAGAACCTCAAGCAAAAAAATAAACACAGCGGAAGCAAATGAAGATAAACAGTCGACCCATCAATCTGCCACAGGCAATTGACTGGGGAAACGAATCCTAGGCATCCGAGAAGAATCCACCGCATCCACATTCTGCAGAAGTCATACTCTCCAGCTTGATCTTCTTCATTCTCTGCTTTTATATTTATAGAGCAACAGGTGAGTACAAAAATGTACTCCGCAAGTCTTGGGAAAAATGCATAGATGTAAGGTTTCACAAAGGAAGGCTATATGGTTTGTTTGCAAAAAAAATCAGCATTTTATTTCAAATCTACATAATTACTTTAAAAGCCATTTTGTAAACAACTTGTTTTTAATAATCGAAATTGGATAAGTACTTTAGTGAAGGTTAAACTACCAACACTAATACCTCAGACCATCACAGCCAAATTTTCAAAACCTCAGGTTACACCCCCTGATCTGAACATCACGAGAGTTATACTACTCCAGAGTTTTTCTCCAATTCATTTTGTTTTGAAATCAAAACCAAAACTTCTACCATGTGAATGCATTCCTTGCTCGCCCTTGACCGTGGGCACGGCTATTCGAATAGTTTTACTCTGCAGAGGGTGTACAACTTTACCCACAAGAGATAAGTCATCCTTGCAGTCAACATGCTTCCTTTGGCATAAGACTCGGATAAATTATCACAAAGCTTTTCACCTACTCCAGTATAGTTTAAATACCACCCGCTAAGGTTTCACCACAACTCGAATCCACGAGTTGGAGCCCCCTCTTGCGCCATGTGAGTACAGTAAACCCTGTTCCTCACTATGAATAACCAGTATACCCTGGCACCCAATACACCACTGGTGATATCTAAGCTAAACTTTTATAGGTTAGTTAGCTAGGTCGTACCCATATAGACTTGTGGTTGTACTGTTTTGCTCAGTTTGGACAAACACAAGCGTCGGTCCTTAATCGACCAGGGTGGCTCATTCACAAACCCAACAATTCTCGTGCTAACTGCACCAGCCAAACCTTCCATCCACCCTTGTCAACTTTTCCCTTTGAATTTCATTTTTATTTTCAAATTAACAGTGGTAACATCCATTACCACTTTTCAAACAAAATATTTAACAATGGTAACATCCATTACCAATGTTCAAACAAATCATTCATCAAAACATTTGATAAACATGCTACTCATTTGAACATTATTACATTGATTTGCTACGCCAAGCATTTGCTAGTATTTTAAACATTCAACCAATATAATGCTAGCTCATTATTGAGTCAAAGGGATATCCTAAGTTGACAATGGTACAAGGTGAACAATTTTCAATGGAAGGTATAACAAATTGGGTCTTTAACTAAATTTTCTAAATCAAACTATCACTTGATATAACATAAGCATGCATTAATTTAAAATAACTACCTAAACATTTTTCCAAATCATTTGAGCAAGTTGATCAAAGGAAACTTGCAAAACATGGGAGCAAAATGTTCAAAGGAGACTTGCCTTCCGTGTCCGGTTGAAATCTTCCACAACTTGCTCTTGCAAAGCCTCTGACAAATCGGTCTCTACACGTAAATCGAGCAAACCAAATAAATAAAATAAAATAAAAATTCAAAAATTGAAAGTAAACATACCAATTGAAAGATTGAAATTTTAGATAAATTTAGAAATTTGAATGGACCAATTTGGAGTTAAAATGAAAAGATATGGCTATTTGAAATTCTCAGATTTGATTAAATCTAGAAATTCGGAAATTACCGCAGTGGGGTCCATCGGTCGGTGAATCCGCAATACAATCAGTCTCTGACATGTGGAACCCACTGGACTCGGGACCCACTTGTCAGTGATTAGCGCAGAGGGTGGTCGGCGACGGTGGGACCAGTGTCGTCGCGATAAAACGGAGAAACTCAACCTCGCGCGAGCGGGCTCGAACGCAGCCGAGGAGTGGGAGGGGAAGAGAGCGGCGCTAGCCAAGTGAGCGGGGAGGCACTGCCTACCCCATAAGGGTAGGTAATCCCCTTAAGGTTTGTCTACGAGGAGGCCGGCGGAGCAACGTGGCGCGCACGTGGCTCTGACGTGGCAGACACGTCGGACAGGTTTGACGTGGCGGCTGAGGTGGTAGGCTGACGCGGTCGGTGGAGGTGTATCGGACGGCCATGGGCTTGACGCGCGGCGTGATCCGGTGCGTCGATCCAGATCCGAAGCGACGGCGGGGATGGCACGGCGTGGAAGCGGGAAGCCGCACGATGGCCGACGCGTGGCTTGGCCCGCCGCGCGAGGCGTCGCGCGGGAGTGACCGCGCGCGCGCGACGCGGGCGGCGTGACCGAGGCGGGCGCGAGGTGGACGGCCGAGATGGAAACACGTCGCGTATCCGGCCGTCGGTGAACGGGCGGTGGGGATGACGCGCGGAGGCGGAGTCCGAGCGATCGATGACGCGTGGCCCAGGCGTCGTCGCGGCGTCGCGGCGCCGCGTGGACGCGAGCGCGGGCGCGGGCGCGACTCGCACGCGGACCGAGGAGCGGTGACCGCGCATCGTGCCGGTGCGCGCGACCGAGGCGCGCGCGAGACGTTAGGTGCGGCGAGGCTTACCGCGGCGGCGGCGACGGCTCGTCGGCGGCACGCCGAACCACGGCGGCGACTACGGCTATGAACGCGCGCGAAGAGAGAGAGAGAGGTTGCGAAGGAGAGAGAGCGCGCTGCTTGTTTTATGCACGCGAGGAAGAAACGGACGCACGCCCCGCCGGCGTTAATAGCGGCGATTACCGACGCCGCGGCGAAACGGCGCTCTTCGCGAGGAACGGTGGCGTTTAATGGCGCTGGCGACGGTCTCTCCCGACGCGTGCGCGCGGCGGAGCGGTCGGGAGACGGAGAGGCGGCTGGGTGAGCGGCTTCAATGGCGGCCACGCGCGCGAAACGGTCGAGGACGAACGTCGGGATGACGGTTACGGCAGTGGGACCACGGCGGTGAGTCCACGCAAACCGATCTCGACAGTGGGGCGCTTGTCGGCGCAAATCCAAAAAAGAACTCAACCTCGCGCGAGCGGGCTCGAACGCGCCGAGGAGCGGGGAGAGGAGAGAGTAGCGGTGGTAACGATCGGGCGGGAGGCTCACCACCCAATAAGGGCGGTTTACCCTTTTGAGTATTAGCCGCGAGTGGTGGTGCTCTCGGATGCGCGACAAGTGGCGCAATGAGAGGAAAGGAGGCGGGATGAGGCACCAAGGCGGGGATCGGTCCGGCGGGGAAGAAGAGCTCGGATGCTTGACAAGTGTCAGCCCGAGGGAGATTTTGATATTTAAATCTTTTATATATTTCAGAAATCGGTAGGAGACTTTAAAATACTCAGAAAAATACCAAATAAATTCCAAAAATTCCAGAAAAATTCACATAATTCACTGATAATGTTTTAAACATATTAAAAATATTTCCAACTTATTTTGATATTAAATTTTCTTTTCAACAGAAACTTTAAATTCTGAAAATTCCAGATAATTGGAAATAATTAATTTAAAATTATTTCTTCAAAATAAAAGCAAAAATTGGGACGTTACACTTCAACACTGCTGGCCCAAGCTCATACTACGGCCTTGTAGAGGAGATTTGGGAGCTTGACTATGTAATTTTCAAAATCCCTCTATTTCGGTTCCATTGGGTCCAACTCCAACAGGGTGTAAAAGTCGATAAGTACAGCGCCACTACTGTGGACCTTAAACATGTAGGATACAAAGATGAACTGTTCATACTCACGATACAAGTAGTTCAAGTATTTTATATAACCGACCCGACAACTAAGAAGCACCATGTTGTTCTTCATGGAAAAAGGATTGTCAAAGCTGAGAATGTCGTGGATGAGGAAGAGTACAATCAATTTGACGAGTTGCCTCCATTCAAATACGGCATCAGAATCAAAGAAAAACAATGCAATGAAGCAAGCTATATGCGTGTAGATCATCGTGAAGGGCTTTATTTAAAAGAAAATAGCCAAGTATAATCAATGATCCCACATGATGTACACCTATTTGAAAATTATTACAATGTAATCATAATTAAGATACTCGGCATGTAATTATAGAACCATGCTATTGTAATTGATTAAGTAATTAAAAATAATTATATTTATGATTATGCTTGCTTTTTTATAAAGCATGGCTAGCATTTCCTGTGAAAAACAGGACTATCATAGGTGGTTTAGCTGAACAAACCGTCTGTGATAACTCTATCACAGACGATTCTAGCATGGAACCATCTCTGATATTATTATCATAGACGGTTCCATTATAAAACCGTCTATGATAGTGCCTCTATAAATAGGCCCTACTAGGTTTTGCCCGCTCACTCCGCACTCATGCACTCTGTCTCCACCGCTCCTGCTAGGTTTTGCTAGATCTAGTATGCCACCTCTCCTTCCTAACACTACCTCTCCCTCCGATGCCACCTCTCCCTCTGGACGCCGCCTCTCCTCCCAACACCGCCTCTTCCTTCGATGCCGCCTCTCATCCCGACACCGCTTCTCCCTCCCAACGCCCCCTCTCCCCCCTGAGGTATGAATCTCAATTCTCACTTCTTTTGGAGATAGATCATGGTGATTTTGGTATATAATTATTTCATGATTATCAATTTATGTATATATATATATATATATATATATATATATATATATGCTAATGACTTAACACTACTAGCGACAGTGTGTGGAATTCGACGAAAGTGCAATCAGTCTTGACAAACTCACCAAAATTCGAGGAAAGCTCTCCCAATTCTTGATAGTTATCGTCATAAACAACACTGGAGAGTTTCACCCTAGCGATGATAATTAAATATTGAAACATTGGATACAATTATAATCATTCAATGATGTTTAATCAAACAAATCATTCAAAAGATTGTAATATACTATATATGCGATCTACTTGTGTTATTTACTACCTTTGTGAGATCTATGTGATTATTGTTCAATGCTATATATTTGTGAGATCTTCTATTTACTTCAGATGGCATGGCTAGCATTTTCTGAGACTAACCCAAAAACATAAAGCAATGTACTTTTTACATAGCTATCACAGAATGTTTGGAACACCAAACCATCTGTGATCTATATATATCACAGACGGTTTTTAAAATAAACTGTCTGTGATATTTCTGCTATCACAGATGGACCGTCTATGATATGTTCACTGTCACAAATGGTTAATATAAAAATTGTATGTGATATCGATATATCATAGACGGTTGTATTGAAAAACTATCTGTGTTTTCATCTATCTTATATGGCTCAAAAGCCGTCTATGATAATCATCTATTATCACTGACACATAAATTCAGATGATTTAGAAATTGTCCGTGATAATGATTTTGAACTGTCTGTGATGACCCTTTCTGTAGTAGTGTGAGTGCCACTCTCTGTTGGGATACGGGTAGGCTATATTAGTGCAGATTAAAATTTTCTACCACATAAACCAGAAATCCATGTGAGTAAGTGATCATATATCATTACCACTAGATGTGTAGTGCAGCAAAAGTAGAGTTGAAGTAGCCAATTCAACAAAAAGCGCATCGATGTAGTAAAAGTAGTCAATCGTCTTTCAGCCAACCGTCTCCTACTCGTGATCGTCCCAATCAGCGCCATAGTCGCAGCAGCGCATCTACTGAGGTCCACACGTCTAGGGATGGAACACCGTGTGTCGGTGTACTATCACCAGCGTGCACAGTAGGGGTTATGAGAGGCGGTGGCTAGGGTTTCGATAAGTGTGTTTCGGGATACCACCCTCAACCGCACACCTCTCTTTATATAGGCTCCACTTGGATTAATATCCGATTCGATTAGAGGTCGTATCCCACTCGAAGACTATCATCCCGACCCTTATCGTTCTAGTCCATTATGTAACCCTGTAAGTTCATGTATATTTGGCCATAGGTCGAAAACTCCTTTCCGGTTCATAAGTCATTAGCAGTCCCTAGTAGGACATAATGAGTCCCAAACATATATAAAGATTATATCAGATGAATCTATATAGTGCTTATGTACCGATCCATTTGCCTCAGATACCAGATCGAACTAAAGGTGAGAAGCGTGCCATCATATGATAGCTCCATTTTTCACCCGAACCTATAGTGGATTACTCAGTTGTGATTGGCTCCTCAACCACGCTCGACATGACCATGCACTTCCATAATCCAACCACATCAAGGAGCCTACAGATATCTCTCCTGTTATATAGGAGGAGCAAATTCAATATTGATCTCTCATATTTCTCGGCATATTTCATAGTAAACCCGAAAGCTACTTTTATTACCACCTAATCACGAAGTAGTGTTTGGCAACCCCTTTGTAAACTATTACACATGTAAAAAATAATGATAATATCAAGTCTAAGGATCGTACATACAATATGTATGAGACTAAATGATGATACTTACGAATATAACAAATTCTGCAGTGTCTTATAGTGGGTCAATCCGACATCATATTCTCTAACATGTGTTTACATTATTGATTTGATATTCTATATCTATGATCCGTGAAACATGATCATCAATCAATACATATGTTGATCTGTAAACCTAGATTGCAATTAAAAATCATCTTTATCGGTTCGAAAACTAGCATCAGTGTAACTATTTATGACTACCTCTTCTTCAACTCCATAAATAAGGAATGTATCTCTAGTCCTTCTCAAGTATTTCAGGATGTTCTTTATAGCTATCTAGTAACCTTCACTTGGATCTAACTACTATCTTCTCGTAACACTTGAACATATGACATATCAAGGCATGTACAAAGCATGTCATACATGATAGACCCAACAGCAAAAGCATATGAAATCTTACTCATTCGATCTCGTTCATCTAGTATTGAAGGACACTGTGTCTTGTTAAGACTAATATCACATAAGATAAGCAAGACAACCTTCTTAGAATATGCATGTTGAACTGCTTTATCACTTTATGAATGTATGTATCTTGGCTTAATACAATTAGCCTTTTAGTTCTATCTCTATAGATTTTTGTGCTCAAAATTTATGCTATCTTTCTTAAGTCTTTCAAAAAGAAACTATTTTTAATAAAGACTTGACATATTCAAGCTCAGGAATACCATTTTCGATCAATAATATGTCATCAACATATAGAACCAGAAAAACAAGTGGGCTCCCATTAACCTTTTTTGTAAACACAAGACACTTTTTCATTCTTGATGAAGCCAAACCCTTTGGCTACCTCATCAAAATGAATGTTCCAACTTCGAGAAGGTTTCTTCAGTCCATAGATAGATATCTAAAGCTTTTATATCTTTCTAACATTTTGGGGATCAACAAAACTCTCAGGTTGTGTCATATACACATCCTCATTTAAGTTTCTATTTAGGAAAGCCGTTTTGATATCCATCTAGCGTATATCATAATCGAAATATGCAGTAATACATAGAATGATCCAGATGGACTTAAGCATAGCAACAGGCTAGAAGATTTCATTATAGCCATCACCTTGAATATGTTTGAAAAACTTCGCCACTAATCATGCCTTATAGATATGAATATTTCCATCTATGTCTATCATTGTCAGACCTGGATTTGTCCAATCCGAATCTTCTGTGAATATACTACACTATTCCCTACATAGTGCTCATAGGTATATGACTGAATCATTTCATACACGATACATTTTATTGTAATATTGCAATATCAGAGTTTAAATAAATCCGCATCGGGATCAGTTCTTATATAGGGCCGACAGGCCAAATGGATACATCATAGAAAGGCAGCGGAAACTGGAAGCAAGAAGGCACACTTCTTCACAGGCAGTGACTAGGGTAACCCAAGTGGAACTGATATTAGTTAAGGCCTAACTAATATTGGTCCCACCTATCACCTATCAGTTAGAGTGGTCAACTGAACTATGGGAGGAGAGGCTAGAGTACTACGCGTTATGATACGACACAAATTAGAGAACCGTAATTCGTGATCTTTCACAGCACTAAAGTTGCATGTGAATAATTCTGGATTGGAGAACAACAGCAACTGCAGTAGAGGATGACTTGACAACTATCCTGTGCTGCCCTCCATGCCTTCAACAGAATGCAGCGACAGCCAACCGTAGATGTTTAGATGGCTTGTTTGTTGATCACGGTTGGAACTTCGGGAGTCGTAGCACAGCAGCAACAATTTGTTGATCTTAGTAAGGGAGCCGATTCAACTCTGTAGCAGCAGTAACAGTACCGTCAATCCCACAGAAAACAGAGAAATAGATGGGCTCGGAGGTTGACGCCAAGACCCAAGATAAATCTTCCACCCGTGAGATAGCTTCCCACGAACGAAGAGATCAGAACCTGATGATCCAGTTCGCAAAGTTGATCCAAAGAGCAATCCCACGAGACAGCAATAAAATTCCTAGATGGAATTTCGCCAGGCCCGGCCGGGGGCGAGCAGGGCGGCCGCCTCGAGCCTCCAAAATCCAGGGGCCCGCCCAGGCTGGAGGCGTCTCCTCGCGGCTCGCGTCCCTCGTGGCCTCCCGCTGTCCCCACAAACTTCAAGGCTTCATTGCTTCAAGCGACCAGGCCCCTGCAAGTGACTCTCCAATCAGGGCAGTGGCAGGCAGCTGGTAGCAATAAATAATTGGGTTTTGGGCAGACGATGAGACGACCAGACGAACAGGCTGCACAAATAGCGAGTAGCGACGTGTTACGTGTAAGCACATCTGCCGAATAGCGAGTTATCACTTATCAGTTAGGTCCGGCCTCACGCAGTCTCCCGTCTGCCGAGTGCCGACTGTAGTCGTGACTCGTGAGCACATCGCCACGCGCTTACGGGCTTCGGCGCGCCGGCGCGCCGCGCAGAGGTCACCGATCACCACGCGCAGAGGTCACCAGCGCCCACGCGTTACGGGCTTCGGCGCGCGCGGCGCTGCGCGAGGCCACCACTCAGCCAGGGAAGGGAAGGTGATTAGGTGAGCAGCCGATGCATTTGAGAATTTCAAGTGTGCGTTTGAGAAATGCTAGAAGAAAATTTTAAGGTAATATCTATAAATTCTTTGATATGAATTTTTTTGTTTTTTTAATACATAACGTATTTTAAGTGTTTGTTGGTAAAATTATATATATATATATATGTATATAGATTTATATTTAGATATTTATACTAGGGCCCCTATTTCTAGTTTCGCTCCGGGCCTCTAAGATTCCAGGACCGGTCCTGAATTTCGCATGAACACATGAACAACTTGGTCGCCGGCAAACATGGAGATTTTTCTAGATATATTCTCAATGCAAAAAAAATTCGTCCGTTACAAGGCACAAGCCCTTTAGCTTTTATATACCACACACATGCACCATAACTCAATTCGGACTCCATGTTATCATCTAACCCGACTCAACTAACACACCAACTCAAACCAAGACCTGGAAACGAACTCGTACACAACAGCCGTATACACACGTACATGCATACGTATACATACGGGCCACACACATGCATGCAACACATGCAACGGCCATGCATGCATGCAACTCACGTGAATAGTAAACAAATAGAAAAAATCAACACTAGACTTGTATGTAAATCTATGTTGATTCTAAGTTAAGAGATATGTGAAATCCAAATATCTTGTTGAGACCCGAATATACAAATTCGGACTCTCTGTGTATAGTGCACTAGTCCAGGATCACGCTAGTGCACACAGTCAAACATAGATGTAATCACAACCATATACACGCTAAAATAAAGAGAAATCTCAATTATCGATAAAAACCCAGAAGTACAACCTTATGGCAAAGCTTACATTATTACTAGCCCAAAGGGCTCAAAATCTAGCAGCGGAAAGAACAAAATAAGCGTAGTAGCCATTCGACATGCCCACAGGCAATTGACTGAGGAGCGAAGTCCTAATCCGTGAAGTCGTCGAAATAACCTCCTTCTGGAACCTCTTGCTGATAATACTCCTCCTCCTTAACTGAGCAACATAGATATAAAGCTGTGAGTACATTAGTACTCAGCAAGTCGTTTGTAACAAATGAATGTAATATAATATGCAAGGCTTACCAAAGGAGGGCTGAAAGGTTAATTTGCATAAATGACATTTCAAGGTAAATATAATAAATAGATTGAAAGTGAACTTTAATGGAAAACAAAAATAATAAATAATCAATGGAATTAAAGTAAACCAATCGTGGACATCCCATCCACAAACTAAGCCAATAGTAAACTACATATTCACAATCCAACCATAATCCACAAGTTTAAAAGAACGCACTACCTCTCGTGTGAAATCACCGAGCATTGTCTATGACCGAGGACGTGGTTATTCGAATAGTTTTACACTCTGCAGAGGTTGCACAACTGTACCCATACGATATGATTAGCCTTGGTCTAAGGAAATCATAACAAGCCCTTTACAAAGTTCAATTTCAACATAATCCCACCCGCTAGGGTTTTGCATCACACCCCCCTTGCGCCACATAGAAATCAGCAACAATGTTTATCACAATGGTGAGATTAAAGTTGAAATATCCTAAATTAATCAGCTGGGTCTATCCCACACTAGACATGTGGTTTGCACGATAAAGCTCAGATCAATGATGCACAAAGTTAAGTCCTTAAGTCTACTTGGGCGAGACTATCACATCCCATGAAGTGAACCTGCACTTCCCCCTTTGCTGCACGATCACTCGCCCAAGTGAAAAAACCAAGTTTGTATAACCTACGCCAATGACATACCAATGTCATGGCACAAATTATAATAATCGTGGCACCAACCACGGTTTCATATTTCATTAAGTTAAATTAATTATTCACATGCGATGATAACCCTTTCGTAAAATAAGCAAGACTAAGCATTCTAATCGTACAACACATGTGACATTTAACATAACATTACTAGTAAATTCCCCAACCTATGGTGACAATGGCATCATGGCATTCAAATTATCAAGGCGGGGTAATTCAATATGGGATGATAACTACCATGTACAAGGTTTGTAATCAAATAGCGATGCAATGTAATTTAAAATAAAATATTTAAATAATAGATTGCAAACTAGGTTAAATATGATCAAAGTACATGACTTACCTTGTTTATGCTCAGCGAGGTACTCGGGGTCTTCTAGCGTAGCTCCTGCTCCTCTGGAATCGGAATCTAACGAGAGAGAAAACGACTAAAAACACAAAAACACATAAACTGATAAGCAAATAAACTCCAAAAATCTTGAGACCAAAACCAAAAGCTAGAGCTCGATTTTAGATGAATTTAGAAAAAAGAATGGGGTCAATCGGAGCTAGGACAGAGGAGAACGGGCTCTCAAAAAATTTAATCTAAAGGAAAATTCTAAAATTCAGAGGGGTTATTGATTTGTGGACTCGGTGCACGGGTTTGGGGGTCTACGGTGAACTCGGTCTTTGGAATAGTGGGCAGGATGCTTGGGTGGTGGGTTTGGTCATCGTGGCAGGGTAGGTCGGCCGACACGTGTCCGAATTGGGTTAAGTGGCGCAGAGGTGGCAGTTTTATAGCTCGGGTGATGTGGCAAAGCAGCTTGGGGAGGGGATGTGGCATGCTTGGACTTTGCTGGCATCCACATGATGTACCCTGGGCTCACCCGTGCCCACGTGGCCGCTATCGTGGTTGCCGACGACGGTAAGATGGACGGCCGTGGGTGACCGTCGCCGGTGCGGGCATCCTGCGGCTAGTGGGGCTCCTGCGGGGTGGCTTAAGTGGCAGCATGCGAAGGCAGGGCTCCCTAGCGGCTCAGATTTCGCAGGGGAGGTAGGTGCGAAGGTCCCCATCGGCATTCATGGCGGCGAAGCTCCGTCGGTGAGCAAGATCGGCGAGACAGCGATGGTGGACCTTGGCAGGCTGCGCATGAGCTCCCCAAGAGTGCAGCGATGCTATTGGTGTGGGCGCGGAGGTCGTTGGCCTGATGGGGCGGCCGACGGTGAGGTTTAGGCAGCGGGGAGTTGGGGCGCTCAGCGAAGGTGGTCGTCTGGTGGTGCGGGGGTTTTGGCGAGGTGGCTTAGAGGGGGACCGAGGTGAGAGGAAGCTGTAGGGGGCACCGGTGGCAGAAGTAACTCATCGAGGTTCGCCCAATTTCTCGCCGGAGTTCGAGATTGGTGGTGGCGAAAACCAGCGCTTCTCTGCAGACAGGGGCAGACTTGGGGTGCGAGTTAGGGTAGGCAGGCGACGGCTTGGAGGTGGAAGTGCGGCGCGCTCGGGCGGCTTTTAAAGCCTTGGGAGGCGTGCGGGCGCAGGGCTCCTAGCGGCAGCGCAGGGTGACTCCCGATAGGAAACCGCACGGGATTCTCTGACTTTACGAAGTAAAGTCACAGCGTGACTTTGCTTCGTAAAGTCCGTCCGATTGGCGATCAACGGCCCAGATTAATTTAGCGTTTTTTGATTGTTTTTACTTCTAATTTTTAGCTTTCTATTTTTATCTTTTTCTAGCTTTTTTCTTTTTTCTTATATTGCTTTATATTATCTGTGTTAAAATAACCTATTTTTAAAAACGCTAAATTAATCTGAGCCGTTGATCGCCGATCGGACGGACTTTACGAAGTAAAGTCACGCTGTGACTTTACTTCATAAAGTCAGAGAATCTGCGCCCATAGGAAACGGGGAAGGGAGAGCCCGAGTAGAAGACAGCTCGGGCTACTTCGGTCGGGCTCCACTTGGCAGCAGGCCGGGAAAAGGAGAAAAAGGGGTGGCTGGTCCGGATGGAAGCAGGCGCGAGCGGAGGCAGGGATTGCTAACACGTGGCCAGTGTGGGCGGGGTAGTTACGGCTGGAGCGAGCTGGGTTAGCGAGGTGGGGAGGTGGGCCGAGGAAGGGAGTTTCGGCCCAAAACAAAAATAAAAAGGGTTAGGATTTGAGGGATTTTCCGGGATTTCCAAATTTATGAAAAACGAATAAATTGCCAAATGCTTTGGAAAATAGTACTTAAATCCCAAAAATTCACCAAAAATACCAAAAAATTCCTTTAGACCTGAGAAACTCAAATAAAATATTTTTAACTTATGTTAATATTTATTTTAATCATATTAAATCCTTTTTAATTTCTAAAAATTCAAATTAAGCTTTATTAATCCTAGAAAAATTCCAAAATTTAATTTTTAAAAATAGGGCTTTAAACTCTTCTGAAAATCAGGATGTTACATATCTCCTACTAAGAATCCGGACATACGCACACGCACTGATTTGCCTCGGCTTCTAGTTTGTCCTCCTTGTCTTCCCATGTCTTCCTCCCTCACCTCGCTCTTGACACTAACAAGGACTTCTTCGACTAGAAAATAATTAACATCACTTAAAGTGTTTATGGTTTTTAGGCCTGTATCATGTTAAGCCTAATTGCCATCGTTTTCTCCTCCATCATGACCTTGCTCTTCGTAGAATGTGTACTGGTCTTGATTTTCAAATTCTTGGGGGATTGTGAACGAGGGTGAGCACACACAGCCGTGCTCCACGAGCCAACATACAGAATGCATTAACATAAGATGCAAGGCTTGACAAATGGGGGCTCAGGTTCTGTTATTTTGTGGAAAGCAACATTTGCAAATAATAACTGTAAAATGCCCTACGAACTAGCATTTTAGTAAAACATGCGTACCATTTGAAGTTGTGCAATAAATACATTGTAAACGGTTCTATCCACCGATTACATGGTTCCATCCACCAATGCTAAATTTTGACTATTGGGTTACATCCACCCAACTTAACCATCACTGGAGTACATTCCTCCAAGAAAAATTCTAAATTGAAGTGCATACTTTTGACTTAATTTTTATCCCTCCCACAAAAAGTTTATAAATAGAACTAACTCGAGAAAGTTCCCATATATGCCCTTGACCGTGGGCACAACTATTTAAACAATTTAAATTATATAGAGATTGTACATCTTTACACACAAGAGATGACCCCATTGCTATATTCCACATATTTCCTTAGACATGCAGATCAAGAGGATTACCACATAACCTTAACAATGCATCTAGCGAAGGATTTCACCTGCTAAGATTTCATCTGGCAAAAAGCTATGTCCGCTCCACCCAGACCCTCTCTTGCGCTATATGGTGGCTTACACTAGTGTCACAGCCTGTGTCCACGATGGCTTAAACCAGCATCATGACTTGTGGGTCACTCCAAGGTGCTTTCCTCTACTAGCGATGCAAATGAGTTAATCATGCCTACACTTTGCTAGCTTGTGGTTTGTACTATTTTATATGAAGAGGTCAATACAGTATTAAGTCCTTAATTACCACAAACCACAAGTTCTCGTGTTACATCCACACCCACCATTCTTACCATCCGCTCAGACAAGTTAAGCAAATCTTTAGGGTTTTGAGAAGTTTAAGATAAGTTATATCAAATTATCAGTCACATACATCCCATGACTGTCCCAAACAAGATTTTATGTTTGAAAGAGATGATGATGCTTAGGGTAGCTAAAACACTAGCTTTGACTTGACTTAGTGTGGCTTATTGATAGATTTATCAGCTATTTTAATCGTAGCACCTAGGGCAACAATTGAAGTAGGTTAAACAAGTTATCAAGGATGTCATAGCTAGGTATTGCTACATTAACAATTGTGAGTGGTAGGTAATTTATAGGTAACATATGATTGTATATAAAATAACACATGCATTTTTGAATAATTTCAAATGGACATAATTTGCATAAAACATGGGAGCAATATGATAAAAATACTGACTTGCTTGCATCTGTAGCTGGGAGGTCTTGCAGTTTTGTGGTGCGTCGAATTGCTGGTCGGGGACGTCCTCGAACTCTAATCGCCGGAAAGCAACAAAAGCAAGAGAGCAAAATAAAAACCCAAATAAAATTAAAATGAACTCCAAATTAAACAAAATTACTACTATAGAAAGAGCTTGAATTTAGAAAATTTTAGAAACAAGTTTCACTTGAATCAGAGTTACGGTGAGGAAGAATAAGCTCTCCAAAATTTATTTCCAGAAAAAATCCCAAAAATAAAAAAAGGAGAGAGAGAGAGAGTTTTCTCTGTAACATGTGGGTCCCACAGGTTTATTTCACATTTTAAATAAATTCTAGATTTCAAAATTTGTGTTTATTTAATTCCTTAAAATTAAATTAACCGTCGGAGACTGACATGTGGGCCACAGTATGGCGTAACAGTGAAGTGGGGTCCACATGTCAGTGTCATTGACTTTTAAATCTGGATTAAATGATTTTTAGCTGAGGTGGGGCCCATCTATCAGTCTGTTATTAGGGGTAAACTATTACAGGGCCCACTGATAAGTGGTTCATTAACATCGACTAAACTCAATCATTAGTTATTAATGAAGGATTAAGGTTTAACGATGTCAGAACAGTGCTCGTTCTCGGCCGAGCGGTGGCGCGGCCTGTTAGTGGTGAAGGGAGGCCTGGCTTCACGTGAGCATTTCAAAAACGGTCCCACGGGGCTCGTGCTCACCTTCGGGTGAAGTAACGCGGCTTCAAATGTCTTGGACAGTCACCGACGGTGACCCAGGTAGTGTCGAAATAGGCCAGGTGGCGCGACGGCTGTGCCGGCAATGGGAGTTCAATTAAATAAAAAGGAAGCTTGGGACAGTAGGAACTCACTGGAGAAGGAAGGCACGCTCAAGGTTGCCTGGAGTAGGCTGGCGACGATGAGCTCGGGCGGCGGAGATGGATGGGAGAGGTCGGTGAACCTCTGAATTGGTGCCAGATTTAGCTTCACCTGACCGTGAGGGAGCCGTAGAATTCGTCGGGGGTGAATGGGTTCGTTGGTGAGGCGAGACGGCCGGAGTTGGGGAAGAAGGTCGAGTCGGTGAGCTACAAGGAAAGAGAGGCTGATTAGGCTTCAGAGAATGATCAGGGAAGTGCAAGGAACTCAAAGGAAGGGGCAATGTGGCTTGCTATACTCCCGAGATGGCTGGCGATGGAGATGACCGGAGAAACGCGGTGTGGTGGCGAATTCGGGCTTCTAGAGTGTTGAGCGAGTGGAGGAGTGAGTTGGAACGGAAGATTAGCCATGAAATTATACTGAAATTCTGGAGTGGGGAGCATTGGCGCGAGTTTAAGTAGATGACGAATGGAGAGGCGCGCACTCAATGATCCTACCATGAGCTTGGCAGGGGAGAGGGGGTGGCGCATGCGTGGCTGTCCACGAGCTTCAATGCTCTACATGGTGGGGGTGGTGCTGAGGCGACGTGTGTACGTACAGTAGGGCAACGAAAATGCCACGAGGCAGGGCTACGGGCGAAGAGGGGGCGTGATGTAACCATGCCTAAAACGCATATGACCATAGTTTCTAAGAATAAACAAAAAGTGACTTCGTTTCTTCTATTTCAATTTGTTTTAAATAGAAAGACGATGCTATCTAAAGATGAAAATATATATTTGTGCAGCTATACATGGAGGATTACATCAACGCTATGCGCTCGTGGTTAGGGTCCACCTAAAGGGAAGCTAACCAATATATCAAAACCAAATTAATGACTTTCCCAACTCTTGCTCAAGGTCACCATATCACTTTTGGATTAATTCAAGCAAGAGTTCAAGTGGAGACATATTTTAGAATTCAATTCGGCCTCCGGATCAATTCGGAGTCAGCCTGACAGGTCCGACTTCAAATATGCATAACTTTTACATACGAACTCCGTTTGAGGTGTTCAAGTATCGCATAGAAAAAAGAATTCATCTACTTTTCAATAGATCTAGCTCCACCTCTAAATTCCTTCTGTGCACACCACAATCATCAAAACAATCTAACACTGAGTCAGCCTGACAGGGACAAATTTAAATGCTCATAGATTTCGCATCAAGTGTCCATTTGGAATGTGTAAGTATAGCATGAAAAGCATGTAATAGCTGATGCGTTGTCTAGGAGATATATCATGCTTTCACAACTTAACTTCAATATCTTTGGATTAGAGACAATAAAGGAGCAATATGTGCATGATGTTGATTTTAAAGATGTGTTGCTCAATTGTAAGGAGGAAAAGGGTTGGAATAAATTTGTGATGCACAATGGTTTCTTGTACCATGCTAACAAGCTATGCATTTCAGCTAGCTCCATTCGTTTTTTGTTGTTACAGGAGGCGCATGGAGGAGGATTAATGGGTCACTTCGACGTGAAGAAGACCAAGGATATTCTGACTTATCATTTTTATTGGCCAAAGATGAGGCGCGACGTCGAACGATTTATTGTCCGCTGCACTATGTGCCAAAAAGGTAAGTCACGACTTAATCCTCATGGTTTATACATGCCTCTTTCTGTGCGAAACACACCTTGGGAAGATATTTCTATGGACTTTATTTTAGGTCTGCCTAGAACAAAGAAGGGGAGGGATAGTAGTTTTGTTGTCATGGATAGATTTTCTAAGATAGCTCATTTTATACCATGTCATAAAAGTAATGATGCTACAAATGTTACTGATTTGTTCTTTAAGAAAATTATTTGCTTGCATGGTATTCCAAATACGATAGTTTCAGATCGTGATGCTAAATTTCTTAGTCATTTTTGGAGAACCTCATGGGATAAAATGGGGACTAAGCTGTTATTTTCCAGTACTTGTCATCCCCAAACCGATGGACAAACTGAGGTAGTCAATAGAACATTATCTACTATGTTTAGGGCTGAGCTTAAAAAGAACTTAAAAATATGGGAGAAATGTTTGCCTCATGTAGAATTTGTTTATAATCGTTCGTTACATTCTACCATAAAGAAATGCCCTTTTGAGATTGTTTATGGTTTCATACCTCATGCACTTGTCGACTTGTTGCCTCTTCCCGCTTCGGAGAAGGTAAATCTTGATGCTCAACAACGTGCTGATTTGATACTTAAGATGTATGAGACAACTAAAGAGAACATTGAGCTTATTAATGCTAAATATAAAGTTTTCGGTAGTCAGGGACGCTAGCATGTTACTTTTGAACCTGGTGATCTTGTGTGGTTACACTTGCGTAAAGAACGATTCCCTGAATTGAAAAAGTCTAAACTCATGCCTCGTGCAGATGGTTCTTTTAAAGTGCTTACACGTATTAATGATAATACATATAAGTTAGACTTGCCTGTAGATTTTGGGGTTAGCCTCACCTTTAACATTGCAGATCTACAACCATTCTTCGGCGCGGAAGATAAGCTTGAGTCGAGGATGACTCCAATTCAAGAAGGGGAGGATGATGAGGACATCACTTCTACTGATATGAACACTCCTTTTACTGCTTCCATGAATGATGGGCAAGGTCCAATTACTCGGACACGTGCTCGTCAACTCAACTATCAGGTAAATTCGTTTTTAGGAGTCAATAATATTTTCGCTGAGAATTTGATACTTCCTAAGACTTGTGATTTTCTTGTTATTAGGAATCATAGAGAGGAGGAGCCAACTCACGGCAAGAGGAACACATTAAGAACTTCACCTAATTTGTCCATTTCCACTAATTTGGCTATATTCATCAAGTCTACTTCATCGGATTGACGAATTTAGACTTATTATCCATGGTGCTGCGACACCTTTTGGGCCGAGGGCCTTGTATCAACACGTAGACTATTTGGGTCGGTACTATTCATGGGTCGGTACTGTTCATGTGAACAGTACCCATGAATAGTACCGCACCCCCTTTTATTAGATAAGTGCGGCTTCCCTCTCTCCTATTTAAGGAGGTCACACCCCTTTAGTTTTTGTTGCATTTTTCTTAAGAGATTATTCTGCTTAGCAGTCTCACCGCACGTCCGGTTGAGGAACCCCAACTTGTGAGCTTAATCTTTATTCGCAATACAATTTTAGATTGCATCTTTTACTCTCTTGCTTGTGTTCTCGATTCGTTGGCAGGAGATAGCCTTCTTGGCGAGGTTAACCGCGTTCGGCACGGTTGATAACCATCGGAGCAGTGGTGTAGTGATTGCGAGCGGATTGATCTATTTTGGTCGGAGCCTTTGGATCATCAACGTCGTGTTCTCCACAATCGACTTATCAGTACCTCTCGAAAGATCGGGCCATTGTCACATTAAATATTCTATCAATGCGTGTCGGAATCATCAAAATAATCTTTCAGTTTTAGAAACAAAGATAGAATCAGATATGATTTGATGACATTACGTGTGTTAAAAACTTTCCATAAGCAAGAGCCTGTGTGCCACTATAAATAGAGACTTAATTGGCCATGTAACACAGGCTCATTTAGATTGTTTTTCACTGTAAAACTTCATCGTTTGTTCTTGTATCGACTAGACCAACAACTGCGATTGCAAACATCAACCCTTTGTACTCCTCATTCATATTCACAATAGTCATATTACTCTTTATCTTTTTCTTGCTTGTTCTTCGATTGCTTGTAGGAATTGAACCTCGTGTTCAGGTCAACCGCGTTCTTAGCATGGTTGATATCGACTAGGGTGTGGTGAGTGATTGCAGGACAGACTTGGTCTTTTCAGTCAAGTAGCCACATCGTCAGTGTCATATCAATAATCAAAGCTATCCTTCTCATCGAAAGATCGGGCCCCCTCATCAGTTGGTATCAGAGTATATATTGCCTGGTGAGATTTTAGTTTTAGATTTGTTTTTCATATCTATAACCAGAAAATTGCCCTACAAAACGAGTTAATGTCCGTTGTCCAAACCCCGTTGTGTCTTTCAATGTGTTAGTTTCGGCTTGCTAAATTGAATTTGTTTCCATTTTAACTTTGCCATGTTGCTGGTCATATTTTTAGTCCAATAAAACTACAAAAAAATCCCCACTTCTAAAACCATCAAGAACACACCAAACCCTAATTTCTAATTTTGGCCAGAAGACTCCCTCTTGTGCAGCCGCCACCAAAAACATCATAACTTTTCATTCACTGATCTTTTTTAGTGAGACCACTTCCATTAGACTCCTAACTTCATTATCCATCATCTCGCAAAATTTTGCTTCATTCCAGTACTGCAAGTAAAAGATATCTACGGTGAAATTTAACCCAAATTTCTATTTTGAATCTGCAATAGTCAGCACTTGTGATTTTTGTGTGAATTGTTCTGTCAGTTTCCAGAAGTTGGCCCCAAAAGAAAAGTTGTAGAAAAAGCCATCAGTAAATAAGAAAAAAAAGAAGCATTGCAAAATAGGCAAACTGCTAAAAGGTTACGGCCAAAATACCGACGACTTGTCCAGTGGACAGAAATCTACCATTCTCAAATTTGGATCAATACTTGTGCTTTCCACTTCCAATTGCATTCAATTGAATTATCTTGTGTCTACCACTCCTATACTTGGATATCCACTTGTTTTAGCCTTCATCTATCCTTCTTTGATCAGCAACACAAGGCTAAGTGTTAGATATGAACTATAATTCAATTTCATGCAATATCTAAAATTAATTGATTTTCTCTATTGCTACATATCCAGAGTCTTCGAAACTACACTTACTACTAACTGTTACAGGTCTTGACGTACCGACAATCGCTATACACATCACTTGAGCCAAGTTATCACGAACCAGCCACCGGTTACACTACCTGTTTTGCATTGGTAAGAACTTGTAAGAGCTTGGAAAGAGTTTGAGAGATGTGTGACTTGTTTTCTACTAACCATGACAGGTTCAAGATCACATAGTAGGAATTTTCGTGAGACCAACAGCATGTTGGATCAGCTTAATAAGACCCTCACCACCATCAATAACAGAATTGAGAACCTTGATAAACGTTCATCCCTATCTACTCGACGTGCACTGTTTCCTCCGAACCCTTCGTCGAATGAGGATGATGATATCGAAGAGAACAACTACATTAGCCACATTAAAGTTGATTACTCCGATCGTCGTCGGCTCCAGCGAAATTAGCGAGGTATGTATAGGTTACAAAGAGAGATACGCGATGATGATGCATTAACTAAAGTCAAGTATGCTTCTCCATCCTTTGCTGGTAAATTTGATCATGATGCCTATATTGACTGGGAAATAGCGTTAGACAAAGAATTTGAATATTATGATTGGTCTGATAGTTAAAAGATTAGAGCTGCCACAAGTGTCTTCATTGATAATGCAATAATTTGGTGGAAGTATCTTGGTAGACATGGTAAAGTGCCTCAAACTTGGAATGCCTTGAAGAAACTTTTGAAAGATGAATTTGTTTCTAAAAATTATGCTGATTATTTGCTAACTAGATTGCAACATTTAAGATAAAGTAGTAGAACTGTAAGAGAATACTATCATGAATTAAAAACTCGTTCGTTGCGTTGTGGTTTAGAGGAACATGCTGAAGCTATGGAGAATAGATTCTTAAGTGGGCTTAATCAGGAAATTCAAGACCTTCTTATTCACAGATAATACAATTCTCTGTCTCATTTGTTTATACTTATTTGTAAGATTGAGAGTCATATTGAAAAAGAATTGAGAATACTTGATGATAGGACACATAAGAGCAAACATATGGTTGTGCCTTTTTCTGTGAATAACAACTTACAGAAAGTTGAGAACCATGCTGAAGAGAAGAGTGAGCTAATTGAGCTACTGACTCCATTACTTGAGAAGGAAGATGAGGTGATAGATGCCCCTATATCATGTGAGGAGAGCCAAAAAGGTAAACATAATGGTGCTATTATCACTCAAGGTGAGTCTGCTTGTGAAGAACTGCAATTATCCACTGTTCATGCTACTTTAGAGCAAAACTTTGTGGAAAATAATTCTGATATGCACGTACCTCAAGTAGAGAATTCAGATAGCATTGATTTTGAGTGTTGAGAATGAGTTGTGTGCTAATTCCTTGCATAAATCTTTAACACAACTAGAAATTAAACCTGATTTTTCAGTTTTCATTCTAAATCCATATGCTAAAATAAATGCTTTCGATTATATCTATGTGTAATTGATACATGCTAGAAATGAGCCGAATGTGGTTTCTTCTTTGAACAATTTAGGTTATATTGAGATTGATCATCCTTATGATCTGAGTTGTTTAGATAAAAACGTTATTTGAGATTCCCAATTCACTTTCATTGTTTTGTTATAAATTTTACCTTATAGGTGAGTATGATGAAAAAGGAAATTACATGGTTCATCGAATTTGGATAACTTCAAAACTGTAAGGTTCAACTTTGGAGGAGGAACATTATCATGTAGAGGAAACCAATGATATTAACCTTAATATTTCTAGTTGCTCTAGTGTTATTTGTGAGCTACAGGAAAGCTTTCAAGAAGGGGAGTGTTGTGGGCTGCTTCCATACACCACAAACATTGTTCCATTTGCATTAAAAATAAAATTGCACATCATTAAGATCAACAATATCAGGTCACAATCCAATACCCAATTTTTTAAAGAAGGGGAGCCAGACAAGACACATCCATACAAAGTTATAATACCATACAGTGAAAATACTACCAATCAGGTATGATCATTTCAAAGAGGTTTTACTTTGTTTGATAAAGAACTTATGATATTACATAATAAGAGTTTGTTGCGTTCTTTGTCATGTACTGAGATTTATTATCAAGATCATGCAATACGTGAGATCATACATTTATTAAAACCAAGGACGGTTTTTTGTTAAGAAGGGGAGGATGATGTAACCACGTCACAAACGCATACGACCATAGTTCCCAAGAATAAACAAAAGGTGAATTCATTTCTTCAGTTTCAATTTGTTTTAAATAAGAATATGATGCTATCTAAAGATGAAAATATATATTTGTTCAGCTATACATGGAGGATTGCATCAACGCTACGCGCTCATGGTTGAAATCCACCTAAAGGGAAGTCGACCAATATATCAAGACCAAGTCAATGCCTTCCCCAACTCTTGCTCAAGGTCACCACATCACTTTTGGATCAATTCAAGCAAGAGTTCAAGTGGGACACATTTTGGAATTCAATTCGGTCTCCGGATCAATTCGGAGTCAACCTGACAGGTTCGACTGCAAATGTGCATAACTTTTGCATACGAACTCCGTTTGAAGTGTGCAAGTACAGCATACAAAGAAGAATTCGTCCAGTTTCCAATGGATCTAGCCCCACCTCTAAATTCTTTCTGTGCGCACCACAATCTTCAAAATAATCCAACGCTGATTCAGCCTGATAGGGCCGACTTTAAATGCTCATAGATTTCGCATCAAGAGTCCATTTGGAATGTGTGAGTACAGCATAGAAAGCTTATCTGGCCCTCTTTGCAACGGATCTGGCCCCATCCCAAAATTCCTTCTATGCACGTCGGAATCATCAAAACAATCTTTCAGTTTTAGAAATAGAGATAGAATCAGATATAATTTGATGACATTCCATGTGTTAAAAGCTTTCCATAAGTAAGGGTCTGCGTACCCCTATAAATAAAGGCTCAATTGGCTATATAACATAGGCTTGTTTAGATTAGTTTTCCACTATGAAACTTCATCGTGTGTTCTTGTGTCGACTAGACTAACAACTACGATTGCAGGCATCAACTCTTTGTGTTCCTCATTCATATTCACAATAGTTATATTGCTCTTTATCTTATTCTTACTTGTTCTTTGATTGCTTGTATGAATTGAACCTCGTGTTCAAGTCAACCGCGTTTTTGGCACGGTTGATATCGATTAGGGTGTGGTGTAGCGATTGCAGGACAGACTTGGTCGTCTCGGTCATGTAGCCTCATCGTTAACGTCATATCAACAATCGAGACTATCCTTCTCATCGGAAGATCGAGCCCCCACATCAGGGCGAGGCCAGTGCAGGCGGAGCAAATGTGGGAGAAGGTCAAGGCGCTACCTTGGGCACGTTGGGGAGGCCTCGGGGAGCTGAGCTACAATTGCGACAGGGGTACAACGGAGAGCACGGGCGGCGGGGCTAGGAGGAAGAGGAGGGGATCTAGCCCTAGGAGGAAGGTACGGGATGGTCACGGTGGCGCCACAGGGAAAGCTCCGTGCCAACGTAGGAGGAGAGGCCAGGGCAATGACAAGGGTGGCGTCAGCGACGCGTGCGCGAGAAATAGGGGTGCAAACGGTGAGCGAGTAGGTGAGAAAAGGGGAGAAGAAAGGCGAGCGGGCTGGCTGGGCTGCGCGCGTGGGGAGGGTTTTCTCTCTTTTTTTACACAAAGGAGAGGAAGATTTAGCAAACACAAAACAACAATTAAAATTCAAAAGCTAGATTTTTAAAGAAACCGAAAATTCCAATTTCAATTTAATTTTTGTAAAACAAGAAACTGCAATCAGGCTTCAAAAAAATCGGGATGTTACAATCTTTTTCTTAAAAACCCACTTGCACTCAATGATTTTTACATTGGGTGGATCAACCAAGGTCCAAACTTAATTATCATACATGGATTGAATTTTCAATCTCATAGCTCTAACCATATCTCAGAGTTCAGACTCATCATCGCTTTCTCATAAGTCTTAGTCCCATCATTATATAACAATAAAATATCATATCGATACCTTATTGGCAATTGACATGGCCTTTCAGACCTACGCGGGGCCGGTGCCTCTTCTACAGATTCTACAACATCTTGTACACTCTGTAGGGGTTCACTAGGAGTTGAAACATTTTCTAATATCTCTCAAATTTTTTTGAGTCTTACCATGCTCCCACTAACTCCTTTTGAGAGAAACTTTTTCTCCAAAAAGATACCATTTCAGGCAACAAACACTTTGTTGTCATCTCTTTTATAAAAATAATATCCTTTAGTTTTCTTAGGATACCCACGAAGAAGCATTTATCAAATTTAGATGTGAGCTTGTATGATGTCAAATGCTTTATATATACTTCACATCTCCATATTTTGAGAAAAGACAACCCAGGACACTTCCTAGTCCATATCTCATATTTGTGCCTAATTATCTTGTCAAGTTGATTTTGTACCTAATTCTGAAATTTCTTGAACTTTTTAATGATTCAGATTTGTGCCTCATTAGGTAGATATATCCATGTCTACTAAAGTTATCGGTAAAAGTTATAAAGTACTGAAAACGACCTTAGGTCGTTAAGCTCATTGGTCCACATACATCTGAATGTACTAAAGCTAACATATCATTTGCCCTATCATCTAGACTAGTGAAAGGTGTCTTGATCATTTTGCCTAATAAATAATAGTTGCATGTTTCAAATGACTCAAAATCAAATGAGTTTAGGAGACCATCTTTATGGAGCTTCACCATGCGCTTCTCATTTATGTGACCCAAACGACAATGCCAAATATAAGTGGGATTCAAATCATTAGGCTGAAGCCTCTTAGCATTAATGTTATAGATAGGCACATCCTCGAGATTTAAAATATATATTGCATTTATCAATGGAGCATGACCATAAAGTATATCATTCAAATAAGTTAAACAACAATTATTCTTAAACACATAACCTTCTACTCCCAAACATGAAGCAGAAATAATGTTTTTGCTTATGGCGAGGATACAATAACAATTATTCAATTCCAAAACTAATCTTGACGGTAAAGATAATAGTAAAGTGCCAATAGCCAATGCAGTAACACTTGATCATTGCCCATGCGAAGATCAATCTCGCCTCTTACTAAATTCCTACTCCTTATCAGCCCCTGCATCAAATTGCAAAGATGAGAAACCGATCCGGTATCAAATACCCAAGAACTAATATGAGAAGTAGTAAGATTTATTTCTATAATATTTATACCTGAAGTAGAAGTCTTACTTCTCTTCTTCTTTTCTAATTCTGCCAAGTGCTTCTTGAAGTTCCTCTTCTAATTTCTAATCACTTGGCGATGGTAGCAAATGGCATCAGGTGTAGTATCAATCTTGAGCTTCTGAAGTTTAGATTTGATACTCGAGATCTTATGTTCAGTTTTGCCTATGCCCTTTCTTTTACTCAAAACCTTAGACTTTTTCTTTTTAAAGTTGGTAGTCTTTTGAACCATCATCACGTGATTAGGACTTTTCTTAATGTTCTCCTCTGCTAACTTGAGCATCCTATGCAACTTGGTCATTGACTTCTCCATGACATTCATATGCAAGTTCAAAATGGCTGGTTCAAACCTAGAGGGAGCGACTGGAGAATCACATCAGTAATCAACTCTTGGCTAAAGGAAAAACTAAGCTTTTCTAAACTCTCAATGTATCCAATCATCTTGATCATATAAGGGATGAACTTTCTTCAGCTAACTTACACGCAAACAACGACTTAGAGGTGTTGAACTTTTCAGCCCTTACATGGTTCTCAAATATATATTTAAGATTCACAATCATATTGTAGGCATTCTCATATTACTTCTGAAGCTCAGAGTTCATGGTGGCAAGCATCAGATAGCTAACATCAAGTGAGTCATTGCAATATTTCTCATACTCATTCTTGTGAGCATGGATAGCTTCTTCAGCTAGTACATATGGATATGGAACCTCTAGAATATATTCCTTCTTTTCTTACTTGAGAATAATTCTTAAATTACAATTCCAGTCAATGAAGTTTGTTCCATTTAGTTTTTCTTTCTCAAGAATAAATCACAGATTAAAACTGGGTGTGGAGGAAGTACATGGTAGCACTGTCTACAATATAAAAAATATATGTAATAATTCAGTACCATATTTTTGTGAAATCTTCTATTAAATAATTTAACAAAAGATACTCCCACTATATATTTAGAAATTATATACCCTGTAATAACATATAGTGAGTCAAAATCCATATTTCACTAAGCCCTAGTGAGCTTTGGCATCATTGCTAGTAATCTAGCGACGTAGGTAAGCAATCTCTTACTAATTACATCATATGTAACTCTTGTTTGTTGAGTAGCATCCATATGTCCTAGCATCAACACTATGCCCCTAGACCCAAACTATTTTGATAGCCTAGTCAAGTTAAACCAATATTATGCATGAAGTATCCAAAGACTTTACCCTATCTTATTGAGATAATTAATGGCACCATACTTTGGTAGACTTACCAGTTAATGATCAAAATCTTGATGAGTGCAATTATTGGAAGAGCATCAAGTTTTAATTAATGTTTCTAGAGGGATACTATTATATTGTGTTAAAAATCCCCAATATAATAATAACAAGAATAATAGTATAACAAGAATATAAAAACATTAATAATTAAATCAAATTAAACTATGAGATAGTATGGCCCTTAGCACAGTAATCTCTATCACCCGCTTACTATCCACTGAGCCATCAATGCTTGAGGATACCATATTTATCTACTTAGTTATTACTCCTAACAGCTAACAATGAATTACATATAAAAATATCAAGCATCACAAGTCGACATGCAGGCCGTTTTACAATAATATGTTGCACATAGCTATAAATCAGCATGACACGTAGGCCATGAAAAACTCATACATACATCACATACACAATAGGTCATACTATTCACACAACCCTGCAAAAATGAGTTATATGCATAATCTAATTCTATCATGCGATGTGAACACATAACGCCTATAATGCACGGTACGATTACCTAGCGCCATTGGAAATTTTTTTGGGGCATGAATACTATTCACGAAATTATCTTTAAAAATTTTATCAAATTAATCACATTAGCCCAATTTCAAACCAATCTGATTGCCCAATTTCCATTGATTAATCACATTGATCGGCATGGGAGGTTTTCAGAAAGACTAGCAACTCGGTGCTATCAATTTATACCCCCTCCGAACTTATCTACTTCTGCCGAAACTAATTGATCTTATCAACTAGCGTCTAAACCAATCCAATAACATAAACTGATCTAAGTTGTCATATCAGACCAATAATACATCTAATCTACTACCACTACATATCAACAATATGCAACTAATCCAGATCAAATACCACACAGAACTTGGCTCTGATACCACTATTGGGATACGAGTAGGCAACACTAGCACAAATTAAAATTTTCTAACACGTAAATTAGAAAGCCATGAGAGTATGAGATCATATATCGTTACCACTAGATACGCAGTGTAGCGAAAGCAGAGTTAAAGCAGTCGATTCAACGAAGAACGCATCGATGTAGTGGACATATTTGATAGTCTTCCAACCAATCGTCTCCTCCTCACGATCGTCCTAATCTGTGTCGTAGTCACAGCAGCGTATCTACTGAGGTCCACGCGTCCAAGGATGAAACACCGTGTGTCGGTGTACTATTACCAGCGCGCACAGTAGGGGTTATGAAAGGCGGTGGTTAGGGTTTCGATGAGTGTGTTTCAGGATACCTCCCTCAGCCCCGCACCTCTCTTTATATATTTTCCAATCATATTCTTATCCAATTCGATTAGAGATCGTATCCCACCTAGAGACTATCATCCGGACCCATATCGTTCTAGCCCATTAAGTGTGAGACCCTGTAGGTTCTCCTTTCTAGTTCACAAGTTAGTAGCGATCCCTAGCAAGACATAACGACTCCTAAATATACATAAGATCATATCAAACGAACCTTATATTGCTTATGTACCGATCCATTTGCCTCACGATAATAGATCGAACAAAAGACGAGAAGTGTACCATCATATGATAGCTCAATCCTTCACTCGAACCTATAGTAGATTACTCAGTTGTGATTGACTTCTCAACCACATTCGGCATGGCCATGCACTTCCTTAATCTAACCATATTGAGGGGTCTAGAGATATCTCTCCTGTTATATAGAAAGGGCAAATTCAATATTGATATCTCATATTCCTCCGTATATTTCATAGTAAACCTGAAAGGTACTTTTATGACCACCCAATCACGAAGTAGTGTTTGGCAGCCCCTTTGTAAACTATTACACATGTAGAAAATAATGATAATCACATGTCTAAAGATCTTACATACACTCTGTATGAGACTAAATGATGACACTTACGAATATAACAGATTCCGCAGTATTTTATGGTGGGTCAATCCAACATCATGTTCTCTAACATGTGTTTACATTATTGATTTGATATTTCATATCTATGATCCGTGAAATATGATTATCAATCAATACATATGTTGATCTATAAATTATAATTGTCCCACTGTCCCACATAATAATATAATATCAAGGATAATTTAGAATAACATCAAACATAAATAAAGAATTCTACGAATAAGTCACATACTTATTGATCAATATAAAAGACATTTATTCAAAAGACAAAATAACATATTGCTTAAAAGATCATAAATATAGAAGTGATAGAATCATCTCCACGATTGCCTCTAAGGCATATTACTAACAATCTCCCACTTACACCAGAGACAATCAAGCAAGTATCTAATACACATAGGTCGCGTGTGTGTGTGTCTAATGTTTTGCTGTGAAAATCTTAACATCACCTCTATTTACAATCTTGCAAATGAGGTGAAAACTTCGAAGTATGTGCTTGTATTTTTTATGCAATCTAGGCTCATTGACTTGCGCAATGACTCTACTATTATCACAATAAAGATTCATTTAACTAGAAGCACTAGAGATGAACTTATTTATCCAAACAGTCTCCTTTGCAGCTTCCAAAGCCGCAATATACTTAGCCTCCATTATAGAATCGGCAGCCGTCGCTTGCTCGAAACTTTTCTACCTCACTATGCTATTAAGATCAAACACAAACCCAGACTACGATCGAAATCATCTTTATCTGTTTGAAAGCTAGCATTAGTGTAACTATTTATAACTAGCTCTTCCTCACCTCCATAAATAAGGAACGCATCCTTAGTTCTTCTCAAGTATTTCAGTGAGTTATAAAGCTCGTGGCATTGGTGAGATGAGATAAGGTTGCCCGATGAGAAGACAATACAGAGGAGGGAGAAGTTATATGTTATATTGTAGTACTCTTTCTTATGTGCAACAACCCCTTGATCGAATAAAAGTTTCCCTTGATCGAATAAAAGTTGTAAGATATTACATAAACATGTACTATATCAAGAATAAAATAGATGAATCTCATAGAAAAAAACAAAAATAACAATAACAGCGTCGAAACAATCACAGCGAGATTTACAGATTTGCCGAGACCTACCATTAATTCCTTAAGCACAAAGGATTGTCACTCTCTTACCACCCTGTCAAACCTTTAAGAATCATCAAATCCTTACTCTATACAAGAATCTAGTACTAAAAAATAATTTGGCATTTAATCCTCTCTACGTGTCTTTGGATAAATTGGTTCATGGTTTGGATTCTCTATGGCCACATCATATAGCTTTATATAGTCCATCCTAGTCTTCCTCTAAAGAGAAGTAAGAATCCTAATTCAATTAGGATTCATTTTGTAATCTTTATAGCACGTCTCTACAAAGTCCTGTTAGGATAGGATATGAGCCACTATACACAACATATACTATGTCATTTTTCTAAATACGGCAACTGTACAGTAGTAATTTTCTAAACCGGCACCGTGTCGTGACAAATCTCAAAATCGAGAACTATGGACTACGGAATGGGATATATATAAATAACCCTCTGCATTAACTCAAAACAAGTTAGGATTATCGAAAAAGAGAAGTTTTCTCCATAGTTTTGTATTTTCCTACTCCATTTCTACCGACTAGTTAGGGATCTCAATTTTGTTTCTCACGAGTCCCAACACAAATTGCATTTGAACTTCAAACTTTAAACATTGGTATGCTAGAATAAGAGTTATCATCGCTCTCTTTTTCTTTTTTTTTCTTTTTTTTTGAATTTTACGTGTTGATCTGGTGTTCAACCCAAAGTTGTTTGAATGTATATCCTAGTTTGCAACTTTGCAATGCATACGGCAGTCATCAGAACAATATGTTACTTGTTCTAACAAAATGAGTAATGAGCTAGAAACATTCGTGCAGTGCGTTTATTGAGAAACAATAAAAAGGGTTAGATCAGTATCATCCGAATATTAAACCTCGAGGACTCTCTGCCCAGCGCGCGTAGCCACGTCGCCCTCGCTCCCTGCGCACCTGACGCGTGCACGCGCACTCGCCTCCGCTCCGCCTGCCGCATGTATGCGCTCGATAGCAAGCCGCGGCTTCTTTCTTCCGTGATTACCGAGCCGCGGCTCTCAGCGGGCTGGCTGCGCACTGGTAACAAGGCGCGGGTTCGGCTTCGTTGCATTCGTCGTCGCTCTGGTCCCCTCCTCTCACGCTTGTGGTCACCTCCCCACCTCCTTCGCTCGACTGGCCCGGTGGCAGCCACCAAATCGCTCCGCAGTTGTGCTTGCGTCCTCGCGTTCTCCACTCTACTATCTCCTCCCCGTCCACGCACTCGCTTCCTCCCAGCCGTACCTGTCGCCGTTGCTTCCTCTTCCCCACCTGCCAGTTGAAGCGACCGAGATGGGGGTCTCCTTGAGCAGGAAGGAGACACCGCCGCCCCGATCTACTGCATCGGCCTTCCCCCCTCGCCGCCGCCGGCCTGCCCAGCTCCCCCTGGTCTCCCTTGACCTTCGGTCAGCCCCTGCATCTTGTTCCCTTGGGTTGGGAGGCTAGGGTTTGTTCTCCTCCGATCCCATGAAATAATCCGTCCACCGCCGCGACAAGAGAAGAGCAGGGGAAGAATGAATTAGGGAGGGAACCATGATGTTCTCGAGCCAGCCGGACACCTTCTCGCCGTTGCAGCTCGCTTCCTCCCAGAATGTCACCGGCTCCACCACCCCTTCCAAGGTTCTCCTCTCTTCCCACACGCCATGCCCTCCTCCTTAATTCTCCAACCTATCTGATGGGTGTCGGTGTCGAATTCTTGAAATACTGCATCATTCTCTTCTGGATTGCAGATCCGGAGCGCGTCGAGCACTATGCCGCTCACCGTGAAACACATCACCGGCGCGCAGCAATCTGGCATCGGCCAGAAGGGCGCTCCTTTTGTCGTCGATGGCGTCGAGGCAGCTAATGTCTGCACCTTCTGCTTTTTCTCAGTTTTCCTGTGTCCACCAAGAATTATTCCCCTGTCTCCTCTCCTTACTGTGTGTGCATGCACGCGCTTATTGGGGCTGGCGTTTTGCAGATTAGGCTTATGGTGGTGGTGAACGGCAAGGCGGAGCGGACGACGGATATGTCCTTCACGCTTGATGATGGCACCAGCCGCCTCGATTTCATCAGATGGTTAGAGCATTTTGATAGATCACATACGGTTAAGTTCCAAATATATTCTAGGGGTACTTTTTTTCGGGCACTGTTCACTCTTATCAGAATGCAAACAGTTCAAGAATGGGAATCCTGCAAATATGTTACCATTTCTGACTAATTGACCATTTGAGAGACAATAGGGGAAATATCCTGCTGTAAAACACGATTTTTTGTAGAGACTGTAAAACACTGATTGAGATAATATACATTATTGCTATTTGCAGGTTAATTAAATGTTAGACCATTTTTGGTGGTCTTTAAGCATCTGTTCTTTGATCTTTAGGCAATGCAAAATATCTTAAATGCTGCCATTAGGCCCATCCTACTATTCAGCCAAGGGCTCCGCCGATCATATTGATAGTATCTGCTATCAACAGTAGATACCAGTTTTCATAGTTATTTTACTTTGATCTGTGTTACAAGATGAATGATGCTTCAGATTCTGCTGAAACTACTGTTACTCAGTACGTATCAGTTATAACATTCATTTATGCTTCTCAAGTATTTCACTATCTTCTTTATTTTTTGAGGAAAGTTCCCACCTTCCTCTTTAAAGGACTATCACTGTTTTCTCATACCTTTTGTTAATCAAGCAATGGTATGTACATTCCCGTCATTGGTAGCCTCAAGGGACTTCAGGAGAGGAAGCGTGCTACTGCTTTCTCAATCAGGTAAACTTTGAAGTATATTATGTTCTGCTGATGCAAACATGCAATGAAATATGCAAATGATTCGTTTTTTCCATTTCAGACCTGTAACTGATTTCAATGAGGTCATGCTGCATTTCATTCAGTGTGTACGAATACATCTATAGAACACTTAATTAAAGGTATCGATTTAATGACATCTGATTGGAACCTTTCCTATCTTTAGCTACTTTGTGTTTGCAATGTGATCCTTTTTGAAGGTCATTGATGAGTACTTTGATGGTTAGTACACTAAGAAAATAATTGGAACTCAGATACTCTTGAATGCTTCATAGTATTATGTTTCCTTGTAAACATTTAAATGATATTACAGTTCTATTCACAAGTTGATCAGCTTATTCTTAAGAAGGTTCTATATAGACACCTTGAAACACCGACAAAGGTCTTATATGGGCACTCAATGACTGCCAATTTTGTATGCTGGAACCCTGCTAAGCCACTATGTTGGCTTCTGCAGGTGATGCCCGTGTAGTTCGAATATGGCTAGCACACAAAGCTCTCATTACGCGCGGTTGACTTGAAAAGTTTTGTATGTTTTCACTGTAAATAGATGTACATTTTAGCTACATGCACCAAGCAGTTGGGTTTATAGGTAATACATATTGTTACATTCTTCATTTACAGTCTAAGAACATATTATGGTAGTATTCTTATAAAAATTTTAGGGCTCCAAAATGTTACATTGCTGCTGTGAAGATGATCAATATTTTGCTATGGAGGCAAGTTTTAATTTCAATTTCTATTATCGCATTTGTATGTGCAACAGCTACCACAACTGGCGGCTTTATTTACCTGTATCCCATCTTGATTTTTTCATTTTCTTTTCCATCTTTTACTGAAATGGATGATTGTGCCTGTGTTGTTGTAGGTGCTGAGACAAGCAGCGGAATGAATCTTCACGGCTTCAGGCTGTGAATAGAAAGTTGGCTGCAATGAACAAGCTTCTTATGGAAAAGAACGAGCGCCTCCAGAAATAGATCTCCCAGCTGGTTCATGAGAATGCGCTCATGTGGCTGCAGTTGCAGAATGTAAGTTCTTGATATGCTAGAGTTGGTGTTGCATCCTCTTCACAAACATGTTTTTACTTCATTCTACTTTTACCTTACTTGTCCTGATAACATCTATTGATTGGTTGCAGACTTCATTGGCAAATGATACAAGCTGTGAATCAAATGTGACTGCCCCTCAAAACCCTCTGAGGGATACAAATAACCCTTCTGGGTAAGTAAATCACACTGGGCAGCTAGGGATGGATTCTTGTTACTGGCCTTGCTGTTTCAGAATCATCCTATCTTCAATTGGCTTTGTTTTCTTGTTCCAGACTCCTGTCAGTCACAGAGGAGTCCTTGACAGAGTTCCTCTCAAGGGCTACTGGGACAGCTATTGATTCGGTCCAGATGGAAGTTGTTCTTGCTGGATTTACTTTTGCTCAGAGACGTCATTATTTTGTGATGTTTTGTGTGATAGCCTTTTATGATGTTGTCGTTCTGTAGGGTGTGGAGAAGCTGGTTACATCAAAGATGACACTGGAGGGGTCAAATCGGAGACTCCTCTCCGTTCACCAACACTCTGGCTTGGTAATTTATCTTTCATTTCTTTGCTCTTTCGTTTCAGATGAGTAAACTAACATATAGGGTGTTTTGGCTTTGAAATTGTCCAGTAGTTTAGAACATATCATGGAGTAAAATTGCATGTTACTGTATTTTTCTTTGTAATTGTCATTATCGTTAATGGAGAGATGCGAATATGGTTTGCATCATGTATGTTCAATTTTATACTGTTTTATTTATCGTTCGTGTAATGAATTGTGTTTGCTAACTAAGATAATTCCTACCCTCATTTTCAGGCCGTTACTGGTTTAGCAGCAAACGGTAGGCAGATAGTCTCAAGAGGAAAGTCAAAAGCAGCCAATTATGAAAAGTGAGAACTATTAAAACCTTTGATTCCATACCTACTTTTTTTAGAAGTGTACTCTAAATAAGCAATGCACCAGGGTGTACGGAGAACCCATGCCTGTAAAGGAGTTGGCTGATCGTGTAACTAGCTATGTACATCTTTGTACACTCTACTGGTGGCTCAGGTAAGTCATTCAACATTTTCTTCCTGTTCAAGAAGGTGGTTGCCTTGTTCAATACGATATGTCTACTTGAGATGTTTGATGCAATTTAAACTCCATCTCTCAGGCCTTTTGGTTGTGGTGTTATTCTCGGAGGTTATAATGTTCAATTGGCTTTGTTTTCTTGTTCCAGACTCTTGTCAATCACAGAGGGGTCCTTGATAGAGTTCCTCTCAAGGGCTACTGGGACAGCTATTGATTGGGTCCAAATGCCTCGGATGAAGGTTACATGACAATTCTGGACATTTTTGTTCTGTTATTTTCACAACAAATGTTCAATTGTGTTAACTACGTGTTGTTTTGATGAGATTAGCCTGGTCCAGATTTGGTTGGTATTGTGGCCATTTCACACGATTGTCATGGTGTTGCTGCCCGTTCCTGTGCTTTGGTGAATCTACAACCAACAAAAGTAAGTGTTTTAGGTGTTATGGATGCTTAGTTTTGGAATTTTTATGTTACCTCAAAGAGTTTTCTTTGTCTTTATATTTTTTTTGGAGACAAATAGATGTAAATAAAAAAGAATGTAATTAATTAGACCACTTTGGTCTAATTAAGATTACTTAGAGCAAAGATAGATGTTCCCCGCAATATATACACGATATTGTCTTCTCGTTACTTAATTACATTCTTCATTTATATTTCCTCAAGAGTACTCAGATTAGTTGTGTGAGTCACTTGGTCTAACAAAACCATTTATGCTATTTTCGATTCAAGATTTATAACCAAATTGTTCCATATAAATTAATTATTCAAAACATTTATGCTTTCTAATCTTTCTCCCTTTTCAAATAAGTCATCCGATAAAATTAACAATCTAGCCAAATCATCCAAATAGATATTAAATATATTTATATCCAACAAAATTATAAATTTTACTAAAATTCATACGGTAACCTATATTGCTAACAAACAATAACTTGTGCGGCGTGTCGCCGCGCACACGCCGCTAGTATCTTGTAAACTGAAAGTAGTTGCTTGATCCTTCAAGTTCAGAACCCTGTACATGCAACCACCTGGAACGTTTTTTTTCGAAAGTGTCACCTGGAATGTTTGTTTATTACAAGCTGGTATGCAGAGCATTTTTGTAACACTTTAGGATCCACATTACCCTGGAATACCACTAAACCACTCTACAGCTGGCCAAAAATTTCAAGATAATTTATTCCGGCAACAATTTCTAGACATGAAGCATTAAGCGGAAGCATAAACAACTAAGGGAACAAAGATAACGATAACAAGTTCAATAATTGAATCAACCTCTAGCAGATTAATCAAAGAATAGTTCACAAGCTCATCATTATTAAATAAAATAATCATCCACGGTTAGCTAGGTATTTAGCTAGAATTCCATCGACTTTATTACATCATGAATTGATGAACCAAGTACATTATTGTGGTGCCGCTCTACCCATCCCTTGAATGCTCAGGAATCACCTGTATGGGGGAAACAAGGGTAAGATAAAAATCTCAGTAAGCAAATTGTTTAGCAGTCTATTCAGACTACAAAGAAATATATAACATCTTTAAAGTAACCACATGTCTACATCCATAATGTGCATCCACATTCATTAACAAGCTAAATAAACTATAATGACGTTAAGCATTAATATTTATTTCCCATAATAACCACAATTATAGCATCAACCACATATACTACCAACAATAGAAAAATATTAGTAAATGAATCTTGATTAACTACTTCATATCATCGACCACTACCACCGCTACCAATGACAATAAAATATTAACATGTTTTACCTCACTAACTTTATTATTTCTCGCATCCACAACTGCTATCAACAATTATCACAAGAGAAAAGAATCTCAATTCACAATCACAACCCCTACCATACCACAAGGGATGAACTCCAATCCATGACTACAGTCACTTTCCTCATACCACATGTGACTCTCATGAGCCAATTGCATATTACAACTATGAAGTTGCAGTTGTTTGTAAAATAACTTCACCACAATATATTGTATAAGTATGCAAATGATCTTTTCACAATGCAATGCATATGCATGCTATGCTCCACTCCACCTTTACCCAACAAGGTAAAAGTGTGCATCGTGCTACGGCAATGCACGATGCTGTACCGGTACGGTCGCGGCTATAAGCAGCGATATCAACAATGCAAATGTCATGACATGTTATGAATGATATGATAATCATAAGCCACAAGAATTTAACCACAAAGGTCAACCCACATTCGGTTCACCAAGATCATAATTAATCGATCTATAGTGAATCCTACACATAGACCACAATATATTCATCAAGATTAGTACCACCACAACCACAAGTATTCATTAAGAATACTACTACCAAGACCACAATAATACCAACTTCAAAGGCATCAATATGATCCTCATGAATTTAACAACAATGAAATATCATCATATCCACCATGCATTTACTTTCATATACCACAGTTGGCTCATTAAGCAAATTACCATAACACTACCAAAACTCATCCAAACATGGCAATTGATTAATATCTTGCTACCACATTCTTACTTAGAAAACATGTAACCATAGCATATCAATTAGCATTACAAAAATCATGCATATTGCAAGTAGTAAGAATAACGGATTAAACGGTAGCACATCCGCTACGTTTACTTGCCTCTATCGGCGAAGCGACGAAATCACGCGAGTTCAGAAGCAAAATCGTCTGTCCAAAAAGGTACCTCTCAGCACACATTACAACAATGAAAACGCGACTCTCAAAGAAAAGATATCGCTAAACCCCAAAACCCCACAACATTCTTCCCCGCGTAACGGTTCTACAATATTCCCACTGCAGCGGCACTGCTTAACATTTTTCTATCTTTCAAATTATAAAAATAATCACAGTAAAAGATATATATTTGGATTCCTCACTTAAATACCTACACTTTTCATGTAGATCACATATTTTTATTTTATTCTTAGCAAGGTGTAACATAATGCACAAAACAGAGGACGTTCTCTGTTCTGGCAATCTGGGCAGCCAGATTCTAACGCGTCCCAACCACAGTGTACGACTCTAAAAATTCTGATTTTTTTACAGCAGCTAGACTACTGAATTACCCACATTTTTCTTAATTATGACCAAAAATATATAATTCATCTACTACCCATAAATCACACCTGAACAGCAATCTGCCCCAATCTGCACCCTTGACAGACACCGGGGTTCCCGACCCTGCTACACCCAAACCCCGTGGCCAAAAATTCTGAAAAAAATATAGAAGATAGGTCTTAACTTTCTCTACAATGTTTCTTTTTGGCAGGCCTGCAGGAAAAATCTTTTCAGGGGTCTAACCCGCGCAAACAGCCGTGCTACACGAATTAATCTACGGACAGACAGCAGAAGCTCTCTAATCGGAGGTTCTAATTGCTAATCCCCATCAAATCCCGTGCTATGAACCCTAATTACAGTAAAAAAAAAGAGGGTTTTGGGATGAGAAAAAATTATCTAGCGTTGGGATCACACCTTTTTTTCCTCTTCCTCTTCCTCTTCCTCCCTTCCTTCTTTTCCTTCTCTTCTCTTCTCCTTCTTGTTCTTCCTTTGCACCAAGGGCACCACCAAGGGGGGAGGGTGAGATGGTGGCGCAAGGGAGGGGAGGGGGTGGCGGCTGGGGGGGAGGAGGGGGAGGCGCCCAAAAGGGATTTAAAGGGGGAGGATCAGCTAGGGTTAGGGGGAGGGGGTGCGGCCAGCCCTTAGGCCCATTGCCCAAGGTAGCAGGCCCGCTTTCCTGCCAGCCCGCTAAAGAGTTTTTTTTAAATTAGTTTTTCCACATATTTTTTATTTTATGCTATTCCATGAAAATTTATTTCTTCCTTTCCCGTGATTTACCGAAAATCCGATGACTCCGCGATTAATTTAAAACCGATTCCGAAACGACGTTCAGGGTATTACAATTTTTTTTTATTACAAGCAAGATACACATTCACCACATCTAAATAGAGACCAGAATAAATTCATCATCTCATAAAATTTCTGCTGAAATTTGCAATAGGTGAGCATCACGGTTTAAACCCTGATGAATAAATTCATACATCTACGACTACCACCATACCAAGTGGTGTTTCCCAGCATGCAGAGCATTTGATTCTGCCAATTACAGATCGGTCGTATTGATTACTGCCATTTCCACGGTTCACGCCTATGGATCACAAGAAATAGCCACGGCCGACTGTTCTGACTCATTTACCGCACAATGTGAGTCATGCAGCCAGAACATAATTGCAACAAAATTTGTTAGTACAATGCCAAGAGCATACCCAGGACACCATAAGTAGAATTCAGAAATCCAACAGCCTCACTACTGCAAGTGAGAATGCAGCAATTTCAAGCAAAATACAGCCAACATACGAGCAAATGTAGTCAGGCATGTTCTTACGCTCCCTAGCCCAAATTAGTCAAAAAAAATTACCAGAAGAAACAGACTGTAACCTGCCAAGATAGATGGACATTGATATTATTTATTTCAATAATCATGCATCATCCAGGAGTCGTGAAATTAACAATTTTCTGCTCAGCAAGAATTTACTCTACGAGTGACTTGATACACTTGCACAAATCTCCATGCCCGTTTGAATTACATGAAACAAATTTACAGCACACTCCTGTACACAAGAACAGGGTCTCTACAAATTCTTCAACATCACAACAAGGCATCAGAAAGAGAATCACAAAAATGTATTCGCACATCATCCTGTAAATTCCACCCCATTCGTCATCTGTGTAACTCGACCATACTGATGTCAGTTGTCGATTCTACACAAGTACATATTAACCACCTTGAGACGTCCAGATATCAGTAACGTCTGTTACTTCAAACGTTCAATACAGAGGAAAAATGGGGCACACCGAGCTTGTTCTATTACAGTCCTTGTCCATCAAAATCTGCTCTGACCGGATAATCAAGGCCATGCAGAGGTGCCATTCTTCTTAAATCCTCTTCTGAGTATGCTGGGATGAACCAATACCACTTGTCATTTCCAAAAACCTGATAACAATATATATTAGAAAATCAAACACTATATAATAACAAAAGCTATTGGCCTAATGGGACATAGAGGCATACACAGATGTGCCAAAACATGGAAATCAAAATTAAGTCATAATGCACGGAATGTCAGAAAACAATAGGGATTTAAAGAGATATCAATAATGCGTCACAAATAGATAGGGATAAAAAGAACTTGAGTAAAAGGACATCAATTTTGCTAACATCTCCTATTAATTTGTGATGAACCATTATGGTAGGAGGAATTCAAATTATTTTCCCATAAAAAATCTCAAATTATTTGGTACCCTGTCAAGCAAAATTGAAGAAATGCACAGAGCCTATATCTTCTTACAGAATTATAAATTCCCACCAATGCTTTCATTTTTGATAATTTACTATATGTACATCTACATTGTACAAATTGCATGCGCTTATAATCATGGCAGTTGACGCCCATAATTTTAACAACTGCCATATCGACAAAATTGCTCATTGGCACAAAAGGTGAGAATATGGTACAAGACAGGTATTAATATGAGCACCAAGACCCTCTACAGGTCCTCCGTATGATGGAACAATTATGTCAACACAGCATGTATTAATTTGCACTAAATTAAGAGTATGGATGGTAATTTGCATTAGATTCAAAAGTACTAGTGGCCAACTTAAAAGAATAAGTGGTAAATCGAAAGGTACAAGTGAATGTTAAATATGTAAAGATAGGTACAATGCAATGTTCTCTTTTAGTTATATGAGTAATACAAAATACTAGCAACCACACGTCGTTCCGAGCCACTTCATATGATCTATGCCCAGGAGCACCAATAAAACTAAGCCAATATATATGTGGTGGTCGTGTTAGAAATACTTCTAGTGGGCTCTGTTGTCATGGGTGTAGCCCCCTGGCCTAGTCGGTTCATTAGGAAGTTAGAGATTAGTTTCTATTTATTAGAGATATGATATTAGTTTCTATTTATTAGAGATATAATTGAGATTACATTTTATATGTTAGGAGGAGCCCAACTATATAAAAGGAGCTGCCGCATGCTATTGGAACCAAGCAAGGAATAACGAAATCATTCTCAACTATAGTCTCTCTCTCTCCCTCTACACCGACGCCGCCTAGCCATCCTCTCAACGGTGTTTACTCCATATGAACTAAGGTTCATAACAACTTGATATCAGAGCCAACCCCTCGTGCCTCCACACCTCGTGCCCCCTATTATCCCCTCCCGCCTCGTGCGCTTCCGCCGACCTGACCTCACCGCCTCCCTCCACCTCCTCCACGCCTCCGCCCTAGCCTTCCTTGGCCTCCTCGCCCGCGCTGTCTCCCTCTTCCCAGGCCCTGATCATGCACTATGTGCCTTCTCCTCCACGCCCTCTGCTCACATGGATGTCTCCCTCTCCGCCCTCCTCTCCACGCTTGGACTCGGCCGACCACCTCCATCTGCCACTGGATCCCGTCACCAACTATCGCCATCGTCTTGGACCGCAGCCGCGCCAGCCCATCCTGTGGTTGCCACCGCCAAATCCGGCGCTCTCCGCTGCCAGGTCGCCTCATCCTGTGCCGCCATCGCTGGAGCACTCTCGTGCTGGATCCAGTGCTCACCGCCCGAAGCATCATCACCCATGCCCAGATTAGGCCGCCTCTAGCCATCTCCCCTCGCCGTCTCCATGCCTGTGCCTCAAATCCGCGAGATCCAGACCCCGCCGGCCCAGTTCCGCTTGGATCCGACTAGCCACCTCCATCCGCCATTGGATTCCGTCGCCGCCACCTCCGAATCTTTCGCCTGCCTCCTCGCCTTCGCCTCCACCGACAAGCTCTCCTCCCTCGACGGCCACCTCCTCGCCTCCACCTCCGATGACCGCACCGTCCGCATCTGGGACCTTGGTGCCAGCGGCGGGGCCCGCCTCAAGACGCTCTCCAGCCACACCAACTATGCCTTCAACGTAGCCTTTAGCCCGCATGGCAACGTGCTCGCCTCGGGCTCCTACGACGAGACGGTGCGCGTGTGGGAGGCCAAGTCGACTGCTGCCTCCGAGTGCCGGCGGCCCTCTCCGAGCCCATCACCGCCGTCAATTTTGACCACGATGGCACCATGATTGTTTCGGGGAGATACAACGGGCTGTGCCACGTTTAGGACTCCGCCACCGGCACGACGTCAAGACCCTCATCGACAATGAGAGCCCGCCTATGTCCTTCGCCAAGTTCTCGCCCAACTGCAAGTTCATAGTTGCCGCCACCCTTGATAGCACCCTGAGGCTCTGGAATTTCTCAGCTGGAAAGTTTCTAAAGATGTACACTGGCCATGTGAACACAAAATACTGCATTCCAGCAGCATCAACAATCACCAATGGCAAGTATATTGTCAATGGCTTAGAGGACAAGTGTGTCTACCTCTCGGATCTTCAGTCGAGAAAGATTTTGCAGAAACTAGGGTGGGGTCCAACTGCAGGCGTGATGGGGCAGCAAAATAAGTCAAGCGCGACCCTGTCATCAACAAGGATCTCCTAGGACTGCAACCATGGCCAGCAGCTCGAGGATGAGCTACTTGTCCGGGAGGGGTGTAATGTCATAGGCGTAACCCCCGGGCCCAGTCGGTTCATTAGGAAGTTAGATTAGTTCTATTTATTAAAGATATGATTAGATATATGACATTAGTTTCTATTTGTTAGAAATATGATTGAGATTAGATTTTATCTGTTAAAGGGATCCCATCTATATAAAGGGGCTGCCGCATACTATTGGAACCAAGCAAGATAACAAAATCATTCTCATATATAGTCTCTCCCTCTACGCCGACCAGCCATCCTCTCAGCAATGTTTACCCCCTATGAACTAAGGTTCATAACATCTGTCAAAAAATAATAATAAATCAATCAGAGCAAAAATAAAAGCCTGAACAAGCATGACCTGAGCAAAATTCCTCTTCCGGCCAAGATCATACTTCCAACGTGGTGTAGTTTTTTTTTCATACGCCTGCACTTCTAAGATAGAATATTAGCTTCAATGTAGTGTATTCAGCAGGGAAAAAAATATTGGAATTTCTAGGTACTTGCCTCAATTGTTGTTGTATTAGCAGAAACAAGTGAAATATGCATGATCATAAAACCAAGGACACTCAAAGCAAAGGCCAGATTCAATACTGCCAGGGGAAAAAGGAAGCTTCCATAAGATGGTCATTCAAATTTCTCAGGCAAAAGAGTGCAATCGAGATACTGCACATAGAAGAATGCCATTACCGAATGTGAGGAATGTGGTTGCAAGTGCCCCAGGAGTTCCTGGGATCTCAACATCACTGAAGAAAGCAATAAAGTGAGGCAATAAGGACAGGGTAACAAGTGCCGTCTCAAGAAAAGTGTAGAACTGCATTACACAGAAGACAAGAAAATAACTTTAGTACCCTTAGGATCTAGAGATCAGTGTAACAAAGAAGAAATATATAAATAAGCCCTTATTTTTCAATGTCTTTTCTCATGTCAATGGATCTCTCACTGACGTGCCGGCCATGACCCACCATGTCAGCCTCACAGTGAGGATTTATTACAAAAGATCTAAGGAATCTCCCCTACCCCTATTAATATATCAGTTTAAAGGAAAGGACAAATCCAAGAGGAGGCTGCACTCTCAACAATTCCAACTTGCTAAGATTAGAAGCACTGCACTAGAAGAATATATTAAAGAATAAATTACATTACTTAATCCTAAAAGGTATCATGTGTGCAATAAGTCCACCAATCAACAGAAACCTCGTATAGATATGAGCTATTCGCAGCATAGCGGTGATACTTTACACAACCTCTACATGACTGACCTAAAGGTCCTAAGCCACTACAGCTATTGACATCCAACAACTCTGATGTTTACAGCTCCATGACTACACAGCATATGTAGTGGTGGCTTTTAGTATTCTGTATTCCTTTATTCCATCTTACTAACAATAGTTATTGGCTTATTGCCTCCATCAATCATCACCTGTACCACTATATTTAGTACGACCAATGCTTAAATTGCAAAAAAAAAAAAAAGGACAGTCTCAGGAATGGACTAAACACTCCCATGGACAAAATATAGGTATGACTTTTAACCCCGACATAATCTGTAAACAACACTAGAAACATTCAAACACTTATTTCTTACTTTTTATGTTTTCCATTAAAATCAGCAAAGTGATGGCAAGGGGATTTTGCAAAGTGAGATAACTTGTGGAGGTGTAAATGCCACAAAATAAGTTGTGCGGCTGTTTTCCAAACTCAGATGACAAATAGGGGGGAGGGGGGTTTGCAATTTTCCTAAATTTAAGCCACTGATTAGATTACCAGTTAGGTCATACTGATGTCCTCTTAACCTTACTAAAGAAACACCTTTAGCACCCAAAAAACAGAAGGAAACCTTATATTCAGATTCATGAAGTTTCACTTTCCTATGATATCATTGCTTTCTGGTGTTCAACTCAACTAACGCAGCTTCTATAAGGACAAATGCAAGGATCAAACTGTGAAATAAGTCACTATTCTTTTTGTAGAAACAATGCTGGACAGGAAGCATTGCTAGCAGGTCCAAAACAACTATGGCAGTGTGAGTGTGTGACCAGGGATAGAAAAGCCGTTACCGGTCGTGTTTGTGGCCGGAGGCGGCAACGGTAACCGGAAAAACTAGGTGAAATTCGAAAGTTAAAATTTGAATTGGGGCAGTTTTAAAATCAGTAACCGGAATGGTTACTGCCCAAAAACCGGAAAAAAAGCCCAAAATTTGAATTTGAGTTGGGAGTACAATAATTGAAACATATTTAGCTCATATAATAGGTAATCTAACACCAAAAAGGTCTAAACCAACCTAGAAAATGCATTATGCAGTCTTAAATAAGGCTATAAACGAGTCGAGCTCGAGCGAGCCTGGTCGTTCAGGCTTGAGCTCGATAGAACCTCGAGCCAAGCTCAAGTTGGGATCCAAACTTGAACCTGGGCTCGAGCTCGGCTTGGCCGAAGCTCAAGTAGGCTTGAGCTTAGCTCGTTGAAGCTTGATAATAATTGAAATAATTTATGCACTAATTTTCAATAATAAGAAAAGTTTGAGTTCGAGCTCAGCTCAAGTAAACTCGATAACGGTCCAAATAATTCAAATATGTACTAATTTTCAATAATAAAAAAAGCTTGAGCTCGAGTTCAGCTCGGATAAACTTGGTAAGAGTTAATATGTATCACTATTTAAGCTTGAATCGAGGCTCGCGAATTATTCGAACTTGGTTCAGTGAAGCTCGTGAGCTTAAGATCAAGCTCGAATTCGGCTCGTTTAAAGCTCAAGCCGAGCTCAAATTGAGTCTAGAACGAGCTGACCTTGAGTAGCTCGCAAGCCTCGAGCTTTCTTTACAGCCTTAATCATAAAGTTTAAAGTAACCCAGCCAATTTTTATATTCCTGGTTCCCACCGGTTTTTCCAGTTACCCTGGTTTTTTGTTCCCTATGTTACACAATATAAAGCACAAGTCAACCAATGCTTAATTTTGGAAAGCAAAAGTGAGGATAAAATACCAATGCCTTAAAAGATTACTAAGATGATGACAGTGATAAAAAACAAGCAGAACGATGCTGGGAAGTTACTTGGGAAGTCCACAAGATATTGAGGCTGCATGTATGATCTGCCTTGGAAATAATAGTAGAACTAGTAAAGGTTCAAAGATTCTATCATGAGAATCAAGCTTATCAAGGCGCGATGCTTAAGCGTCGCCTAAGCGGTAAGGCACTCCCAGGAGGCAAGGCATCGCCCCCGCCTTGCCGTTGGTGCTTAAGGCGGTGGCCGGCGGCGCCTCCATCTCACAGATCTAGTCTCGACGACGCCTCCAACCCATCCCCGTCGCCCAGCAGGCAGCAAGCTCTCAGCGCCGCGTCACCCTCTGGCTCCATCCCTGCTGCCCGTCACCCAGCAGCAGCGCCAGCAAGGTACCCACCCACCTCCCCCCCCCCTCTCCCTCCCACCTCTCCTCTCCTCTCCTCTCGCTCTGTTTCCGCTCTCTGCTCTGTAATGAATCGGGTCGGGACGGCAGTGCAGCAATAAGGAGTTGGGGAAGAACTACGAGGAGAAGGCAGGGGAAGGGAGGTGCGAGTTGGGGCGGCGGCGCACAGGGGGAAGAGGATAACCTGGCTGCCTCCTTACTGGTAAGTAGAGAAGGCATTGACAGCCTGCGCACAAGGGAAGTGGGCAGTAGAGAGAGGGGGAGAGAGAGTACCGATCAAGTCAGCCCAAGACGTGGTATTACCATTACCATTGACATCGCGTGGAGCACGGGGGGAAGTGGGCTAGGTTGGGCCGAAGCCGGCCCACTCCCTCCTCACTGCTCACTGGTATCACTTAATCTCACTGCCATCACTGGTAATCTAGTATCACTGCTCACTAGTATCACCTAAATATTTAGAATCTCTTAGTGTCATAGGATATGTATAAGGCGTCGCCTCACCTCGCGCCTTACCGCTTAAAAGGTGTGAGTGGGGTCGGTCACCTCGCCTCGCCTTACCGCCTTAATATCCTTGATGAGAATATGCCGTACATTAGTATAAGTTCAAGACTTCTATTCTGAGCATATCATGATGTACATTAGTGCTTTAAAGAACCTCAAATTTCAAGAATTTGATAAGGTTGAAGTATTATGGACCAAGATTTGCAGGCGCACAGCACATGAACAGTACCGTATGTGTGAACAATACCACCGCGCGAACAGGACCGCGCTCATGAATAGTAACCACACAGTACCTCGTGTATGGGTGTTGTATTGATATTATCTATTTAGGTAGTTTCCTTTTAGATTATTTCTATGTATTAGAGATAAGTTTCTTATTATTAGGGATTAGTTTTTTAATACAGAGATAAATTTTTTAGGAGTCAAATCTAATTATCCCTATAAAAAGACAGCTTGTACCTATTATTACTAAGCAAAGAAATAAACAGAGTTCGATGACTCCTCTTCAGGCTTCACATTTGGTGCCTTTGCCAAGGAGGAAGATTGCTGCTGTCCAACGGCGGTCATCTCAACGCGTCGGCCGACACCGTGCCTACACAAGTGTGGAGCACAACGGTTTCCATGTGGGGGTCAACGACATCGTATCTCTCCCACAACCGTTGCATCTCAAGGTAAGGATGCCATTGTTGCCCTACGTCGATTGCCCTTGCCGCCGATGACTTCCACGATGTCAGCCAATGTTAGAGTGTTGTCCTCACTGTTGTGTATCGGGGCTTCGCCCATCATTTTTCGCGCTGTGTGACGTTGTCATCATGCCCTCTTGTCGACATAGGGACGCGAAGGTCTTAGTCCATGGCCTCCACATAACAGCTCAAGGACGAGTTGTCTCGCCGCGAGGGGTGTAATGTTATGGACCAAGATTGGCAGGCGCATAGCACATCAACAGTACTGCACGCGTGAATGGTACCACCACATGTACAATACAGCACAGGTGAACAGTAACCCGCATGAACAGTACCACAGCGTGAATATTGACCCACATGAACAGTACCCATCGTGAACAGTCGCCCACATGAACAGTACCGCATGCATGGGTGCTATATCGATGCTATCTATTTAGGTAGTTTCTTTATTATTTAGGTTTGTTTCTTTTTACATTATTTCTATGTATTAGAGATAAGTTTCCTATTATTAAGGATTAGTTTCTTAACATAGATAGGCTTCTTAGAATCAAATATAATTATCCCTATAAAAGGGACATCATTGTACATATTATTATTAAGCAAAGAAATAAATAAAATTCTCTAGTCTTCCTCTTTCAATAGGCCTCAGAGCCTAGGCGGTGGCATGGCCAATCGATTAAGGGTGAGTGCCCTACTTTCCGTTCTCAGACCCGTACTCAACCAACACCGACCACAACAGAAGCTAATGTGAATTTGCTACTGGTTTTAACCTTCACATGTAGTTTTTACAAGTTGGTACAGATCATCTGACGTTCTGAAAAAAAATAATATCACATTCATTCCCAAATATTTGTGTAGAGGATTGCTGGTATAGCAAATCGAATAATGTAATCCAATATATACAGTGCAATATTGCATATGAGGATTTTGCATACACATTTCAAAAAATTTGGCAAATAAACCAAGGAATGACTAATGGAGAAAAGTAGATAACTCCAGCAATATCACAAGTTTTATCATTCATGAGCATTTTTAAATGACTCCCAATTATTTATCACATAAGTATGATCTAAATACTGGAAACAGAAATTAACGTACACTTACATGGTCAGTGGAATAAAGAAATCGAACCACAACTTACAACTAGAACCAGGAAAATTTTCTATGTTGGTTTCTAACGGACCTAGCTTGTAGAGCCATTGCATATATAGATAGGGTAAAGGCAAACTGATGTATTCTGTAAGCACATACACCAACAAAATATTGTATATCTTACCAGGAAGAGAAGGAAGAACTTGTAGTTCAGCGCCCCAACACAATTCACAACCCATACACAATGATGATCCATCTTCAGCACACACCTTCCACCTGAGATCAATTATAGGCATTAGTATACAATAAGACAGAGTTTCACACTTTGAGAAACTCGCATCTGTAACAAGTGTTCAAAACTAAATCTAAAGTTCTGGAAATGAACTTACAGACAGAACAGTGATGGCAACGGGGTGGCTTCAGCTGGTTGCACTTCCTGCAGTATCTGATCCTTGGACTTCCTGTATCACTAAGAGACAAAGATTGCTGTGAATTCATCAGACTACTAAAGTCTGACGTGGACAAGGGATCTGTTTCTCCTCTCTCTTCATCAACATCAGGCCTCCAATTTGGTGGAACAGCACCAGGGTCAGTAAACACAACAGAGAAATAACTCCACAGAAGCATGACAAGCTGCATCGTCAAATATAGAAAAGATCTCAGAGAGAGAGAAAAAAAATGTTTCTTTCAGCATGTAGAAAAGAATACAGGAATTGGTAGTATTCACAGTTGGTAAGTTCATAAAAAAACTATATAAACTTCTAGGCAACAAAATACTAAAATGAGGCTTCACTACAATTCAGAGTCAATTCAATTTTTTTTTTACAAACAAGTTGCTAATTTTGGCTCAAGCAAACTTTAAATGAAGTAATTAACTAAAGCAGAAATTGCCTCTAGTACTTAATGCCCAAAAAAAAAATAAACGAAACATAAAAACTGACCAAGACAATCTAGCAAGATAGCACTGGAGGCATCTCTTAAGCTCACATGCCTCAAATTGCAGTCGGGAAAGACCTTAGTGTATTAAAAACTAAAGCGCGAAATGAAATCAACCCGAGCACCTAAAACCTTCATCTCCGCACCTCCAAATAACCCCAATAACGCACGAATCATCGTCGTACCTATCGAGACAGGGGTTAAAGATCCAGCCATACCACCTAAAGATCCCAAATCGGAGCCCCCAAAGCCACCGATTACGCCAAGAAGAACAAAAAAGCAGGGGGCGAGAGGCCGATAGCGCGCACCAGGAAATGAAAGAGGAGGAGGACGGCGAGCGCTGCGAGGGCGTTGAGGCCTCCCGCGGCGGCGAGTAGCGTGGGGCCGTAGTTGCAGAGGACGAGCGCGTAGTAGGAGACGCCGACGATGGCGAGGACGAGCAGGATCATGATGGAGCCCAGCCCCCGCAGCGCCGTGCAGAACTTGAACACGTTCCACGCCATCGCGGCCCCCGATCTGTGCATCTCTCTCGCGGCGCCGCCCCCCACGGCGGCGACGACGACGAGGAGGGGGTCGGGAAGAAGGGAGGAGGCGGTGCGGCCGTGCCTTTTGGGCTGGTTTCGAACTGCCGCGGCCGCGAAATCGACTGGTTCTCTTCTCGTTTCTTCTAGGTTAGGACTGGGGAACAGGGGAAGAAAGGCTGGGAATGGTATTGGCAGGTGAGGTGAGGTGAGGTGAGAAGCCGGGAGAGCACGACGAGAGCGGTAGAGCACGACCGACCCACTGCACGGGTGGCGTGCTTGGGGACTATTTTGGTTTTTTTTTTAATTCTGGCCATTCGTAATAAGGCAGTCAAATGAGAAAAATAATTCTATATGATTCTGATCGGTACAGTTAAATTTAGTATATTTTTATTATAATTTTTTTGTTAACCCTATATTAAAAAATCACACCATTTAAAAACTAGTTATTGTAGCATAAACTATAAGCCGCGAGCTGTAAGCCATCCGAACTCAGCCTTAGTCGTATCCTTTTGAATTCTTTTAAAATAAAATACTTTTTAATCTAATTTACGCAAATAAACCAAATTTTTTTTAAAAGAATAACCCTCCGTGACATGCCCAGTAAGCGACTAGGCTTCGCACTGCGGACACGTGACTGAGGCCCTTAGTTGTGCATTCGACATGCGACTGGTAGCACTGACACCTAGTCACGCAACTAGCGGATGACATGAAACCTGTTGGCCAGTCGGTCGCACGATTGAGGCTGCTAGTCACGTGACCGTTGCGCAACTAAGGTGTGGATGCTTCAATCGCACAACAATCGTGCGCCCGACGTCTATATAAGGCTAAAAAAAGGTTAAAATCCTCACTTTAATTGGGGAAAAAAGAAAGGGAGGGGAGAGGAGAAGAGGGGAGGAAGAAGTTCTGCCCCGTCTACCTTGTGTGCAAGCTTCTTTTGTGGTTAGTCCCGTTGCTCTTATAATTTGTTGGTCATTTCAATGAAAATATGGTCAGTTAGCAATAACGAACATATATTAGTGGTAAAACTACGGCTGCTAGTTGTAGATCTGCATGTTTTCATAGTAATATTGCATGCAGTGTATTAGAATCTATGGATTTCGAGTGTTGTAGTATACAAATGGTCAGTTAGCCCTATTTGTTGATTGACTAGTGTAAGAACTAAGGTGGTTACACTTAGATATGCATGAGTTAGGTATTGGATTTGAGGCCATTTGTATGTTGTAGTCAAAATTATATTTGAATGATTATAGTTGTGCAGTAGGAGATGTAGATGGAACAAAGAGCATTTTGATATAAATATGGCATGGTTTATTCGTGCGGAGCGTAGTTTAAGTTGGTTTTTATGAGGTTTGGCATAGGAGGCGTAAGGCATAATCTCACTAATTTCGTTATGTTCTAAATATTTTGGGTCATGTGACAAATATGTCAGCTTAACATGTTTTCATAACATATGGCAAGCAGGGCGAAGTTCAAGAGGACTCGTATGGGGGTTGATATGAGTAGTTTTCCAAAGACCACATCATTTTACCTAGACCTAGACAATCTTAAAATCAAGGAGGTGTTGTGGTGTTGACTTATAGCTTCTCGTTGGACCTAACAATGTATGCTATTACTATGAAATGCCTATGGAGTCATTCTATGGAAGTTATTCATTGTGAGTTGAGGCCTCTTGAGCGAACAAAATCATGGACATCCTATATGGAAACGCACAGGTGCTATGGCTGGGAATGTGTCCTATTGATCTAGGTATATTTCAAGAAGAGTTCAAGTACAGTTGGCAGTAGGGGTAGAAATGAATCGCATAGTTTCCAACCAATCTACACAATTTTCAATATGGATTCTGTTGGCTCAGATATTTGTTGGATAGTATCAGATCAAAACAAATACGGATTATACGAATACGGATTCGGTAGCTCACTATCAATGAATATGAATATAGATCTAGACTATTCAAATATTCAAGGTCCAGATATCTGTAGCACATATCCTCTATTTCAGCTCAGTTCATTTACATGATACTTTAGTAGCCTATTATACATTAACATATACATCAACACACAAAGTGAGAGAAGGAAAGCATATACAGAGAATTCATGAATGTTTGAATCAAATAAACTATTTATGTTTTTCTATTCATTCTATGCGTACAATTTAAAGGGTTTTTCATGTCTCAAGAAATATTCATAAGCGTATTCGATTCAATTCGTTATCGCTCCGTATTTATATCCGATATTATTCGTATTCATATCATGGTATCCATATTTGTATCTACATCTGGTAAAAATATAAAAACAAATATGGTAGAGACATTATCTGTTTGTATTTGATCTGTTTTGACCCGTAGTTGGTGGTGACCGTGAAGTGGGGAAGAGTAGTTCAAGTGTGGAGGTGAAAGTTGGGTATTTTGGGAGAGAGGACAGTACTGGAAATGTAGTTGAGGTCGAAGGTAGCCATGTTCAACCTACCGGACATGCGGACTAAACGGAGGACATTGAATTCATAGTGGATGACTTAGAGTAGGAATACTAAAGGGCCAAGGCCGAAGAACAAGCATTGGAGGAGGACAATGATGAGGACAACGGTTCAGATGATGAAGATGTCCCCGACATGCTATTGCCTGGCAGTAGTTCGAACCTTCAGGGTTGTCAAATCTAATCAATAGCAGTACATTATGAAGTGTGAGTAGCCTAGGTGTCCTTGGTGTGTTCACGCGTACCAATCAAAGCATGTGATTTACTAGATTATGTTAAAGGTGGAGGCTCACTCATGTGTTCTAAGCAACATGCTGGCAAAGCACCAAAATCTTACCTTTGGATACTATATTTCACTCCCTACAGTTGGTTGTCGTTCCTCAAGCATGTTAAGATCGGAGTGGTCGGCAAATGTCCTGACATTTGCATTATTCATGATCGACACGCTGAGTTGATGAAGGCTATCAAGACACTCTGGGAAGACAAAGATGGGCCTTTTCCTTAGCGTGGCATACCAACTTCTACAAGGAGTTCAAAGACAACAAGTTGATGAAGCTATGTAAGAGGTTGTGTAAAATGGAATTAATAAAGGAAGTTCGATACAATTTGGGAGAAACTGAACGAGTTAACACAAAAGCACGTCAACCAGATGAACAAGTAATTTGCTGCAAGCACAAACCATGTACCAGAACAATTGTAGCCATTGCTAGAGATTGACCTGCCTAGGTCGAGAAGGACTACAAGGAGTATCAATTGTTTCTTGCATTAGATCGAGGCCAAACCAGTGGAGAAATGGACCTTGCTTCACGACAGGAATTGTGCAAGGCACGGTGTAATGACGACCAACCTAAATAAGGTGTACAAGTGCGCTCTAAGGAGCGTTTGTGGCATGCCCCTGGTGCCCATTGTTGAGGGTGTGTTGCTTAATACAATCAAGTATTTCAGTGATCAGCAGTGTGCTACCGCACTACATGCCAACAATCTAGCAACACGCTATTGTACCATGATGATGAAGTACATGGAGGACATGTGCAAGAAGGCACATTTGCATACATTATTTGTTATGGGACTAGACAACTTCGGTTTGACATGTTGCTGAGGGACAAAGTTGGGTTTGGAATTGCCCATCCTATGATCATGCATGAGGTAAGTCTTGGAGATGATAACAACACGTGCGAGTACACGTACAAGCTAGGGATTCTCCACAGGAAATGCTCTCGTGTGTTGGTTGCATGTGGGGTCATCAAGATGGACCTTGCAAGGTTCATGTCAAAGTACTTCATGCAAGACTAAGTGCTTTAGTCTTGGAGTGGGGAGATGCATGCATTCTATGTTGTTGGGAACTTTACGCACTCTGACTTTGACACTAAGATATGGGTCCCTGACTTGCAATTGTTCAAGTGTGGAAAGGGCCGTCAGTAGACTTATCATATCCAGAGTGACATGGACAAGTTCGGAGCTAAAGGTCCTATCAAGAAGGCATCTTCTATGGAGAGTATGGTCACAATAAGAACAAGTGCATGAAGCAAAATGAGCCTCGTGAAGGTCATGAATGACCGACTTGTGGTCGTGGAGGGCAACAAGTTGCTGAGAACGAATGTGGGGTTGCCATCCGAGCATGTGTACATATAGTTTGTTCCTATATTTTTGCATCCTCGTGCTAAACCATTTTTACTATGTTTGTTCCAAAGTACTTTTCTTGTTCTCATACGTACTGAAATATGTTGTAAACCTAAGATGTACACTGAGTAATGCACACCTATGTGTCACACTATTGCTATGGTACAAGGCTGAATTTTTTTTACTTTGTTCAAGTTTCTCTTTAATTCATTGGTACTTATGTTTTTGAATTTAATGTTTTTAATTTTTACTAACTTCTCCATTGTTATGGCCTGCTGGACCACACACTAGATGGTCAGTACCGCAGTCGACTACGTTTATCAATTCCTCCAGAGGGACAAGCTGCGGCTGCATTGGGAGTGCTGGTGACTCACTCCTCGGCGATGTCTTGGAGGCTAAACATGCATTGGTTCCCTAGGTATGACCATTGTAAAATGTTAATTACAATGTTTTCAGTTTGTAACATACTTACATCATTGTTTGTGCACTACAGGTTGTGGGCTACTGGCCCCTCACTCGAATGTTGCAGGCCACCGACAAGGATGACAATGATCAGGGAGGTGAGAGCATCTAGGCCTCTAAAAATAGTTTTGGTAATTAATGACAATATGTGAATATGAGACTAATGTGTTTGCTAAGTATTAAATAGGTTTAGTCCCTAATGATGAACATGACAAATCGGAAATGCATGCTAAGGGTTAATATAAGGATAAAGATGGTTCAAGACAAAGGTACAAGTAGACTAGAATCCCTTTTTACTTTTACCGATGTTAGGAGAAAGGTTGGAAGACTAGATATAAGTTAATCACCTACTATTAAGAAGGATTATAACAAGTATCTGCGAGCACGTTCTTGTGCCATTTGGATCAATTTAGGATCATACATGCACTTAGAATTTATATCAGAAAACAATTTAAGCTCTGTCATGAAAATTGGAAGTAACGTTGTATATGTTGCCGAACTACCGCGCAGTGGTATGACCGTACTCTAAATTGAAACTACCAGAACTCGAAAGCTTCGAGAATTTGGGAGGTACATTTTTTTTTCAGAGAGCACGCACTTGAAACACTTAGCCTCTTTGATATTGGTAGTACCAAAAATGAATGGTGAAACTACCGCGTAGCGTTATGACTGTACTCTAAATCGAAACTACCAGAACTCAAAAGCTCCGAGAATTCGGGCGGTATGTTTTTTTCAGAGAATATCAACTTTTGGTCTCAGAGCAAAATGTAGTACCATGCCAACATTTTGGAACTACAAGAAATCAGAACTACTACGATTTCAATGGCGGTAGTACTGCACCGACTTTCAAACAGCTAGTTCTGACGCTCTAATATAACTATTAGTGTTGCTATAGTACAATGTGGTAGTTTCACAAATTACATAGAGGTACTACCGGTTTTTCTGATTTTTTAGGATTATTTTATGCAATGGATATATTTGGTTGGTGGGAGTATAAATACTCCGCCACCAGCTCAAGTACAGATAAGGAAAACTCTATTGAACATTCTCGAGCATTCTCTCCACACCTCAATCTCATATTATGCATTCATTTAAGATAGTTGAGCCACATCAAGTGCATTTCATCTCTAGATTGATCCTTGGCACTTGATCATCTTTAAGAGAAGCTGTGATTCATTACTCTTGGTGCTTACCGACATCTAGACGGCTTGGAGGATGATTGCGAGGTGACCTCTTCAAGAAGATTGTGAGAAGGCCCGACGCCGACTTATGAGTGGTTTGGTGTCCACCATCTCTAGAGCGGAGGAAGGACTAGTAGTATATTGAGGAGTTGAGGTTTAATTCGTGGAGCCAGTCTAAATTGCTTAGGCTTTCCTTAACGTGGACTAGTGAAAACCAACATGTCTTCGATACCATGAGAAAAACTTCTCGAGTCATTTTATGTAAATTAGTTTTAGACAACAAGAATTTTAAAACCTCCTATTCATCCCTAGCCCCTTCTAGTCGGCCATTTTTGATCCTACAAGTGGTATCAGAGCTTGCTCTCTTATTGATTTAGACTTAACCGTCTGGAGAGAGAATGATGGCTAGTGAGGGTACTGCTACAGGGAAGGCACCTCTTTTCAATGGTTCAAATTATTCTTATTAGAAGATTAGAATGTCTATCTATCTTAAGGCCATGGGTCCGAACATATGAAAAATTATAAATGAAGGTTATGTCATGCCTCTAAATCAACTACACCCTACGGAATAAGAGAGGCGTAATGCTCAGCTAGATGCTCAAATCATGAATGCTCTATTTGGTGCTTTAAACGCGGATGAGTTCAATAGAATGAACAATTTAGAAACCCTCATGATATTTGGACCACCGTCTTGGAAATTCATGAGGAAACATTCATGGTTAAAGAAGTTAAATTGCATAGGCTTGGGATCAAATATGAGATATTCATAATATTGCCTCATGGGAGTATAAATGAAATGTATTCTCACCTCGACAACATTGTAAATGAGCTCAAGGGTCTTGACACGTTACTAACAGATGTTGATATTGTAAGAAAGATGCTTAGAGTGTTGCCGAAAAAGTACAATACATTGGTGACACTCTTTCTCAACTCTCCCTAGTTATTATAAGCGCAAGCTCCATTAAGTTAGTTTTGGTAATATTAACAAATATAATTGTGAGACTAATATACTTATTAGTTATGATATTATCTAGTCTTATTTGGATGTAATAAATGACAAATGCAATTATGAGACTAACATGTTTGAATGATTATAATATGGCTTAGTCTCATTTGGATGAAGAGGTGAAAATCATGGAGATATGCATTCTACATCACATTCCTACATCTTAGTGCATTTCTCAAATCTAAAATATAGATTGAACTTCACCAAAAGTCTAAAATAAATATGTGCATATGTTTTCATTATACATTCTTGTATGCAAACATTTAGGGGAGTTCATTCTATGTTTTGTGATTTCATTAGTATTGATCTATGTTTATTTTTTTACATATATTGGGATCTCTACTTGAAATATATCCTTTGAGTAAATAAACTTGTGTAGTTCATATGTACTCATATTGTTATATACTTAATTGTTTGTGTTTACAAAAAGGAACTAACATGTATGTCAAGTGATTGAAAGGTTTAGTCCTAGAATTCGGTTGACTATCTGGAGATAAATGCTAAGATTAATAAGAAAATCAATATGACTCAAGACAAAGATTAGCATGCATTTTAATTTTTATTCTAAAGCCAACTATGTATTGTAAGAAAAATCGGTAGTACCAGTGTGTAACCGGCGGTACTACTGTAGTGCGGTATGACCGGAGTGGTAAAGCAGAACTATCAAAACCCAGAAGTGCTGACGTGTAGTTGGTGGTACGTTTTTTCCAGTGAGCACCCCTTGAAACACTTTGTATCTCTGAAAACGGTAGTACCGGAGTTTGAACGGCGAAACGACCATAGAGCGGTATGACTGCAACTCCTGAGCGGTACTACTAGACCCCGAAAGTTTCAGATTTATGGGTGGTATGTTTTTTCATAAAAGACCAAGTTTTGGTCCTCAAGACAAACGGAAGTACCGCGCTAGAAATCGACTACTAGAGAGAGGAACTACCGGACTTATAATGGTAGTAGTACCGTAATTTGAGTTTGATGGTTTTATATTCAATTATTTGCAATTATGGTGATTGTCATCAATTACCAAAGGGAATATTGACGAATCTAGGCCCGCCATTATGAGTTAATGGTATATTTTGGTAATGAATGACAATCACATTGTGGGGACTAACATTTTCTATGAGTTGGTTAAATAGGTTATGCTCCATGATGTGAAGACTTTAGATGGTTTCATATGTTGAAAATCATCAAGTTAAGGTTCGGAAAGGAAGATGACTTCATAAGTTGAAGGCTATCAAGAATAGAATGTATCATATGATGTTGCATGTCAAAGAAGATGTGTATCATGTGTTGATGCACATCAAGATCTTGAAAAGGAGATGATTATGAGTTGATCATCAAGTGAAGAGAAGACAATGACCCAGACTTAAAGTGAATATGTGCATCATCAAGCTTCAAGAGGATGCTCAAGACAGAGGTATGATTAGCTAGGGCTAAAGATGTGTTCTTAGTTTTTTTATCGGTCTTGATGTTTGCTTGGAAGACTGGATTGCTAGTATATGTTTGTCGTACTATTAAGAGAGGTTTTGTCTAGTAGTTTGAGTTTTATCATGTGTTGATAGCTCAATCTTATTTACTCTAACTCTCTATGGCATGATACTATTATTTGCAAATATGTTTTGCAAATAGTTAAGGCTCATTAATCTAATCTTTGCAACATATGACTATACTTTGTAAATGTATTTTGCAAATGGTTGAAATCCATGTACCTTTTCCTTATTGCATGATCTAAATTAGTAAATGTGTTTTGCAAATTATGGAGGTCATACATTATCTCTTGGTATGGTTTAAGATAGTTTGTTATATTTCTTTGGACTTGATCGTGATAATGAATCATTGGATCTCTTATAATTTCTGCAATAATCTAATTTGTTTGAGATTATACAAATAGATGAATTGTGTAGTCCTCTGAATAAGCTTTCCATAGAGTCCAAGTGTAACACCCCAAGACCCACATTACCCTGGGATGCCACTAAACCACTCCACCACTAGCCAATTTACAAGATAAAATAAACTAGCAACAACTTCTAAAAAATGATAAGCTAAGTGAAAGTATAACGAAACATAAGGTAAAGGTAATTATTAATTAAGGAACAACCACTAACAAATTTAACCAAATATAACGGTCCACAATCTAGCATTATTAATTTGAAGCGAACATCAATGAGGGAAATAAAACCATGACTAAGACTCCACATAATTATTACAGCATTAATCATAAGATGGTGTGCAATTGTATTGTGCTGCTCTACCCTTCCGATGCATGCTCAAGAATCATCTGGAAGGAGGGGAAAACAAGAGTAAGATAAAAATCTCAGCAAATAAACTGTTTAACAAGCTAATTAAATTACAATAGTTTAAGCATCAACATGTATTCTCGTAAACAACATTTATTTTTCACATTGACCACAATTAAAGACTTAACCACCATTACTACCAACAACCATAAAACATTAGCATTTAGGTCTCGACTACCTACTTCATAACCGCAACCACTACTACTACCACCACCACAAAACAATACATATCTTCCTCACTAATCTTATTCTTTCCCGCATCCACAATTGCTAACAACAGTTATCACAAGAGAAAATACGTTATACCCCAAGGGGGTGAACCACAGCCATATTCATCATACCACAAGGGACTCTCATGAGTCAATTCCACGTAAATAGTTAAGAAGTTTCATTTGTTTGCAAATCATTCATCTACATTACATTGCATAAGTATGCAAATGATCCATCCACAATTAAAATGCATATGATCCACTGCATCCTTACCTAACAAGGTAAGAGTGTGCATCGTACTACGACAATGTACGATGTTGTACCGGTACGGTCGTGGCTATGTGTGGTGACATCCACGATGCAAATGACATGTCATGATAAGCATGATATGATACCAATGATTCATAAGAATTTAACCACAAAGATCAGCAATATATTTATTAAGAATACTACCTCATAATCCATATATGATTCAATAAGGACAATACCGCATAACCAACATTTGATTTACCAAGATCATAATTATTCGATTCTTAGGGAATACTACCACATAGACCACCATAAATTCATTAAGAATACCACCATTAATACCACAATATATTCACTACGAATACTACCATTTAGACCACAATATGTTCATTAAGAATACTATCCCACAACCATATTTGTTTCATCAAGAACAATACCACATAACCACAATTAAGCCATCAAAAGCATAAATGATTAATTGTTAAATTGCTTTCACATGGACCATATTAAGGAAGTATCTAACAATGACATAGCATCTTAAATTAAGAGAATTAATTAATGTGAATATAGTATGATTAACGAGTTAAACGGTAGCACATCCGTTACGTTTACTTGCCTCTACCGATAAAGCAAGGCGCTCACGCACGGTCAGGAGCGAAGCCACCTGTCCAAAAATTACCTCTCAGCACAAGGCTACAGCAAGGAATCCGCAACTTAGGAAAATAAAAATGCCGCTATAATCTAAACCCGACAATATCCTCTCCGCTCAATGATCCTACGCCCAGCCCACTGCAGCAGCGCTGCTTGTTTTTATTGTATCTTTAAAACTACTAGGCCATTCACAGCAAAAGAGATATGTTTGGAAACTACAGTGAAATACCTATAATTTTCATGTAGACAACTTATTTTTATCTTGCTGCTAAAAGGATATAAATTATCGCGCAAAACAGAGGACAGACTTTGTTTCGGCAATTTGGCCAGAAGTCTTCTAACGAATCCCATCTACTGTATAAAGCTTTAAAATTTATGATTTTTATACAGTAGCTAGATTACAAGATTTCCTACAACTTTCATAACTGTGGCCATAATTAAAAAAAATCATCTATCCCTCTGAAACTACACCCAAACAGCAACATATTTCAGACTACCCCTCTGCTACACAGCGAAGTTTCTGACTCTGCTGCGCCTAAACCCCGCGGCCAAACAATCTAAAAAAAAATTACACAAGCTAGGTCTCGTCTCCCGTACAACTTTTATGTTGGCCAGATCCGCAGACAAATTCGTTTTGATAGTCTAATCAATACAAACAGCCGTGCTGCGTGAATCAGTCTACGCGCAGATAGCAGAAAACCCTAATCGGTTAATTCGTCCATTAGAACCCTACTAATCATGTGCCAAGAACCCTAATTATTTCTAAAATAAGAAGAATTGAAGTGGAAAAAACTACCTACGTGATCTCTTAAGATCACCCTCTTCTTTCTTCTTCTTCCTCTTTTCTTCCCTCTTTCTCCCTTCCCTTCCTCCCTTTCTTCCCTTCTTCCTTTTCTTCCTGTCTTTTCAGCCATGTCAGCCATGGGGAGAGAGAGAGGGCAGGGAGGGACGTCCAAGTGGGGGTGGGGGCGGCCAAGGGGGTGGAAGGGGGCTTGGCTAGGGTTTGGGGGAAGAAAAGGGGGGCTTGGGCCTCTTTTAGGCTGGCTGGCCCAGAGTGGCTAATCCACCCCTCTAGGCAACCTAAAATTTGATTTTTAATTAATTAATTTCTTTCTTTCACTTTATACAATTCTACAATTTTATTCCCGCCTCCAACGATCCACCGAAAAATCGAAAAACTCCGTGATTTCGCTAAATACTCCCAACACTCCGCGTTTCCGCTAAATACTCCTAGGGACGCCGTAAAGACGTTTAGGGCATTACACCAAGATCACTCAATTTTGACATCGGAGTCAAAAGTTATGACCATTTATCCGAGTGTTGTCTGTACTGAAAAACCAAAAATAGTAGTACTGCATTTATAACTTCAGTAGTTCCAAAAATGGTAGTACCATAATTATAACTATGGTAGTACCACAAATGCTTAATAATGACTATTTTTCTAGCCGTTATGATGGAAAACGGTAGTACCGCAATTACAATGGCAGTAGTACCGATTTTCCTGATTTTTCAAGAGTTTTGTTTCCAACGACTAGTTTTAGTGGTGTAGGTTATAAATATCCCCTTGGCCGGTTGAGAGACCATTTTTGGTATCTCATTTCACTCTCTTGAGCTAGTGTGAGCTTCTCCACTCAATTGTGCATATGTTGCACCTTGTGAGCAAGGAGAGAGGTTTCTAGTTGCATGTGTTGCATCTAGAGGTGGATTTTGTATCCACTTGAGCTTGTGCAATTGTTGCATGTGGTGAGAGTCAAGCAAGAGACTTGACTTATTGCTCTTGAAGGTTACCGACTCGTAGACGGTGGTGGAGGTGTCGTGCGCAGCGATCTTCTCAAAAACAGTTGTGAGAAGACCCGGCGTGTTGTAAAGGTTGGAGCTCACCTACTTGGAGCGGAAAAGAGCTACCATTAGTGAAATTAAGGTGTTTGGCTTAATTCGTGGAGCTGATCCAATTCGTTTGGATTTACCACAACGTGAACTAGGGGAGACCGGCAAATCTCCGAACACCACAGTAAAATATTGTGTGTCAATTGTGGTTTGTTCTCTTGTGCTTAATTTATATTTAAGCAATTTATATTCATAAAATTAAATTAATTACTTGTCACCCTAAGACTGCAAACTTTTGACATAGACTTAGATTGTTGGTGTATTTAGGTAAACCTAGTTGATTTAGCCTTTATTTCTGCTAAACTGAATTGATTTACTCTTTCGCATTATAATCTTGGTTTTAACCAAAGAATTTTAAAACCACCTATTTACCCCTTTAGTCGGCCTCCTCAATCTTAGAAGTGGTATCAAAGCTTAGTCTCTAATTTTATTAGGTTTCACCACCTAGAGAGTAAAGGATGGGGACTAGTAATATAGTACATTTAGATGAAACATCTCTATTTGATGACACGAATTATGATAATTGAAAAATCTGCATGATATGTTATTTTAAGGCCATGAGCCCTAAAATTTGGTAGATTGTAGATGTGGGCTTTTCTCCTCTATTGGATCTTCTTGCTCCAACAATTGAGGAAAAGAAATGCTTACATCTTAACATTGAACAATTAACGCTTTATTTAGTACTTTAAGTGTAGAGGTGTTTAACAAAATATGCAATTTTAGAAGCGCTCATGATATGTCGATACATCTTCAAGATAATTATGAAATGTATACCTCAACCGATGGTAATTGTATACAAGAGTGGATGTCAGGAGATGAGTGCTTAACCTCTAGCTCCAACGATGAAGAATCCACTATTTCCTCCATATCAACTAGATGCTTCATAGCAAAAGGTAATAACAAGATAAATAATGATAATGATCATAATGAACCTTCCTATGATGAGTTGATGGACATATTAGAAAAGCTTAATGAATTTCTTAGGAAAGAAAATGCTAAGTATAAGATTTTGAAAAATGAGCATGTCTCTCTTCATAATGACTATAACAAGCTAAAAAGAGAACATGAAATTATCTTTCTCAAGAAATATTCTAAGCCTAAGGTGGATATAGGCATTGCTTGCAATTTACTAGAAGATATACCATGTGTAGCCTCTAATTCTTGCATTTCATCTAAAGTTAGCATATCCACCTCTTATGATAATTTAATCGCTGTACCTTGTTGCTCAAAAATAGTTGCTTGCAATTCCTTTATACTTGTTGAGACTAATATTGAATAATGACTTGAAGAAGAGCTACAAAGGGAAGGCCTCTTTGACAAAATACTAAGAAGTCATAGAAAATCAAATGACAAGAGAGATATTGGTTTCATCTCTAAGAAGAAGGAGAATATCAAGACAAGGCACAATGAAAGACATACGAAGAAATATGTCAAGTGCTATGGTTGCAATGAGACGGGTCACTTTGCCTCTAAGTACCCCAACAAGGTTGATGACAATAAAAGGTTATCAATTAATAGGCAAACCGCCAATGAGTAAGATAGGAAGACAAGAAGAGGTAGCAAATACCAAACTTGTTACAGTTGCAAGGAAAAAGGGACATTTTAGTAAGGATTGTCACAAAGATATCACTCATAAGCCTATTATCTATAATGATCATTATTTGCTTAGAAATGTTAATGATGGTAGGGTGATTGCTAGATGTGTTAATTCATATAAAGTTGTCACTAGGACCATTTGGGTGCCCAAATTTATTGTGACTAATCTTCATAGACTCAGCCAAGTTTTGGGTACCAAAATAAGCAAAAAACGAGTAATAGGTATCGCCATCAAGGAGGCTCCGTCCCTCTTCGCATCTCGTACATGCTTTATGACTAAAGGAGAAAAGGTAAAATCTATTGATGATAATAAGTCCTCTTATGATAAACTTATGGATATGCTAATTGAATTAAATACATTTTTAAAAAAAGAAAAGTCAAAATTCAAGAGCTTAAAAAGAGAACATCTCTCTTAAAGATTCTTATGAGGCGCTAAACGAAACTCATGACTTGCTTGTCCAAGTAAAAATTCAAGCAAATCTAGTACTAGCATCGGAATTACATATGATATCTATAATACCATGTCTAGTGTAGAAAAAGCTTGAACTAGCATTTCCACTTCATGTGATGATTTACTTGATATGCCTTGTTATTTTAAAATTATCCTTAATCAAGTAAATGATAAGTCGTGATACTAAACTCATTGTTGAGAACAATGAGTTGAAGGAACAAGTTGTTAAACTCAACAAAAGCTTGAAAATGTGCTTCAAGAGTAAGGCTACTTTTGACAAATTATTGAGTGAGCAAAGATGCTCATTCAATAAAGAGGGTCTTGGGTATGCACCCAAGAAAGGTAAAAAGCCGGCAATCAAGCCCACAAGATCTGTGAAGCAAAATGGTAAGCATTGCCAAAAGTGCCAAGAAATAGGACATGTGCAACAAAATTGTCCTATGTTTAAGACTCCTTCTATTAGATTATTTGATTCTTGCAATATGCTTAAAAAAATCCAAGAATGGTAGTGTTATTGCTAAATTTATTGACACTTCAAATTTAGGTTATAAAAAGAATGCTATTTGGGTGTCCAAAGCCTTGGTTACTAACCTCCAAGGACTCAAACAAATTTGAGTACCTAAAAAACTTGATTTTCTTTTGTAGGTGAACTATAAGACCGGTGGAAGGTATTGAGTGCTTGATAGTGAGTTCACTCAACATTCACCACATTTAAAAATGGAAGCAACGAAAGAATTACCTTTGGTGACAATAGCAAAGGAAAGGTATTATAATTTGGTAAAATTGCTATCTCAAATGACTTTTCCATTTCTAATGTATCTCTTATAGAAACATTAAATTTTAATTTGTTATCAGTTGCTCAATTGTGTGATCTATGCATAATATGTTCTTTCTCTAAAAATGATGTTATTATTTCAAAAGAAAAAGAAAATAAACTTACTTTCAAAGGCTTTATGTTTGGAAATATTTACTTAGTAGATTTCTCCTCTAGTGATTCTTGTATAAAAACTTATTTAATGGCAAAAACTTCTTTGGTTTGGTTTTGGCATAGAAGGCTAGGTTATATAGGTATGATTTAACTTAAAAAGCTTTTCAAACATGACTTAGTTATTGGCTTGAAAAATGTGAAGTTTGAGAAAAATAGATTATGTAGTGCTTGCCAAGCCGAAAAGCAAGTGGCAAATTATCATCCTTTCAAAAGTATCATGTTAACATATGGATTTATTTGGACCAACAACTTATAAGAGTATTGGGAGAAATAGCTATTATTTACCCATTGTAGATGATTACTCTAGATATAGGTCATGTTCTTTGCGGCTTCTAAAAGCCGCTTTTGGCTTTTGCTACAGTAACTAACTTTTAAACGGAGTATTTTTTTAAGAGGGAGTCTACAAGTTAATTGTAGTACACGTTAAAAAACTAATATCTGTATCATAAAAAATCACAAGCGAGTATCTCTCTTTCCGCAATCTTTGTCGCAAATAGCCAAAAAGCCATCAGCCGTAGCCAAAAGCCATCAGCCGCAGCCGAAAAGAACAGGCCCATACATGGATATTCTTCTTAAATAACAAAGGTGAAACCTCCGAGATTTTCGAAAGTTTTGCAAAAAGGGCTCAGAATAAATTTGATTTCAAAATAAAAAAAATCCGTAGTGATAATGGTTCCAAGTTTAAAAACACTAAAATTGAAGATTTTTGTGATGAATCCGGTGCAAAAATAGGGTTGTAGAAAGGAAAAATCAAATATTGATTGAGATGGCTAGAACAATGCTTTATGAATATAATACTTCTGATAATTTTTAGACGGTAGTTATTAACACCGCTTATCATGTCATAAATCGCTTTTATTTATATCGCCTTTTGAAAGAGACTTTCTACAAACTTCTCATTAGAAGAAGGCCAAATATTTCCTGCTTTAGAGTATTTGGATGCAAATACTACATCTTAAGAAAAGATGTTCGGCTCTCTAAATTTCAACGTGATGAGGGGTTTTTGCTTAGTTATTCTTCTAGTAGTAAAGCATATAGAGTCTTCAACAAAAACATCGGTCTAGTTGAACAATCTTGTGATATTAAATTTGATGAAACAAATGGTTCTCAAGAAGAGTAAGAACATTTGGATGATGTAGGTGATGAAAGATTAAGGCTTGCAATGGAAAACATGCAAATTGGGGATTTCAAGCCTAAGGAGGACACAAATGACTCACCTTCATCAAAGAAAGTTGAACCTCCCACCTCTTCCACGACAAGCAACATTTATACCATAGATGTGAAAGAAAAGGAGAAACAATTTCTATCACCAAAGATCCACAATGCTACCGTCAAGGATTATTCAATAGATCAAATATTGGGTAGCGTGAGTAAGGGTGTTCAAACTAGATCTATAGTAGCTTTATTTTGTGAATATTACTCTTATTTTTTTTCTTGAGCCAAAAAATATACATGATACGATAGATGATCCAGATTGGGTGAATGCTATGCATGAAGAACTCAATAACTTTGCTCGAAATGATGTTTGGACGTTGGTAGAAAACCCAAGGAGCACAATGTAATTGGCATAAAATGGGTCTTTCGCAACAAATAAGATAAAAATATAATTATGGTAAAAATAAGGTAAGGTTAGTTGCTCAAGATTATACTCAAGTGGAGAATTTAGATTATAATGAAACATTTGCATCCATAGATAAACTTGAGTCAATTCGAATTCTACTTGCCTTTGCGTCAAATTTTGATATTAAGCTATATCAAATGGATGTAAAAAATATGTTCTTAAATGGTAAAATCACGGAACTTATGTATGTTGGACAACCTCCCAGTTTGAAGATCCTAACAATCCAAATCATGTGTATAAACTCTCCAAGGCACTATATGGCTTAAAAAAATCTCCTACAGCATGGTATGAGTATCTTCGAGATTTTCTACACTATAAAGGATTCAAAATTAGAAAGATTGATACAATATTATTCATTAAGATCATTGATGATGATTTCCTTGTATGTCAAATCTATATTGATGATATTATATTTGATTCTACTAATCAAGATTTTTACAAAAAAATTAGTAATATGATGTCTAGAGAGTTTGAGATGTCCATGATCAAGCAATATAGTCCATGTCTAGAATTGAGTTATTTTCTTAGACTTCAAATCAAGCAACTCAAGTATGTGACTTTTATAATCCAAACAAAGTATGCAAGAGATTTATTCAAGAAATTTGGTATGGATGATGCAAAACCTATCAAGTCCCCCATGGCGACAAATGGACACTTAGATCTCAATGAAGGAGGTAAACAAGTAAATTTAAAGTTTTATAGATTCATAAGAGGTAGTTTACTTTATCTAATCGCATCTAGGCTCGATATCATATTTAGTATTTGTATGTGTGCACGGTTTTAAGCATCTCCAAAATAGTGCCATCTAACGGCTGTAAAGAGAATTTTAAGATATATAAAGCATTCCTCTAGCATAGTTTATGGTATCCCAAAGGTGCTAAGTTTGATTTAATTGGATATTCGAATTTTGATTATGCGAGTTGCAAAGTGGATAGAAAAAATACCTCGGGTAGTTGTTAATTCCTAGGAAGATCTTTAGTATCTTGGTCTTTCAAGAAACAAAATTTTCTAGCTCTATCCACCATCGAAGTCGAATATGTGTTCGTGGGTAGTTGTTATGCTCAATTGCAATGGATGAGGCAAACTTTGATGGATTGTGGAATTAAATTTGATAAAACACCTCTTCTATGTGATAACAATAGTGCGGTGAAAATAGCAAATAACCCGGCCAACATTTAAGAACCAAACATATAGATATACGCCACCATTTCTTAAGAGATCATGTGTGCATGGGAGACATCGTAATTAGCCACATCCGGACCGAAGGCCAATTAGCGGATATTTTCACCAAACCATTAGATGAAAACCTTTTTTCAAGTTGAGGAATGAATTAAATGTCATATACTACTCAAACATTACTTGAACCATTGTCTCATGTTTTCATATCAATTTGGTGTCGCTCGAGGTATTTTTGAAGGGTATTTTCAAAACTTTTACTAAAATTCTCTATGTTCTTAAAAACTATGTTCATAGGTTTCTCCTAGTCTTACTAATGCATAATGACCCTGAATGACTCTCATTCGAGTACAAAACTAGGGATCATTTGTATATTTTCTCTAATCTCGTGAAGTCCTAAAAAGTTTGAGAAAAATCAAAATTACTGTTGTGCATTCCTCAGTACTACCGACTTTCGGTACTATCGGCATTAAACTTATGGTACTTCTGATTTTCGGAACTACCGGAGTGTTAACAACGGAACTACTGATTTCAGTTGGTTTGAGCATTAACTCTTGGACCTGGGTCTACTTTATTCTCTCTCCAGACCCTCAGCCCTCACAACCAACCAGGTCGTCTCTCTCTCCCTTTCTTCAAAAGAACCACAAAAATCCCTTCTCTCGATCTCCAAGTTCTGTTGAAAATTTTCATTTCCTGGTGACCTTACACATCCAAAGGGTTCAACTCCTTTATTCCACAAGGTAAATGCAGTCAAAACTCTCATTTTATCTTGATTCTAAGAACCCTAGGTCGAGTTTAGGTTTTGATTTTAAATGCAAATGATTCAGAGTTGTTTTCTTGAACAAATGACTATAGTTGGTGTTTAATGATGTTTGCGCATCTATTCCATGGATTCAATTCAAGAAAAAACACCATTTAATCCACACATTATTTGCTGTAGAAACTATCAGGAAAATCAAAATTATCGTTCGACGAATACGGTACTACCGCACCACGGTCATACTGGAATATACACTCCGATACTTCCGTATATCGGTACTACCGCAGTTTTAACGTTGGTACTTCCGATTATCATGACAAATCAACATTGACATTCTATTCACTTCAAACCTGTCTTGTTTGGTCCATACCTTAGTCTTGATATCATTTCATCAAATTTGAAGACGCTAAGGACTAGGAATGCTACACGAAAAGTATATGCCAGAAATGACAACCCCTCTAGACAAGCTTCATCTCAACATGGGTCTCATGCAGTTCTGGCTTCTCCCTCAGTCCAGATGCCTCCTCCTGCTCAAGAAGAGTCTACACAAAAGACTAGAGAGGACAAAGGAAAAGCAATAGCCTCTGACTCCAAGACTGAGACTGAGCAGCAAGAAACCTCCTCTCGTGAGCCTTCAGATGAAGTGATTCCTGAGCCAAAAGAACAGCAAATTGATCTCAAAACCATCTCCAGTGATGATTACGCTATTCAGAGACACAGAAATCAATTTGTGCTGCCCAGAAATTCTCACAATCCAAAGTTTCACTCAAAATTTCAGGAGCAAGTATATAAGCAAATTTATGGCCCCTCAAAACAATTTGTCGATCATAAATATGTAGATTGGGACCACTTGACTCAAATTGAGAAGTATGATCGCTCCTTCCATCTCATTCAGCAAGCTGGTATCTATCACCTTATAGCATTAAAATCGAATTACAATGAGGAGATCATATGACAATTCCATGCTACATTATATATTTCTCCACATTATGAGAACATATCTTGGATGACTGGACATCGGTATCTGGACTCTAATAAGCGTGAATTTGAGCAAGCTCTTCATATTGAGTCTAGTGCACATGAGAAGGTATATGATAGGCCCGCTCTTCAGCTAGCCACATGCAATGAGTACTATGATCAGAATGTCAGATATTGCCAGGCAAGCTCTCAGGCCTCATTCCCATTCTTTTCAAGAGTGGAAATTATGATGCTATTCGTGGCCATACATGGAACCTGATCCATTATATGATGACTAGCCGAAAGTTTGATGTGGTTGACCTTATCATAAGGGAGATAGCCTCTTCCAAGAATGATAGAGTCAAAAGGATAAACTATGCCCCTTACATTATAGCTCTGATAATTATAAAGACCGGGTACTGAGGTGGCCTAAGCTCTGTTCACAAGCCATACAAGCCCAGAGAAGATCTCCCTATCCCTGCACCTCCTCGTCCTAGAACTCAACTAGAAGAGGCTATAGCAGAGCGACAAGGAGAAGAAGATGTCACTCTTTCTTAGATTTATTCTGCAGTCCTCAGGATTGAAGGACAGGTCTCCTCTCTGATTGCCATAATTGCCTCTATTGGAGACTGAGTGTCCTCCCTTGAGGAGATAGTCACTCGCCCTCCTTCCCCTGTTCATTTTAGTCGTCGTCGCCGTCGTGACCCCTCTCCTCCAGCATCTCAGGAGAAGCTCCTTTTTTGATACTTTGATGCCAAAGGGGGAGAATTTTTATGCAAGAATGGGAGAAGCCAAAGACATCAAGAAGCAGTTTTATTTGACGAAGTTATTATGTAATGTTAAGATGTTATGAACCTTGTGTTGTTTAAGTTATTATACTTTTATGGTCCTGATTATTTTGTGAACTCGTGTTATTGGTATGTATGAACTTGATATTTAGTAAGCTTGAATTGTCTTATATGAAATGCAATATGTATTGTGTGCTATTCACATTATCGTCATTTCCCTCAAATTTCAACAATTAAAGGAAACTCCGCCAAAATTTTGGATAATTCCTACATGTGCTTGTCATAAATCTTCTTACTACTATGTACATACTTAGGGGAGCTCTCTTTGAATTGACTTTAAAAAGCAATTGATTCTTTAAACTCATCTAAGTTCATTGCAAGAATTAATTATTTTTCAAAGTCACAAAAGAATATACAACTCATTCTCAAGCTAGTGATATATTCAAAACTTAATTCTTCTCAAATAATACTTGTGTTGTCATCACTTACCAAAAAAGGTGAGATTGAAAGCATCTAGATCTCTCAAAATTGTTTTGGTAATTAATGATAATATGTGAATATAGGACTAATGTGTTTGCTAACTATTAAATAGATTTAGTCTCTAATGATGAACATGACAAATCAGAAATGCATTGTAAGGATCAACATGAGGATCAAGATGGTTCAAGACAAAGGTACAAGTAGTCTAGGATCCCTTTTTGCTTTTATCGGTCTTAGGAGAAAGGTTGTAAGACTGGATTATAGGTTAATTGCCTTACTATTAAGAGGGATCATAACAAGTAACCTGATAGCATGTTCTTCTGCCATTTGGATCAATTTAGGATCATACATGCACTAAAATTTATATTGGAAAATAATTTGAGCTCTGTCAGGAAAATCGAAAGTACCGCTGTATACGTTGCGGAACTACCATGCAGTGGTATGACTACACTCTAAATCGCAAAACTCGAGAGCTCCGAGAATTTGGGTGGTATATTATTTCCAAAGAGCACCCACTTAAAACACTTAGCCTCTTTAATAACGGTAGTACCGGAAAATGAATGGCGGAACTACCGCGCAGCTGTATGACCGCACTCTAAATCGGAACTACCAAAACTCAAAAGCTCCAAGAATTTGGGCGGTATGCTTTTTTAGAAAAGACTAACTTTTGGTCTTGAAGCAAATGGTAGTACCGCACCAACTTTTCGGAACTACCAAAAATCAGAACTACCGCGATTTCAACAGCGGTAATACCGCACTGACTTTCAAACGGCTAATTTTGACACTTTCGTATAGCCATTAGTGTTGCTACAGTACAATACGGTGTTCCGTAAATTACACAATGGTACTACCAATTTTCTTGATTTTTCAGAATTATTTTATGCGACAGCTATATTTAGTTAGTGGGAGTATAAATACTCCCCCACCAACTCAAGTACAGATGAGGAAAAACTCTATTGAATATCCTTGAGCATTAAGCATTCTCTCCACACCTCAATCTCACGTTGTGCATTTATTTGAGGTAGTTGAGCCACATTAAGTGCATTTCATCTCTAGATTGATCCTTGGCACTTGATCATCTTCAAAAAAGCTGTGATTCATTACTCTTGGTGTTTGCTGTCATCTAGACAGTTTAGAGGCTGATTGCAAGGTGACCACTTCAAGAAGATTGTGAAGAGGTCTAGTGCCGACTTGTAAGTGGTTTTGTAACACCCCAGGACCCATATTATCCTGGGATGCCACTAAACCACTCCACAAGTTAGCCAATTTACAAGATAACATAAACTGACAACAATTCCTAAATCATGATAAGCAAAGTGGAAGCATAATTAAAGAACAACTGCTAATAATTTTAACCAATTAAAGCGAACCACATCCTACCATTATTAATCATAAATGAACAACAATGAGAGAAAAGATAAATAACTAGAGACTCCACTTAATTATTACAATATGAAACATGATATGTTGTGTGACAGTTAAGTGCCGCTCTACCCTTCTCATGTATGCTCGAGAATCACTTGGGAGGAGGGGAAAATAAGAGTGAGATAAAAATCTCAGCAAGTAAACTGTTTAAGAAGCTAATTAAACTACAATAGTTTTACCATTAACATTTATTTTCCACAATGACCACATTCATATCCTCAACCCCAAATCACCACCTACAACGGTAAGATAATAGCAAATAAATCTTGTTTGACTACCTCATATCCTCAATCACCACCACTACCAATGACAGTAAAGCATTAACATGTTTACCGCACTAATTTCATTATTTCTCACGTCCACAACTGCTATCAACAGTTACCACAAGAGAAAATACCTCATGTCACAACCACATCCCCTACCATACCACAAGGGGGTGAACCTCCATTCCACGATCACAGCCACAATCCTCATACCACAAGGTACTCTCATGAGCCAATTCCACATAAAGTTAAGAAGTTGCATTTGTTTGCAAATCAATTCAACCACAATACCTTGCATAAGTATGCAAATGATCTATCCACAATGTAATGCATATGATCCATTGCTCCATTACCCAACAAGGAAAGAGCGTACATCGTACTATGGAAATATACGATATTGTACAAATGATCCACTACACCCTTACCCAATAAGGTAAGAGTGTGCATCGTACTACGGCAATGTACGATGCTGTACCGGTATGGTCGCGGCTATAAGCGACGACATCTACAATGCAAATGTCATGACATGATATGCATGATATAATAAATATGATTCATAAGAATTTGATCACAAAGATCAACAACATAATCTCATGAATAATTTCTCATAATCCACATATGTCTCATTAAGCACAATACCCATGTTTCATAAGATTATTACCACATATCCCACATTCGGTTCACCAAGATCATACTCAATCGATCTCTAGGAAATTTTACTACATAGACTACAATATATTCATCAAGAATGCTACCACCACATCCATAAATATTCACTAAGAATACTACCACCCAGACCACAATATGTTCATAAAGAATTCTACCCCACAACTGTATTTGTTCCATCAAGAACAATTCCGCATACCCACAATCAAACCATCAAGATCATAAATAATTAAATTCTTACAATACTACCACATGGACCACATTAAGGAAGCATGTAACCATGACATAGCGCCTCAAATTAAAGAATTAATTAATGTGAATGTAGAATGATTAACGAGTTAAACAGTAGCACAACTGCTACGTTTACTTGCCTCTACCGTTGAAGCGAAGCAAATCACGCGCGTTCAGGAGCAAAACCACCTGTTCAAAAGTACCTCTCAACACAATGCTACAGCAAATAAATCGTGTCTTAAGAAGTAAGGGTGACGCTAATCCCCAAAACCCCACAACATCCCTCTCCGCTTAACGGTCCCACACTCTGACCGCTGCAACAATGCTGCTTAACATTTTTATATCTTTAAAAATATTAAACTAATCACAGCAAAAGATATATATATATCTGAAATCTACACTTAAATACCTTCACTTTTCAAGTAGATCACTTATTTTTAATTCACCACTAACAAGGTGTGATTTACCACGCAAACAGAGGATGCACTGTGTTCTGGCATTCTGGACAGCCAGTTTCTAATGCTTTCCAACCACAGTACAAGGCTCTAAAAAATATAATTTTTATACAGCAGTTAGATTACTGAGTTATCTACAATTTTCACAATTGTGACCAAAAACATAAAAATTATTTTCTACCGCTAAACCACACCCGAACAACAATTTATTCCAGTTTGCACCCCTGACAGACAGCAAGGTTCCCGACCCTACTGCACCCAAATCCCGCGGCCAAAAATTCTGAAAAAAATACAAAATATAGGTCTCATCATCCTCAACAATTTTCCTTTTAGACAGACCCGTAGAAAAAAATTATTTCATGGGTCTAAACTGCACAAATAGTTGCGCTGCACGGATTGATCTAGAGGCAGACAGTAGGAATCCCTAATCGTAGAATCAAATTGCTAATCCCCCATCAAATCTCGTGCTAAGAACACTAATTACCGCCAAACAAGAGGGTAATTTAGATGAGGAATTTACCTAGGGGATCCCATAGGATCACCCCTTCTTCTTCCTCTTCCCTTCCCTCCTTCTTCTCCCTCTCTTCCTCCTCTTCTTCCCTTCTCTTCTCTGTTTTTCTTTTCCTTGCAGCAGGGCAGCAGTGAGAAGGGGCAATGCGTGGCGGCCACAATGGGAGGGGCCCCTAGGGTTAGAGGAAGAGGGGGCTGCAGTTTGGGCTAGGGTTTAGTGGGGGGTGTGGCCACCCCAAGGTGGTAGGCTCACCTTCTAGGCAGCCCCACTAAAGTTGTTTTTTATTTATTTCATTCATCCTTTTCATTTTTAGGCTATTCTATAATTTTATTTTCCCTTCCCGTGATTTACCGAAAATCCGGGCGACTCCGTGTTTGTTTTAAAACCGACTCCGAATCAACGTTCAGGATATTACAAGTTTGGTGTCCACCATCTTTGGAGTAGAGGAAGGAAAACTACTAGTGGATTAAGAAGTTGAGACTTAATTCGTAGAGCTAGTCCAAGTTGTTTAGGCTTTCCTCAATATGGACTAGTGAAGACTGGTAAGTCTTCAATACCACAGGAAAAACTTCACTTTAGAGGACGTCTCCATGCTCATCGGGCTCCCGATGGCGAGGGCGTCAAGGACAACTAGCGGGGTGATATCCTGTATCGGTTCCATGGAATGCTACCTTCAACACAGGTAGGCCAGCCACTGTACTAGACCATTAGGGATCACTAGAAGCATGATCCAACGTAACAGTGGCTATGGTAGTTCTAGGTTAGTACATTACATTTTAGTTCCACTTTCAATCATGTAAATACCATTCTAATACATAATTGTTCTTGCAGGTGGAGAGGATGGCATTTGACTCGAATGACTACCAGGTTGTGTGTCACCTTGAGACGTACCTGTTATGGTTGTTTGGTTGGGTGATGTTCACAAGCACGCATGGTGACAATGTAGACACTCGCCTCATCTAGTATGCCCAGGCCATCACCGATGTAGATGTCAATGATATATTGTACTTCAGCTAGGGTTTAATTGTGCAGTCCGCCATGTATAGCGCCCTGTGCGATGGGTGCCTTAGGGCAAAAGGGCTTCCTTGTTGGTGGGCTACCCTTCGTTACCACAACTATGGTTGTTTGAGCATTTCATGATTGAAGGACTGTGGATATCTGACAGGGTGTACAACATCAATATGTACAGTGCTAATGACGTGGATCGCCCCACCATCAGATCCTTATGGTGTTGTAGGCAGGTAAATAGCTTCCCTATGATGTTGCTACCTCATATTCTTGTAGCGGACTATGTGTTGCGTTCTAACATCATATTTTCTCCTTTACAGCCTCAGTGGGCCCATGTCTAGGTTCATTGGGCCTAGAACCACTACACAGAGGTGTTCAACTAGCTCAGCAGGCTAAAGGTGCATTGAGATCAATACATGGAGGATCAGTTGTACGCACGCGCACATCTTAGGCTGTTAAGCTTGTGCACCAGGGATCATGCTTACTAGCTCACACGAAGGAAGCTGATCTTCAACATGTCATCGAGGACTACAATATCCATTGCATCATGAGACATGTACGTCAAGGACTACAACATCCACCATGTCATGCGCCAGTTTGGCTGGTGCAAGGAGGCCCTAATTTCGGTGGGAGCCCCCATCACGCCCATGACCCACTTGTAGGTGTTCCCTCATGCTTGTCTCATTTCAATTGCATGATTTTACTGCCACTTGGTAACTAACTAGGACTCTTCACAGGCACTCAAGGAAGGGGGCATAAGGCCAATGTATGAACTGGGCCCAGAAGATGGCTCCTTGGGTGATGCAGTGGGCAGGCGCTTTGGAGGGCCGTATTGACAAGGATGCTTCATACGACTCAGCATCGTATGAGCAGCACGTGAGGTGGTACATGCCCCTGACATGCGTTCGCCTAGTCCGTGTGCTCGATCCACCTTATGTGGAGCCAACTTAGGTTGAGGACATGAACCCGAGAAATGCTGGTGCTAGCATGCATCTGGTGGTACATTACCTATCTTTTTGCATCATGCTCTCGATTTAAATGTCTATGGCACTGACTTTGTTCTTGTCTTTCACAGAATGACATGTGGATGGACATCACTAGGGAGGCACACATCATGTGGGAACGCGTCTAGGTTGGTATGGTGGTGGTCACACTGGACGAGCTCACAATGGCCCTGGGATGCATTTATCAGTGGGGCCGCCACATCATTATCCTAATGTCTTGTCGCCAGCTCCTAGATACATAGGGACCATCATTGCAGCGTCCATCTTAGGGGCCCCCACTGCCTCATAATACCTACACCGTGATAGGCACCAGTTCCTCGACTTGGCCAACCAGCTAGCTTAACATGGTAGGTGTTATGCCCACTGTCGTCCTTGATGCCTCCTGCATGCCACTACCCCACAGAAGGTAACGCATTAAACAGATTATGTATTTACCTATCTTTTATAGCAGCTAACCAAACTTGCGTAGGTGCATCGACGACTCCGTGGGCACCTCACACTGCACCGATGTCCTCGTCATTGGCCTATCGCTACATGGTACCCACCCCAGGTACGTGGCACCATTGCTTTCGGTTTTCCACATTCAAACTGTCAAATGCAGCTGGCTAACCACTATTTATTTTTCACATGCAGGTGGGTAGACGACCACAACACAGGTAGTTAGGCATACAGGCATGTCCCCTATAGACCTCTTATGGGGTGACTTCCTCATGGATTTAAGGCGCACCTAGTCATGCTTGGAGGCCCGTAGTTTCATGGTGCACTGGCCCCCATGTAGCCCGCATACCCAGTGGATCTATATAGCACACCTCCTCCTACACCAATTGAGGCGAGGACCATCAAACTGTCCAATCGGTTGACCAGGAAGTGACCACCAACAGCATGTCGGGCCAAGAGGGGCTGAGTACAGGGCAGGCCACATATCTATAGGTAGTAAGATGGACAGGGAGTTCAGTAGTTCCACATTTGTAGTCTTTTGCATCTTTTTGTCATTGTAGCCTGCTAGTCTTAGTTAGTGTTGTGTGATATGATTTTCATATTGTTATCATCTTCTATTGTTGTTTATGTCATGTTTTTGTATTACATCTCCTGGTCGGTAGCGCAACACGATGGGCATCCTATCATGACTAGCATCTAATGATATCCATGAAGACATAACATGTAATCCTAAGGTGAATTGTTGAAGCATTGGATTCCTACTACTGCCTTGCAAAATAGTTGTAATGGAGGACCAACTTTTCCATAAGCCATCTCATTTTTGATAAAGTCTCGATGGGTCTTTACCAATTATGTTGACCAGCCTATGACCTGAACACTAACCTAGAGCATCGACATCTGCTCGGTTACTAAAACTTTGCTCTTCCCACTTCGTATTGCTTGGGCTCAACCATGAAAATAGTAACAGTCAACAATTAATACAAGCCTTTGCCCCATACTTTGTCTTGTACCTCAAGATCTCAGCTATCTCATGACTATTAGATGTTATGGCAGGGTATGATTTTATGCCTGACATAATTTGACAGTAATGATAGGAGGAAAATTTGGTGAATGCAAGTGCACTCATGTCCGCGAGAAGGTATTTTTGCCTACGAGTTGTCGATTCAGCTTGAAAAGGTAACGAGTTGTCAATTCAGTCTGAAAAGTTAGGACAACACACACCAGATTTCCTAGTGAAATGATAACTTGCTGATATATATTGTAAGCAAAGATACCTTTTTATAGATGTGAGTAGACCTGCATTCACAAAAAATTACTGCCTCTACTCCACACCCTATCCGACTATAAAGCCAAGGCACCCTCCACCGCTATAGGCAACATTCCATTCGAGTTAATGTGATTAACACAGAGAGAGGAGAGAGAAGAGAGATAGAGGAGAATGCATGACTATGCGGAGATGCACCGGAAGCAAAAAAAAAAATAGATTGCCAAGAAGGTGAGAACCTACCCTGATAGTTCTTGCAAGGATGCTCCTGTACCACCTGAATTTCCACACCTATAGTGCGACTACGACAAGCCAGAATGGATCAAGCAATCCACGCATCATAGTACCATCGCCTAGGGTTTCTACACGTGTGGGATTACCATGTGAGCCATTTCTCTCAATATTTCACATTACATTTGCATTTCACATATAGTTAACTATATCTGTGTATCGTCGTCGGAGGAGCATTGCTACTTCTTCCAATGGATTGATGGCCTGAATAAGTCTGATGAGGCATTCATTACATAGAAATACATGCTGAACTAGGCAGCTGCGCTTGAAGTGTTTACCTGTTGGAAACCTCCCTTAGCTAGGAGTGGAGAAGGGAAGGGAAAGGGACCAATAGATGGCCCTTCTAAACTGACGAACCTTGACGGCTATGTACCATAAATTGTATGTTGCCATTGCAGTGTGCAAGCTAAGTACAGACTTGTCGGCGTAGGAAACCAAGATGGCTACATCTGCAGGTACACCACATTGTGGCCACATGTGAGTCTTGTATCAAAATTTTCATTCTACCTCTTTTTAAATAGTATTAACTTGTTCGTCTACAGCAACAAGGAAGAAGGTGCACATGGCTATAGTGACCGACTAAAGAGGATATAGACCTTATTATGTATAGGCCTGTGGCTGTTGCTATAATGAATGAGCATGAATATGAACAGAAGATGAAAAAGAAAGAATACATGGGGAGCATGCGGAAGATATGTGAACAATACCTTGAAGACCAGAGGAGAGCCCGCAGGGGGGTAGGATGTATGCCTACAAATCTAACTTGATTTCCACTTGTTAAATATTTTCCTTTATAAAATACGTGTTTGTATGGTAATTGTAGTTCGAGTCAATAATTCGTGCATATTGCCATTTGTACCATAGAAAAAGTGAGACAAACATACGCACCTCACTATACCGCACGTGCCATGTAATTCATAGCTTCATTATGAAGTGTTATATCGGGCTTCAAGTCTTATCTTTGTTGCTATATTCTCGCTCAACCCAAGGCTTACAAAATATTTGTCCAGTTGATCACAAAATAAAAAAACATACCTATTTTCGGTGCACATATACAATTTTCATCAAGCTACAATTATTCAACTTTCCACCATACATACATTCTGCCTAATTAATCCAACTAAATAATATCTTCAAACTATAAAAACCTTCCCAATAAAATGAAAAAATGAATAACCTGTTATTAACCACAAAAGAAAAATATGTACATGCACCACTCCAGGCATCGAAGTGTTCAAAAAATTAAGTTAATACCAGTGTGAGAGCGTTTTAAATGGTGATAGAAGGTTATTTATGATTTTTTTTATGGAGCATTTATTTTTATAATATTAATAAATTAATGAAATATTTAACATTTATTTTTGTCATATTAATAAAAATAATGTACTATTTTAAAAAAGGTTGGCAGACTTCTATCGCTGATTGGCCATGTGATCGATCCTAGTCGTTGCACCGGCGCGCGACTCAGCCTCAGTCGCATTTCCAGCACGCGACTGGGTCACACAGACACAGCGCGACTTCCCCAGTTGCTCAGTTACGACTGGCGGTTATTCCTATAAAAAAATATATGGTTTATTTGCGCAAATTAAATTAAACACTGGTTTGTTTAAAAATTCGTATTTTTGCTACGTGATGTCTAATTGCTCAAACACGGCATAGTCACAAATCCACAATGCGTCTGCTTGGTCATAAATGAGAAGCTACTTAAATTAACTGCATGGTTGAATTTTCTCATCTATCTTTATTCTTACGTCAAACAAGATGAGGTTAGGCTGGCCAGGAAGTCAAGAGGACGACGAGCATACGACCGACTCATTCCGTCGGTCTACCTACTGCTCAGATACGGTGTAGTCCTGCAACTGAAACAAATCAATACGGGCTGTTGTTTCAACACCAGTCTTGTCCGCCTCGTCGGTCTTCTCTACATATGGATAGACTCATTGCCACGGTTGCTGCGCTATGCCAGGAATCTTCCGCAACCTCGAAAGGCAAGGGGTGCTTGGGCCCATGTCCAAGGGGTGTGGTGAATTGTCTGTTGTTTTTGAGCGCATCCAGTGGAGTCCGTTCCGATATTAGCTCCAGCGAAGCCTTCGACTCATGTAGACTCTCTTGAGAGTTCTAAGGGCTTCGTTGTATTTTCCAAATATTTTCGACGATCCTTGTTTTAAAAGATGGCATTGTATCCAACTTTCATACAAGTGTTAATATATCAAAAGCTAAGGCACTTTGGACCATTTTGCATTTAAAAAATGTTTTGGTTGGGCAATAAATGTTCGGAAGGATATTACTATGCCAACTCCTTTTACACGCCGTTTGACTCCCAGTTATTAGTCCTGGAACTGTGGAATTAGAATTCAATTATAAAGATGTAGCAGTTTGTCTGTCACTTACAATTGAATTAATGATTCAAAAGACAATTCCAAGAGATAAAATAGCCAGAAATAATTCTTAACTTACACGTCATTTCTTTGGAATTCACTGTATAAAATTAAGTAAAAGCTCGATATTTAGAATTTCAACCTCGTATTGACACCATAAAATTAATGATTCAAGAGACAATTCCAAGAGATAAAATAGCCAGAAATAATTCTTAACTTACACGTCATTTCTTTGGAATTCACTGTATAAAATTAAGTAAAAGTTCGATATTTAGAATTTCAACCTCGTATTGACACCATAAAATTTTCACAAAACGGTGTAGAGAAACTAATTTATACATATTGATAAGCCTAGATGCACAGATAACCCCCCAAAGCCTTGTAAACAATGATTTCATAAAAATTCGGTATTTATAATTCAACCTCGAGTTCACACTATAATATTTTTACAAAATTGTTTGGAATTTGTTGAAGATGATTTAGTGTGTAGATAAGCTACTTTATGCACGTAGGCCCCACAATCTTGTAGAATTCCAAATGACATATAAACAGAAATTTTGGATTTTGAATCGTTTTGTGAATTAAATTCAATTAGGGCAGCCAAACGGGATGGTAAAGAAAATGCCTTCCCGTATAAGTTAAGGCCCCGCTCATTTCAGCTTTTTTTTCAACTTCAGCTTCTAGCTACAGCTTTTTTTTCACTATTCAGTAATTTGTCTTTTTCTGAATTTTTTTAGATTTTTTAAGCTTTTTTGCATTTTTCTTTTTTTTCCCGTGTTCCTTTGCATTGTCCGTGATGGGCTAACATATTTTTTTCTATTTTTACATTTTTTTAAATTTAATTATGCCAAAAAGCTAAATCAGCTACAGTAAAAAAAAAGCCAGCTACAGTGAAATTTCAGCCAAAAGCTATCGCTAAAACGATCACCCCTAAACCCTTAGGATCTCGGATTGGCCTAATTCATTACCCTCTCGGTGTCACCCCAATGTCCAATCCTAAACATCATACGCACTTTCTTAATTACTTTTCATTGCATATTACATTGTTGACATTTTCTGCAAAACATGACAACCTGTGCCAATTCGGCTTGGGAGGTGTATCACGAGAATCCACCAACTTAGGCAAAAAAAAAAAAGTAAATTAACTTAAAATGTATCAAATATGAGAGGATTTTATACTTGAAACGAAAGTTGATACACGATAGTTTTATGTCTTGCTTCAAACGGTTTTGGTTTCTGGTTTCTGGCTTCTACAGAAACTATTTAGAATGTATTAGCTTCTTAATTTTGATTTTTTTTTGCTTTTTTTTCCTTTATTCTAATGCGTTGTCCGTGATGATATAACGTTTTTTTATTTTTGATTCCAAAAAAGATAACAGTTGCTACAATACGTTTATAACTAAAAGCTAACAGACGAAGGCAAAAACGGAGCTTTTAAGCCGGTTAGAGCGCCCCATAGATTCAAGCTTAAACACTTCAAACCAAACTTATGTCATTCTCGTGACTTGTTGGCCATTCTTCTATGTCTTTTTTTCATCAATTATTTATATATTTTAACTGAGAAAGTTCTTTTAATTCTTTTTTGCATTCACCCAAGCATGGGACGTGCGTGATATTTTGACCCCTGTATTGCCATCCACCACCACGGCGAGGTGGTGGCTTCGTGATGGTGTCGATTGGGTGACAGCAGGGCAGCGCAGATTGGTGCATACGGCAAACCGGCACCAACCAGCGCGATTTGGGCATTTGCCGTTAGATAAGCCAATCTGGGGCAGCGTCGGTGGAGTGACGACTCGCGGTGGCGGTAGGCGACGGGCTCAAGTGATTGAATAGGTGACAAAATTCACCAGGGAAAAAAGGCAAAAGGACAAGCATACTAAATGACTGAATAGATGGTATGATTTCAGTTCCACTTGTCAAACCAAAAGCAGTCCATCAAGGACAAAATAAATAAACATTCCGCATCATGAAGGTTCAAAACTGTCAAAATACGTTTGGAGTCTTGGTGGGACAATCTGAAAAGGCTAAATTGCAAGCACAAGTATTAGAGGGCATTTATGTTGGATTTTGCTGATGGCTTCAGACATTGGTTTATGGATAGTAATAATTTGTAGAGAAATTTATATGATTTTGGTCGATATAAATGAAGTTACTACAATATGTACTATAATCGATTAATAGACCCGTCTTGAAAAGATACTACATTTAAAAATTAGGTACTATATAAATGCAGTTTTTAGAAACCAAAACAACAGAGCCTAAGATTCATAGGTGTATAGTGCAATGATGTTGGCAGCGAAACAGGAGGTATACAGTATATTTGCACACTTAGGCCCCGATCAGATTGACGACGGGCGCGCGCGGGCGATAGCGGCGAGGAGCGGCGGGCGGAGTCGGAGCTGCGCGATGGCGGCGAGCCTGCGGGCCGCCGTTGGAATAACTCCCTCACCCACCGGCCGCACACTTCACGCCGAGTTTAATCGCACCGCCGGCCCCTCTCCTCGCCTCGCGGCGGCGCTCGCTCTGCGCCCCCTCCTCGCCCTCGCGGCACCCTCGCCACCTCGGCAACCCCACCCGCGCATTCTCCTGCGCCCCCTCCTCCGGATCGGCCCCGCCCAATCCCGCACCCCGCTCCTGCGCCCCTCCTCCGCGGATCCGCCCTCGCCGGCACCCTCGCCACCTCGGCAACCCCCTCCGGCACCGCGCATTCTCCTGCGCCCCTCGTCGGATCCGCCCCGCCCAATCCCGCACCCCGCTCTGCGCCCCCTCGCGGATCCGCCCTCCACCGGCACCTCGCCACCTCAGCAACCCCGCACCCCTCCTCGGAACCGCGCGCCGTCCTGCGCCCCCTCCTCTGCGCCCCCTCCTCCGGCTCCCGCGCATCCTCCTGCGCCCCTCCGCGGATCCGGCCCCGCCAATCCGCCCCTCGCTCCTGCGCCTCCTCCGCGGATCCGCCCTCGCGGCACCCTCGCCACCTCCGGCAACCCCCTCGGCACCGCGCATTCTCCTGCGCCCCCCTCGTCCGGATCCGGCCCGCCCAATCCCGCACCCCCCGCTCCTGCGCCCCCCCTCCGCCGGATCCGCCCTCCACCGGCACCCTCGCCACCTCCGGCAACCCCGCACCCCCTCCTCCGGAACCCGCGCATCGTCCTGCGCCCCCCTCCTCCTGCGCCCCCCTCCTCCGGCTCCCGCGCATCCTCCTGCGCCCCCTCCGCCGGATCCGGCCCCCGCCCAATCCCGCCCCCCCCGCTCCTGCGCCCCCCTCCTCTGCGGCCCCCTCCTCCGGATCCGGCCTCGTCGAGCATTTCCGGCACCGTGGCGACGCACTCCGGCAAGGGCACTCGGGCCCTTCCCCAGCCGCGCCTGTCATCCACAGTGCTGTCGCGGCGGCCTCTCGGTGGTGCGACCGTGATCGAGGCAGCGACTCCGCGGCACATCCGGCTCCTCGGCTTGGGCCCAAGCGGCGAGTTCGGCGTCCGTCGTGAAGTGCGTCGGTCCGTTCGCAAGGCCGCTCCGTCGAAGAGTCGCGGGCCGGTGCGCCTGCTCGGTGCTCGACCACCCGGCTCGGACCCCCTCCGGCGGCGCCAAGGTACTCACAAAATATTTATGTTGATTGCACGATTATTCCTGCGTAGATGTATGGATGTATTTGCGGTGATAGTAGACAATAACGATGGGTTATGCGTATGCATGTATGGATGTATTTGTGTGAAGTTCAGCGTTGAAAGCTAGGTCCAGTAGGTTGAAGCGAGTAAGGTTAGAAGCGATGTGTGATGGGTGCGAGATGGCCCGGCGCTTGGAGCGATGCAAACACGGTCATATTCACGGAAATATGTGCGGAGGAGGTGCAAGCACAAAGCAGGCCGTTCGCGCGGTTGAACACCGGGGCAAGCGCAACTTGCTGCGAAAATTCAATGGCGAACTGGATTAGCGTACGGACAAGCAAATGAAGAACAAGTGGGACTCGATCAAGCGCGACTACGTGAAATGGAAGGGGTTGCGACTCGGCGCCGCGGGGCTCGGCGTGGACCACATCACCGGTAGCATTGACGCGGACGATGCGTGGTGGGATGAAAATGGTGGAGTAAGTTCCCCCGCCGAAGTTATTTGTTCTTTCAACTTGTTCGTTCCCAGTGTGATGTTCTGTCATGCCGCTGCAGGGCAAGTCTGTGATGTACAAGTTCAGGCAACTCGTGGCCACTCACGTGGATGTACTGGAGATCGTCTTCGGCAATAGCATTGCCACGAGTGAGTCGTTAAATCGCGGTGTGGACTCGATCGACCTGGAGAGCGAGGCGTGGCCGGAATGGGAGGGCAGCGGTACCCAGGGCAGCGGTATGCATGGCAGCGGTATGCATGGCAGCGGTATGCATGGCAGCGGTATGCATGGCAGCGGTATGCATGGCAGTGGCAGCGGTATGCATGGCAGTGGCAGCGGTATGCATGGCAGTGGCCGCGGTATGCATGGCAGTGGTAGCGGTGCAACCGCGGGGTCGTCCCAGGGCAAGCGGCCGGCAGCATCATCCGCATGCCGGCGGCTGCCGCGCCGCCTTGAGCGGCTCATGGCGGCGCCATGAACCGCTTTGTCACCATATTCGGCGGACTTTTGCGCGGACTCCCCCAAAGTGTCTCCTCCCGCCACCGATCCCGATAAGGAGGAAGTGCGGCGATGCATGAAGTGGTCATAGAAGCGGGGCGGGGGCGATAGCGACGAGTTTTTCTATGCCACGCATGTTGTTCTTGAAGAAGGAGTACGCCAAATGTTCTTGTTCACGCAGACGATGGAGGGTTGGTGAAGTGGCTCAAGAGGACTTGGGACCATACGCGAGGAAAAGAAGGGCAATTAGTAGTGTCATTAGTCGGCGTCACGTTGAGACTTTATATTTGTTGAGACTTTAGATTTCCGTTATGTCGCGATGTTGTTTCGGTATGAGCGTTGCGTCACGTTGAGAATTCATATTTGTATCACGTTCTGGCGTTGAGACTTCATATTTGTATCACGTTATGAGCGTTGAGACTTCATATTTATATCGAATGGCTTTATATTTCCGTTGAGACTTCATTCGGTGTTACTTCATATTTGTCTTTGTCTTTGTCTTCTTTGTCTTTGCTTTACTTCTTTATCTTTATCTTTATCTTTGTCTTTATCTTTATCTTTATCTTTACTTCTTTATCTTTATCTTTACTTCTTCTTATCTTTATCTTTATGCAAATTCTTTATCTTTATCTTTGTGCGATTCTTTATCTTCTTTATCTTTATCTTTATCTTTATCTTTACTTCTTTGTCTTTATCTTTATCTTCTTTACTTCTTTATCTTTATCTTTATCTTCTTTTACTTCTTTATCTTTATCTTTGTGCAAATTCTTTATCTTTACTTCTTTGTCTTTGTCTTTATCTTCTTCTTTATCTTCTTTTCTTTATCTTGATTCTTTATCTTTATCTTTGTCTGCGATTCTTTGTCTTCTTTGTCTTCTTTGCTTCTTTATCTTTGTCTTCTTTACTTCTTTGTCTTCTTAAGCTACTTCTTCTTTGCTTTCTTTGTCTTCTTCTTGCTAATATTCTTGCGAATGTTGACATGTTTGATATTTGCGAGGATGGATGCACGAGGCGGCGGTTTGCTCTGGCGTTTGTTGTCCTAGCCGGGTTTGAGCGGCAGCGATGATGAGGCGGCGACAATGATGAGAGCGGCAGCGATGACATGCGTCGGAGGCAATCCTGCGATCGCGAATGGCCGGGTGGCGATGGGTTTCACAACAACTTGCGGCGAACAGCGTTGCAACAACATGTTTAGGATGAGGCCAGCGTATTTGAGGCTCTGCACGGCAAGCTAGTTGCGGCGCCGCGGACTCCGCTCTACTCGAGAAGTTTGCTCGAAGGAGGCTTTGGCTCTTTTTCTGTGGACATGCGGTTCGCCTCAATCACAGAGGCAAGCAACAAACCGATTTGAGCACTCTGCGGGAACCATTTGCAAGAGGTTCACTGATGTGCTCCACAGTGTTTGCTCCCTTGCTGGAACCATCCTTGCGCCATACGACCGAACATATCAGCAGGTGCATCCAAGGCTGCAAAACCCGTCGTTTTACCCCCACTTCAACAATTGCATCGGGGCAATTGATGGTACGCATGTCCCCGTCGTTGTGCGACACGATGAGCGGACCCGCCATTATAATAGGCACGGGGACACAAGCCAAAATGTGTTGGCCGTATGTGATTTGGACTGCCGATTCGTATTTGTATGCGCAGGGTGGGGAGGATCAGCGCATGACACGCGAATTCTAAAGCAAACTATTGCAAAATACGTCGCTACCTTCCCACATCCGCCGGAAGGTAATACATTCTTAACATTTTCAATACAACATTCTTCGCATGACATGCGCTAATCGTCTATTTGCATTACAGCAAGTACTACCTTGTCGACTCGGCTACCCTAATATGTTAGGTACTTGGCGCCATATCGCAACACTCGGTACCATCTTTCAGAGTTTCGCAATGGTACTGCGCCCGTAGGGATGGAGGAGCTCTTCAACTTCCGTCACTCGCAAATACGAAACTGCGTAGAGCGCGCATTCGGCATGTGCAAAGGCAAATGGCGTATACTGCACCTCATCCCTGCCTACAAGGGAAGAAGCAGTGCGATTATTACGGCGTGTATGGCGCTGCATAATTTTATTATTGACTTTGAGTTAGGTAGGACGGTAACGCCTAACCACCCATCACAACATGGGGCCCATTCCGCACCTCCACCATATATGTCGCCTTTGGATACGCATAGTTTGAGCGATGCAGCGATGGACATCACACGTGGTGGATCGCGGCCGTTGGTGGCCTAGAGGTTATCATTTTATTTGGAATGTACTCGTATGTAGGTTCTCGTGTAATTTCAGTTTATTATCAATTAAACTCTACTTTCAATTGCTCTGATACTCTTTCGGCCGCTACTGATGCTTTTCTCATTTGCTCTGATGCTTTTGTCACCTTGCTCTGGTGTTTTTCAGCCCGACTACGGTGTTTTTCAGCAAAAGCCAAAAGACATCGCTATTCCGATCACCCCCTTAGTCAATGTACCTTGGACAATAACAAGAATCAGTTAAGGCACAGGAAACAGAGGACTGATTTTATTATAAGGTATTTGGTTTGAGGGGCCAGACGGTGAATAGACAATCTAAGCCTAACTCCGAATCTAACTCGCTTGTTGGTCTGAGGAATGTAATAGGTTGGTCCATCACCATCTCATCCCTTGAAAGCATAAGTATAGTACAAAATGAGGGATGGGGTCATCCCACCAAAATAGAATTATTCATCATATACCCTCCTTTTAGATTGAAATTCAGGATTTACCCTCCGACCCACATGTCAGTGACTCATCTCGACCCCACATGTCATTGACAGGAGAGGGTAAATCCTGAAAGTCTCAAATATGGGGAGGATATATGATAAAGTTTCTCCACCAAAATTCATGGGATAAACACATGATGGACCAACCCATCTAGGATGAGGTCTCCCAAACCAAACACTCCATCAGTTCGTACTTGATACGCAGCTATATGGTGTGTACTGATAATTAACGGCAATAAGGTGATAAATGGGTGTTTTTTGAGTGAGTTCCTTCAACAAGTTGCGATAATCTTTATCCATCACATGCTAAAGAGTCAAAGCACAGGGGACGGTACAAGGATCAACTAGTTCTAGAGAACCAGCAAGATTACGAACAAATCATCAGAAAGAACCCAATTAAGATTATCGTCTTGACCAAAACTAGCAATATTCTACGATGTAGAATCATCACACTTACTTTAGTATAATATAAAATGATGACAGGTCTGTTGTCAGAATATTAGGTTCAGCAAGTTCAAACATTAAACTAAATGTTTGCAATTAGTCTTAATACTAAAAACAATATTGGATTAATTATTTGACAAGCATTTCAACAACCTTGAGAAAATTACCTGACCGAGTAGAGCGGGAAAATTATTCCCATCTTCATCCAACACAATCTTGAATGAATGAGATGCCATTTGCAACTCACCCTTGGCCACGCAGAGTTGACCTGGAGAGCAACATCAATAGATCAACATATTAAAAGCTGTACTCCGGGACACTGGTCAGAACTTCACAGAGCACTATGCTGGTAATCATCCAAATGAACTGATATTGTGAAGAAAAAACATTAAATGCAGAACTTATAACAAATGCAATCAGAGTGCACTGTTCTCAAAGCAAAAGATCTTTCACGAGAAAACGGAATATATTTTCAGTTGTGAAAAACAAATCAAAGTTGATCCCAAAACCAAGAATGATATTATGCCACATCACCAAAATTATCATATCCGCTCGATCTGATTAAGAATGAATCATGACCACAAGTTTTGCTTAATAGTTGTGACAAAGGTTCCAAAACTCAGATCCGGGGGAATATTGTCGGATGGCAGGTAACGATTACTGGCCAATAACCGGAAAAACTGGCCGGTAACCGGAAAAAAACCGGTCAAATTTCAAATGTCAAATTTTGAATTTGAGACCGGTAACCGGAAAAATGGCCGGTTACCGTCCAAAAAACTGGAGAAGAACCGCTAAAACTGGAAAACTACCAAAAACCGGTGTTTTAAATTTGAAATTAGAAAGTCCTAACATATTCATGAAAAAAAGTATGAAGTCAGGCATGGGAGGTGCAGACATCTTCCTAATATTAGTGTTAAACAATGTAAACATCATTAGAGAAACTATCTTTTACATTCAAAAATTGAAAATTCCTAATACATTTATGGCAAAAAACATGAAGACAAGCACAAGAGGTGCACACATCTTTCTAATATATTCTATTAGTGTTAAACAATGTAAACATCATTAGGAAAACAAACTTTTACATTTAAAAATTAAAAATTCCTAATACATCCATGGCAAAAAGTATAAAGTCAAGCACAACATATGCATGCATCTTCCTAATACATTCTATTAGTGTTAAACAATGTAAATATCATTAGAAAAACTAACTTTTACATTCAAAATTTTAAATTTGAATTAAATAAAAAACCACCATCGGTAAAACCGGTTACCACCAGGATTTCGAACCCTCGTTGTGACTATGAGAGGACTCTTCCTCTTTCCTCCCATGTGTATGCAATGTGACAAGATAGTTTTCCCGTGCCTTGCTCAAATAGTATCAAGCTATCAGAAATTCCTACAGTAACACACGATTATTAACCTAGCATAAATCATAAATGGACACAAACAATAAGATTAAGGAAAGAGATTCCATGGTGACCATCAAACTAAGTCATGGTCATGGTTCTAGAAAACAGCTGTACCATCCTGTATAAGTCCAATAAACCAGTATGAGGAACCAACCTTACATTGTACATTCATACGTACCATGTCCAACATGATGGGATATGGGTAGACTACAATAGCGCAAATTAAAAATTTTCTACCGCGTAAATTAGGAAGCCATGCGAGTAAGAGATCATAGATTGTTATCACTAGATGCGCAATGCAGCGGAAGTAGAGTTGAAGCAAACGATTTAATGAAGAGCGCGTCGGTATAGTGGACGCAGTCGATAGTCCCCTGGCCAACCGTCTCCTCCTTACGATCGTCTCGATCAGCACCGTAGTCATAGCAACGCCTCTACCAAGGTCCACACGTTCAGGGAGGGAACACCGTGCGTTGGTGTATTAGCACCAGCGCGTACGGCAGGGGTTATGAGAGGTGGCGGCTAGGGTTTTGATAGGTGTGTTTCAGGATACCTCCCTCGTCCCTCGTACCTTTTTTATATAGTCTTCAATCGGATCCTTATCTGATACGAGTAGAGATTGTATCCTATTCGGAGACTATTATCCGAACTCTTATCGTTCCAACCCATTAAGTGTGTGACTCTGTAGGTTCATGTATATTTAGCCATAGGCCGAAAACTCTTTTTCGGTCCATAAGTCGGTAGCGGTCCCTAGTAGAACATAACGACTCCTAAACATACACAAAAATCATATCGGACGAACCATATAGTGCTTTTGTATTAATCCCTTTGCCTCATGATGCCATATCGAAGTCAAGACGAGAAGCGTGCCATCCTATGATAGCTCGATCATTCACTCAAACCTGTAGTGGATTACTCAGCCGTGATTGACCATTCAACCACATTCGGTATGGTCATCCACTTTCTTAATACAACCACATAGAGGCGTCCAGAGATATATCTCCCATTATATAGGAGAGGCAAATTCTATCTTGATTGCTTATATTCCTCCGTATATTTTATAGTAAACCTGAAAGCTACCTTTATGACTATCAGTCATGGAGTAGTATTTGATAACCCCTAAGTAAACTATTACACATGTAGAAACAATAACGACCTCAGGTCTAAGGATCCTACATACACTAAGTATGAGATCAACTGATGATACTTAAGAATATATCAATTCTCACAGTGTCCAATGGTGGGTCAAACTAATATCATGTTCTCTAACATGTGTCAACATTATTGATTTGATATTCTATATTCATAATCCGTAAAACATGATCATCAATCAATACATGTGCTAATCTGTAAATCATAATTATCTCACATAAGGATATAAGATCAAGGATAATTTAGAATAATATCAAAACATAAATAAAGAGTTTCACGAACAAGTCATATACTTGTTGGTCAATATGAAAGATATTTATTTAATAGACAACATAACATATTATTCAAAAGATCATAAACATAGAAGTGATACAATCATCTCCGTGATTGCCTCTAGGACATATCACTAACACAACAAACAAATCCAAGGATGTAAGTTCGAACAAAAAAATGGTTGTCTATAACATGAATTACATCCAATTCGCGACCAACTCTTAGGCTTTCATCATTGCTTCGCCTAATAGGATTAACCCAGTTTGTTTGGATGGTTCCTAAGCATTATATGCTACTCTTAACAAAAACTACAAGTATACAACTAGCCACCTGGACTAATCCCAACACTACCAGGCCTCATTGGGCCACAAGGTGTTTACAAGGTTCTAAAACTCGGTAACCGGTACTCGTTCGGTCACCTCACCTTGTAGTGATTATATAGTAATCGGTCATGTACTCGGCCTTGTAACCAGTTTTTCTATTTTAATAACAAATTTATATACGTAATTATATGTTTATGTAAAATCAAAGCCATATTTGATGCTATTATTTTGATGTATATACTATTTGTGTAGATATCTTGTGGTGCTAAGAGGAAGAAGACACAGTAGGGGAGGCCAGCACCGGAGAGAGGAGCCGTGGCAAGGGGGACCGGCACCGGAGGGAGGAGCCACAGTAGGAGAGGCCGGCACCGAAGGAAGGAGCCGTAGAAGGGGAGCCTGTCACTAGAGGGAGGAGCTGCAATAGGGGAGCGTGTTGTCGGAGGGAGGAGATGCAGCAGCAGCCGTCGTCGCCGCCCTCCCGCGCCTAGGGTTCCTTCCCATGCTGTCGCTATGATGCCGCTAGACGAGTACGGTCTAGCACTAGCTGCGGTCAGGGACGACAAAGATGTGCAGGCCAGCCGTGACACTTCCTGTTCAACCGCTCCTAACTAACAGCTCTGGTGGACCGGTGGCAGCCAGAGATGCACTCTTTCCACTTCCCATTCCACGTCTCTGTTTGTTTGCTCGTATTGCTTTACTTGACAAATTAACTATATTTGCACTGCAGGTTTTGCGCCAACTAAGGGATTTAGTGCCTCCCCTGGTGACACGGACAATGATAGCTACTTTGCGGATTGGGACGACCAACAGGCGGCCCAACAGCTCAGCACACACTCCCTGAGGTTCTTTTCAGGTCACAACTCAATGATGCACCAGTACCCACACAGCCACCACTACTCTCCACCCCTCTGGCTTTGGAAGCTCATTAGACCAGGGCTCCTGACCATCTTTCCTTATCAGGGCTAAGGCCCCGACAGAAGGCGTTCAGGAGGAGGGCCAAGCAGGGCCATGCGGGAGGACACGGAGCTGGAGTGGACCAGGGTGACGATGGAGGGGGTGCTGTTGGGGGCCTAGTATGGGTCGTTCGCCTGCGCTAGCTATACTTTTGTTGTTTCTATAATACTTACATTTTGTACTTACTATGTGATATTTGCAATACTGTTTCATTCTTATTTATACTTTTTTATGATGTACGTGTGTTCAATGCATATCAATGCCTCTAGCTCAATGCACGTGACACTAGGCAAAAACAGTCCACTCAATAAATGGCAAGTACAAAGATGCGTACACCATTTAGTTACATACTTTAGGAGATTGAACATAACTGCAAACAACATGGGAGAGTACTGTGGTACAATCTTCTCCATGCATGTCTATTGGTAGAAGGTGTCTCACGCTACCCACATGGAGTGTTGCAGAGTGGGGTGTCTCAGACGTGGTTGGACGTCGTTGTAGTGATATGTACATATGCAGCTTAGGTTCGCGCAGGAGCATGTGGGGTCATACAAACTTTCAATGTTGATAACCTCCTCGTTGCCCCTCTCGCGCTACATATGTTGGCGGATGTCATTGTTTTTCTCAGTGAGATTGTGAATCTACACCTCCAACTATAAGATTCGCTCTCACAATGTATCCACGTACGCCACAACATGGAATTTATGGGAAGGATCAATCCAGTGGACAAAATCGTATTTCACCATCTACTAAAAAGGAGGGTTAATATGGAAACTCTATTTGCAGTAACAAAAAAGAAACTATTGGCTAATTGTACCCCAGAGTGTGGGCATCAAAAGAAACATTATTCGCCATCAAATGCAGTGTCTAAGACCTGTACGACCATGTCCTCTCTATGTCTACATTTTGGTCATACCGATTGAGCATGCTTACTTGGCATCAAGCGGCAGTTAGGGTCAAAATCCTCCCTCCTTTCTAGGGGAAGGTCTTACTTTGGCGACCCCGGTTGGACTAGCCCTTGGGCGTCTGCCATAGTATGTTACTATAGGATGGAGAAGGTAGTTCTTTCTATGGTTGACAGGGTTAAATGCTTCTACTTTCAGGGGGTGAGGCGTGCATTTTATAGCTCGTGGGGGGGAAGCAGCATGCTTTCTGACAAAGTGGGTCATGTGTAGGTTTTGTACATCTTTGAGCAGTGTGTAGACCAGATAGGGCAGGTTTGTAAAGTGAGTAGACCAAATGAGACAGTTTTACGCAGTAACTAGACCAAACGAGATAGTTTTGCGTAGCGATAAGACCAAACGGGGCAGTTTTGAGCAGTGACAAGATCAAAGGAGACAACCTTGCATAGTGATAAGACCAAATGGGATAGCTTTGCATCAGGGCCGTGCCGTGAAATTTGGAGGCCCTGTACAAAGCTCTAAGTGAGGCCTAAACTAAAGTACCAAATATAGCCAAAATAATGCGAGCCGTCTTTGTCGTCTCCTACCCGTGTCGCTGCTGCGCACCGCCTCTGTGCGCCATCGCTCTGCATGCCACCGCGAGCCGCACGCCGACGCCACGAGCCGAGCCAGCGCCGCCTTCTTCGCGCCGCGCCGCGTGCGAGCCCGTGCCGCTCTTCAACGAGCGTATCCCAAAAAAACATACTACCCATGCCCACTATATCAACACATGTCAACATGTCATGCTAAAGTTCAAGAAATTTTGGGGCTGAGAACTTACTATGGGCCACACGGTTTTGTGCTGCAGAAGACTTTGCTCCAAGCTGGTTAACTGAAGTGTAGATTGCAGAAAAAACACACTGTACTTGTTCAGAGTTCAGAGTAGTAGTCCATTCTGTGATGCTCATCCCACCTGTGACAACAATAGGCAAAATGGCAAACAAATTAACCCTATTAAACTAGTACTGATTAAGGCAGAGTTGGCTAAAGACATCAATGTAAAGGATTGTTCAGATGACCACGAGGTTTTCCGATTCTTCCTTTCTAATTCCACGGGACTGGAATATTGCATTCACGGAAGTACCTCTCTTAAAGAGTGGAGTTCTTTGCAGTTTGCACCGCACTAGAGCTCAGCTGTTCCTTCAGTAAGCAACCTCTCTTAAAGACAAGAATGGTTTCATAGTTCCTAAGAAAAAGCTACTTTCAAGAAGAAAACTACCAACTTCAGAGTCTATACGTACTCAAAATTAAAAAAAAATGCCAAAACAAAACGTAATTTTCCAAACCTTTTCAATTCCATTTCCTGGAGATGAAGAATCCTATCGATGTCAGTTTGTCTAATAGGAACTTCCAAACCCATCTCAACTGCGGAGCTAAGCATACCGGGAAAAGTGATGTTGAAACCAATAGGAGCAACCATCTGCTCATCCATAACAATGGAGGCATTCCTTCCAATACAATGTAATCCTGTCATCATCACCATCACCTTTGTCAATCACATCTAAACGCTTTAAAACACAAACAATATTGGCAACTGGCAAGTAAATGCATAGTTGTCTATACCTCTCCTGATATGCTCCATGCCAACATTCCATCTCTGAAGTGTAAGAACACAAGCCAATGTGGACGAGAGTCGAGAGAACATCCTTGTTGACTGTGGAGTCTGTTTAGCTGAGACCCCAAGATCCATTGCTCTGTAGGTTTTGTGGTATCCATTCAACACATTGTGGGAAGCTTGAAACCTGATGGGAGCCCGGCAAGGGCGGCGGCGGGGGAGAGGAGGGGGCGAGGAGGCGCGGGAGGGGCCGAGGAGGCGGCGGCGGGCCCGAGGAGGCGCGGCGGCGAGAGGAGGCGCAGCAGAGGGGGCGAGGAGGCGCGCGGGGAGAGGAGGGGCGGCGGGAGGGGGCGAGGCCGCGAGGCGGGCGCCGCGGCGCGGGGGCGAGAGGGGCGGCGCGAGGCGGCGGGGCCGGGAGGCGGCGGGGCGACGAGGAGAGAGGAGGGGCGGCGAGGGGGCGAGAGGGCGCGCGGGGGAGAGGAGGGGCGGGAGGCGAGGCCGCGAGGAGGCGGCGGCGGGGGGGCGAGAGGCGCGCGGGCCCGAGGAGGCGCGGGAGGGGGCGGGGAGGCGGGCGGGGCCGAGGCCGAGGCGGCGCGGGCCCGAGGAGGGGCGACGGGGGGCGACGAGGAGGGAGTCGAGGAGCCGAGGAGGGTATGGGCGTATGGCCGTGCGGACGTGCGGCCGAACGATTTTTTGAGGCCCCTGAAAATTGGGGGCCCCGTGCGGTCGCACGGGCCGCACGCCCCTAGGCCCGGGCCTGCTTTGCATAGTGACAATACCAAATAGGGCAACTTTGAGCAGTGATAAGACCAAAGGCGATAGTATTGCATAGTAATAAGACCAAACGGGGCAGCTTTGCATGGTGATAAGATCAAATAGGGGCAACTTTATGCAATGATTAGACTAGACAGGGTGGCTTTGTGCAGTGACAAGATCAAAAGAGACAACTTTACGCAATGATAAGACCAAACAGGGTCAGCTTTATGCAGTGACAAGACCGAACCAGATAGTCTTGCGTAGTGACAAAACCAAACAGTGTAGCTTTACGTAGTGACAAGATCAAAGGGGGCAGTTTTGTGCAGCGACGTGATGCTACACTACTCCACGAATCATCCAACATGCAGTTACCTCATGGATGCGAATTTGCCCAAATCAAATTGGACCTGCAAAGCGTACACCACATCTGCTAAGCCTATAAGTACTGCCCCTTCCATAGCATATTTTCCTATACATGACTGCAAGACTACGTCGCTAGTATGAAGAAGCAATGGGAGAAGATCACCAGACTTGCAAGGGCTTCTGTAGCCAGGGAAGAACAAGCGGAGTGTATTAGGAGGCCACCTCCCCAAACCGAAGTTCCCCGTACCTCCAACCCCAACCCATACCTCAACATTCCCACTAAGTGTTCGCTGCAAAACCTGCACGTGAGGGAGACACCCCCTCTACTGGTATAGGGACGCATGCAAGTTTTTCATGTCCAAGGAGCAGTTGATCTTGGACGTGCATTACTGGGGTTGCCGTAAGTACGCATGGGAGTATCCCGACTGGCGTTGACACACAACCTGCTACCGGCAGCCGAGAAGAATGGGTTATAATACATTCCCATACCAGTTTTGTTGTATGCCACACACTAACAAGATCTTCTCTTTTTTCGTAGTCTTCAGATCCGCTATGCGCCCACCGCAAATAGATCGATAGGGAGATCCACCAGCACGACTGTGGACTCTAGACTGTGAGAAATGGGACGCCTAGACGGCACATGAGAGGATAGATGAGTGGCACCGTAGCAAAGAACGAAGCGAGCATATCCAGTAGGAGACGCAAGCTTACCTCAAAGTATGTAGGCGCAAGGAGCGGGAGGCTCATGAGGAGGAACGCGAGAGAAAGCGTGAACTGGCAGCTAGTGCCATGGCTAACGGTGAGGACTACAACGCTGAGCTGGCCGTAAGGGAAAATGGCCACGTTCTACGCAGTAGTTTAACACTCTTCATCCATATGTCCCATATATTTCAAATTCCCTAAAGGCATACGTGTACCATTATTGTTTCGTTAGCCTGCGTGCCATGTAACCCTCTTGTCCGATAAATAGTCGTGTTATTTTCCTTACGTCATATATCTGAAGTTCTCTGTGTATGAATTTCCGGTTGCATTAAAATATCACTTACTTTCGTACTTACAAATCGTTGTTATCTCAATCGTCCTCACAAAATTTGTCAGAAAATCTATCGCACTACAACAACATACAATGATCGCAAAATGTTATTATGAATCTAACAGATTTCGTATAATTCACAATCTATGAAAATTACAAATGGATCAACCAACATTGTCTACCCTTTTATTTAAAAAAATAACTTACAAACAAGATTTCATAAATGTTACCTACCTACAACAATTGCCTTTTACCCCCACACATACAGGCTGCACATCTCTTTGGGCCTGTTCGGCGGAAATGACACGCATCACCAACCAGTTGATCCACCGTTGGGGGGCTAATTGCACAAAAAAGGGTGGACTAGTAGTCACCCAACAGTCGAATGATAGGTTGTTATCGTCTAATGGTTGGACGGCAGGGATCAGTCGCCCAACCGTTAAGTGACTAGAGCCTATTACCCAATGATCCATCTATTATCTGCGTATCGCTCGGCCGTTGGGCGACAGGGTCCAGTCACCTAACGGTTAGGTAACTGGAGGCTATTTTTGTAAAAAAATTAAAATATAGATATATATATTTATATTTTTAAATAAAAAATAGATTATCAAAAAAATTCGCAAGGTCGATAGAGGACACCAATAGTGCCACTGGCCATCGGCCACTCATTTGGTTCAAAGATAGCCGGTATATCTTGAGATGAAGGCATTATTACGTAGCAAGCTTGTGGACCATGCAAAGTAGTACTTCTAAACAACATGACACTAATGTTTTACATTACTCTCATGCATGGCCCAGATAAAGCTGACCACGATCTGAAATAAATATAAATAATAATAATAAATCTATTAGAGCTGGAGGGATTGCTAGCTCCTCATTGCTGCCGTACGCTCTCATGGTGGCTGTACGCACGATGCGTGCCGTCGTCGGCGTGGCTCGGCCCGTCCGTTTCCCTGTGCGCTGGCTGCCCTCGCCTGCGTCGGCCCATTCCGTTCGTGATCATGCATTTTTTTTCCCTTTCGCTTGGGCCGCGTCGATTCGCTCATTAGCCCCTCCGTTCGCCTCCGCGTGTGCGCTTACCGACTCTGCCTGTTCACCGTCCCAGCCCGCGTGTGTGCCTTCCCTGTGCGCAACTATTCCACGTACTCTCCGATTCCCTTCTTTCCGATTGCTTCTGGATGTTGCTTCTTCGTTCCAGCTCGGAATCGTTGGGTCCAAGGCCGTCTGCGTTTCCATTCTGTGCTCCGCCGCGCCGCCGTGCTTCAGCTCCATTTCCATTCCGGTGTTCCGCCTTTCGCCTTTCCCAGTTTGGCCCGGTGCGTTCGGCCAGCCAATTCGTCTCCGGTCTTCCTTTTCCTTTGCGTGCCGTGGTTTCGGTTGAGATTTTGGCCTCGCCTTCTCGGATCTTCCTTCCACCTTCTCGGGCCGTTCTTCTTCGCGTGCTTCGTTCTGCCTTTTTTGGGGATTCTTCGTGTTGCGAGTTTGATCGCCATTCTATGCTGGCGGGCCTCGATGTAGACCTTCCAGCCTTGACCATTGTTCCTCTTTGCTTTTGTTGTCGATTATTGTGATTTGTGGTGTACCCTCTCGGCCCATGCACCCTATGTTTTCGTCAGGTTTTGGATCGTGTCCGTCTTCATTCCTTTCGGGCCGTGTTTGCTGCTTTCGTTCCGTACCAACGCGTGGGTTTCGTCGGCCTTGCCCATCTTAAAGCCTACATCACACTGGGTCGTATTGGTTCTCCGTTCGATTATTAGGTCGTTTTTGCCTATTGTCGTTTTTACTACCGTTTTGCCGAATGGTTTCAGCTCTTTCGGATTGTGTCCATTTCCGTATATGCTTGGCTTGTGTTTCTAATTATCTTCTTTCTTCGTTTGGGTACAGTTAGGGCTGATTTCTTTCGTTCTGTTTTCATCTATTCAGCTTCTCCGATCAAGGTTAGCTTACTTTTTACTTGTTCTTGTTTTATTACATCACGTCTTTATTTTCGTTTATGCATCCATCGTTGTGCCGCAACCGGCTTACCTGAGATCGTCCTGTTGGTTCGTGACTGATTGCTTACATTCAAACGTTACTACGTCACTTTATTTGCTTTATTATGCTCGTTCGTTCGTTTAGTGCGTATGCTTGCCGTATGGGTGCTTGTTCGATTTTTAACTCCGTTCCATTTATATTGTTCATACTTTGCTATTGCGTAACATAGGTGATTCCGGTACTTGCTTTGTTTCACTGGTCTGCAGACCTGTGTGTACAGGTGGTGGATGATCGTTTATGTTCATACGCTATTACGTTCGTTTATTTGCATGATTGTTTGTTAGCGCACACCGGCGGTGTCTATACCAAGGCCCCTATCTGGGTCTCTACGCCTTTGCCATACAATTGCTTTGCCATTGTTGTTCTTACTATAGAATTACATTGTTTGTCTTTGGCCTGCATGAAGTTGGACAGTCATTGTTATTTACGAAATTAAAAAAATGTTTACGATTCCCTATTGTCATACCCGGATTTTTAAAACCCGAATCTCTGTGATTTTACCTGCATTATTCCCTGTATCAGTAGATAATGCTTCACAGTTATATTACTGGATCATCTCATACACAAGTCAACATCAATATAATAACTGGAGTAGAGTAACTCCAGACATTAGGCCGTTAGGCTGAATAGTTCATTACATTCAACAGAGTTCCTTATAGCCCAAAAGCAACAGCGGAAGAACAGCAAAAGCGGAAGGCACACTTCCCGACAGGCAGCGACTGGGGATAGCCTCAGGTGAATGCAACTCTGAGCCGAGGCTACTAAGTGGGATTCACCTGGTATCTAGAATGGTCAACTGACCTATGGGAAAAAGGGCTATTTAACTACGAAACTACTCGTCACCAAGGTCTTCTCCACCGGCTTGGTCCTGGTCCTCAAAATAATCATAATGTTCCTGCTGCTCCAATTCTGGAAGGGGGGAAGCGAGAGTGAGCACTTGCAACTGTGCCCCGCAAGCCAACACACAGAATGCAATGATATAACATGCATGGCTTGTCAACGGATGGCTGGGGTTTATTTTAATTGCGTAAAGCAACTTTCTCAATTACATATTTAAAATCCTATGATTTAGCAGTTTTGTGATAATGCAAAAATGTTGAAATTGTGCAAATAGATATATTGTAGACGGTTCCATCCACTAATTACATGGCTCCATCCACCAATGCTAAGTTTTGAATACTGGGCTACGTCCACCCTAATTATTCACTGGAGTACGTCTCTCTAGGAAAAATCCAACAGAGTAGGGTACATCTCCCTACTAAGTTTTATTATTTCCCACCCACGAAAGTTTTAGTAAAAAGAACTAACTCGAGGAAGTTCCCATGTCTGCTCTTGACCGTGAGCACGGCTATACGAATAGTTTTAGACTCTGCAAAGTTGCACAAGTTTACCCACAAGAGACAACCCAATTGTTATATTCCGCACATTTCCTTGGACATGCGGATCAACCGGATTATCATATGACCTTTACAATGTATCTAGTAAAAGAATGCACTCGCTAAGGTTTCCATCTACAGGAAGGCCATTTAGGCGCCAGCTAGACCCCCTCTTGCGCCCACCTCTATCCGGTGACACGACTATCTCCAGGACGCTTTGCGTACAGCGAGAAAACTCGTGTTTTCCCCCGAAATGCATTCAGTTACTCACGAGTACAAATTATTTGGTCATGCCTACACTTTTGCCAGCTTGTGGTTGTACTGTTTTACATGGAGAGGTCATCATAGGATGAAGTCCTTAATTTGTCCAGATGGGCGTTCACAGCCCAAAGTTACATCCACCAACCACTCCTACTATCCGCCCAGACAGGTGAGAAGTTTTTGTAGAATTTTGGGAAGCATAAATATAGCCTTTATCCAAACTATCAATCATGTATTTCTCATGATTGCCCAAAACTAACTCAGTTGTTGATGATGTATCTCAGGTCATGCTAATGTCCTGATATTGTACTGGACGAGCTCGGCAGTTAATAATATAATTTGTTTTGAAGTTTCTTCTATTATTTACTACCTATGGTGACAATGGTAAGGATAACAATGGTTCCAAGGAATGGTTTTAGCTATGTAGCGCTTAATACGCAAGGTGGGTGAATAGCTAATAAAACAGTAAACTATTGTACATAAAATACCGCATGCAATTTGAATAATTTTAAGCAACATAATTAATTTAAACATGGGAATTCAACATGGTCAAAGTGTTGACTCGCCTGGATCTTGTGCTGGTAAATTTGGTTGATCTTGCGAGGCGTCGAGCGCTTGATCGGGTTTTTTCTCGTAATCTACTCGCATGATAACACCGGAAAAAGCAAATAGGCAAAAGACAATAAATGCCAAAACATAAATCAAATGAACTTCAACATGAACCAAACTTAGATTAACAGCAAGATCATGAATTTAGAAAATTTTAGAAATAAGTTTCACCCAAATCGGAGTTACGGTTAAAAAGTTATAGCCTTTCAAAGTTCGTTTTCAGAGAAAATCCGAAAATTGAAAAGAGAGAGAGATTTACTCTCACTGACAGGTGGGTCCCACGGATTTATTATTTTGAAAATTGGATTTTCTGGTTTTTAATTGGATGAGTGTATGATAGGTGGGGCCCACGGGTTAATGAATTTCCAGAAAATCAATAAATTCACAGTGGCTAACAAGTGGGTCCCGCGGCTCGATGACTGTTCAGTGGGGCCCGCTTGTCAGTGACTGGAGGCTTTTAAAAACCGATTAACTTTAATTAAAACAGGTGGGGTCCACATGCCATTCTCTCAATTTCTTTAAACGGTTGTGGGGCCCACGGGTCAGTGGCTCATTAGCTATTTTAAAACACCATTAAGAGAAATCATTAGTATTTAATGACCCGGGTTAGTTTTAAACGGTCGGAATGGGGCAGCGGCTTCGGCCGAGGGGCGGCGGCGCGGCGACTTCGCCGACGGTGAGGGGAGACCGGAGCGGCGGTTGCGAATAACCAAAAGGAGTCCGCAGCAGCTCGGCAAGGCACTGGCCGGGGCGGCGAGGACTCGAGTGGCGTCAAATCGCGCCGGCGGCGAGCTTGGCGGCGGTGGAACAGGGGAAGATAGGCGGTGGCCACAACGTCGACGAAAATCCAATTGAAGGCAGTGAGAGCATCTAGGGATCACCAGGAGCTCACCGAGATGCTCAGATGAGCTCGAGGTGGAGCGGTGAGGCCTGGCGACGGTGATGTGCGGCGGAGGAAGGAGATGACCAGCGCGGAGGAAGATGAGCGGGGGATTCCTCAAATCGGTGCCGGGATTGAACTCAGCAAGTCCGGGTGAAGCTCGGGTGGGGTTGAATCGAGCTCGGGTGGCCGGAGGCGACGACGGCGTCGTGCGGTCGGAGTTGAAGGAGACGGGTGCGCCGACGAGCTGCGAAGCACCAGAGAGCAATTAGCCACTAGGGAAGCATCGGGTGGAGTCAAGGAACAAGAGTAGATGGTCGCGAGGGCTTGCGGAATCTCGGTGGCGGCTGGCGTCGACAGCGACCGAAGGCTTCGGCGGGCGGTTTACAACGCGAAAATTTGCTCGGGAAAACGGGGAGAGCGAGAGGGGAGTGGGTTGCGAGCTGAGAAGAGGTGGAAGAGTGGCAATTTATAGCGCGCAAGTGAGTGGGGAGCGTTGTGAAGCAATCAATCGCTAATTGAAGTCGGGCGCGAGGGGGCTCTCGAGTGCGCTACCGCACGTAGGCGAGGAGGGGCGGGGAAGTGACGCAGCGCGTCGCCTCGGCCTTCATTGCGTGGTGGGCGACTCGGGTGAGGAGTAATGGGCGACATCCGCGCGAGTGCGCGTACGGGAGGGGCCTGGGCGTTGCCACGGAGGAGGAGCTACGGTGGGAGGTAGCTCGGCGCAGCGCTTCAATGCTGGAGGGAGCTCGAGCGCGGGGCAACGACTAGCGATGGCGACCCGATGCGGGCGAGTGCTCCGCCAGTGGCTAGGCGGGAGGGGCAGATAGCCCGACGCAGAGGCGCACGGAGCTGCAGAGGAGGCGCCACGGAGGGAGGCTAGAGCCCGAGGTAGGGGAGGGGAGGCGGGTAATGGCGCCGGCGTCTCTCAGCGCGCGCGCACGGGATGGGAATACCAGGGGCTCCCCAGGCGGTTTTGCTGCCGACAGAGAGAGAGAGAGAGGGGGGAGGGAGGAGGAAGAAGGAGGGAGGGGAAGGCGCGCAGGTGGGCTGGCTGGGCCGATGGGCCTTGCTGGCCTGCCCGAAGAGGATTTTTATTTAAAATTTTTTTTCCAATTTGGAAAATTCCTTTAGAGATTTTTATAAGGATAAGGAAATTAATAATTTTTATAACCAAAACCATAAATCTTGAATTAAATTAGCAAAGAACACCAAAAATTTTCAGAGCCAGAATCCAATTAAAGCTAGGGCAATTAAATAGTCAGCAAAGTAAAAATGGGATGTTACACCTATTATGGTTCAACCGTTATAGGCTAATAGCGTACTTGGATTCTCATGGCTGTTTCTGAGTGTAGACCAACATCGGTTTCATGATTAGTACATCTATTTTGTTCTTCTTGCCCTTTAGGCAGATACCCAGTTCATGATTCTCGCTAAGCATATGATTTCAGTCTTCCTTCTTCATATCCATAGACATTTGTTTCACGATTTCTATGTTCTTGATTCCATTTGTGCCTACATTTGCGGGTTACGATCGCGTTGTCAAGCTTCTTTGTTCTATAGTGCCCATACATATACAATCCACTACTACAGAAAACTGTATCACAGACGATTCAAAAACGTCATCACAGACAGTTTTCTAAACCGTCTGAATTTATTGGTCAGTGATAATTGAAGGTTATCACAGACGGTTTTCAAACCTGAATTTATGGGTCAGTGATAATCGAAGGTTATCACAAACGGTTTTCAAACCATCTGTGGAGTAAATATCACAGACGGTTTGTAACTACAAACCATCTGTGATAGCTACCATCGCAGACAGTTTGTAAGAAAAAATCGTCTACGATATAAGCTTATCACAAACGGTTTTTAATAAAAAACCGTCTGTGTTATATCAATGAATAACATATCTTAATTATTATATATAAAACATAAAACAACTACATGAAATAAATCTTTAACATATATAGCATATATATCAATAAGAAGCAGATGTAGCATATATATTAATAAGAAGCAAATGTAGCATATATATCAATATATGAAACATGAATAACATATCTATATGAAACATGAAACAACTACATGAAACAAATCTTTAACATATATAGCATATATATCAATAAGAAGCAAATGTAGCATATATATCAATATATAAAACATGAAATATGAATAACATATATATCGGGGGAGGAGGGCACCGGAGTAGGGGGAGGAGGGCGCCGGGCTCGCGGGGGAGGAGAGAGCTAGAGTCGGGGGTGGAGGGCGCCGGGCTCAGGGGAGGGAGCGGCGTCGGGAGGAACCGGCGGCAGCGTCGGGAAGGACCGGCGGCGGCGTTAGGAGGGAACGATGGTGGGCTCGGGGGCGACTAAACCCTAGTTTGGCTCTGTGCTGGTTGGTATGCAAATAACTGCAAAGTACGCGCAAAACCCTAGTTTGGGGGTATATATAGGAATATTAGTACAGACGGTTCTAAACAACAACCATCTGTGATAATATTATCACAAACAGTTCTAAACTAAAAACCATCTGTGATATATATTATTACAGACGGTTCTAAGTTTAGAACCGTCTGTGATAGTTACACTATCGCAGACAGTTCTACGTGTAGAACCGTATGTGATATATATTATTACAGACGGTTCCAAACTTACAACCGTCTGTGATAGCTATACTATCACAGACGATTCTAAATGTAGAATCGTCTGTGATAAGTATCATAGATGGTTCTAAACTTAGAACCGTCTGTAATAAGCCCGCCTCGGCTGTTGTAATTAATATAACTAACTACACCAACCAGCATTCAATAAGACCTCACAGAGAGTGTATTTCTTTACAACAGCCCAGTGTATTTCTTTAAAATAGCCCAATGAACAAAGAGATACATTTGTATGACTCATTCTCAAAATTCACCAATATATCACACATTTTTACATATACATATATAAATGCAAATTCACAAATACATCACACACATGCATTAATTGTTATATACATAAATGCCAATTCACATATATACATCACATACATGCATTGTACTATATGTTGTATATTCTCATTCCACTTGCTTATTTCCTTTAAAAATTAGCCCTTCATGATGATCAATGCGTACGTAACTAGTTTCGTCACCTTGTTTGTCGTCGACCCTTATGCCATTTCCAAAACGAGGTAACTCGTCAAATTGATTGCTTTCTTCCTCTTCCACTACATTTTCTACTCCGATAATTCTCCTTTTTCCATAAAGAACTATATGGCGCTTCTTATTATCGGGTCAGTTACATAGAAAACTTGAACAACTTGGTTGACGAGTACAAATGGTTCGTCTTTGTACCCGATACGTTGGAGGTCCACAGTAGTAACACCGTACTTGTCAACCTTCACATATGGGAGATGCACCCAACGGAAGCGAAATAAGGGGATCTTGAAAATCACGTAGTCGAGCTCCCAAATCTCTTCTATGAACCCATAGTACAAGTTTCTCACCCCATCGGTACTGAATGCATCTATGCGGACACCGCTGTTCTGGTTAATGCTCTTTACATCCTGAGCCTGTGTATAGAATGTGTACCCATTTATGTTATATCCTTTCCTTGTCACAATTGTAAATGCTGGCCCTTTTGCCAACCATGTCAGCATCTCACTTGACGAGCTCCTAGCGATTTGTTCCTTCAACCATTGGTTGAATCGGCTATTGTGTTGTTTCATGATCCAAACATCCGGCCGCTCCGGATTCTGTTGCCGAAGCACATCCTTATGCTGGTCGACATAAGGGGCCACTTCAGTCATATGATGCAAGACCGTGAAATGGGCTTGAACATACGCGTCCATATCTGGAGTGATTGCTTTCCTTCTAATAGTTCCGATACCCTTGATCCTCCCCTCATGATGAGATTGAGGCACACGTATCGGTTGAATCTAAGTCATATAATCGACACAGAATTCAATGACCTCTTCGCTTGCATAACTTTCGACGATGCTGCCCTTCAGCCGAGATCGATTCCGTACAAACGACTTCAGAATTCCCATGAACCTCTCAAACGGGTACATGCTACGTAGGAATATGGGTCCGTATATTTTTATCTCCCACACAACATGAACAATGAGATGGACCATGATATCGAAAAACGAAGGAGAGAAATACATCTCAAGATGACATAGAGTCATCACCACCTCGTCCTGCAGAGCATCTAGTCCTTCGGGATCGATGACCTTCTGAGCAATTGTCTTAAAGAAATAACATAGTCTCGTGATTGTCTCTCAGACTTTGATCGGCAAAATATTTCTGATTGCAATAGGGAGCATCTGTGTCATCAGCACATGACAATCATGATACTTCATGCCATTTAACTTCAAATCTTGTATCGAAACAAGTTTCTTCACGTTGCCGGAGTAACTAGACGGAACTTTGACACCATGCAAGCACTGGCACAGTTCTATTTTCTCAGCCTTGGACAGAGTGTAACACGCAGGGGGAAGGTACGTTCATCCATTATCTGTTTTTCTCGGTGCTAACTCAGGTCTGATGTCCATATCAACCAAGTTAAGCCGTGCGTTGACGCCGTCCCTTGTTTTATCATGAATGTTCAGTAAGAGACCAATCAAGCTGTCACATACATTCTTTTCTACGTGCATAACGTTGATGCAGCGTCGAACATCTAGGTACTCCCAATAAGGTAAGTCCTAAAATATTGATCTCTTCTTCCATATGTTCTTCTCACGAGCCTTCACTTTATGTCCCTTTCTGAGGACAACATCTAAATCCTTAACCGTATTATAAGCCTCTTTTCCGCTTAAATACCTTGGAGCTGAACTGTCTTCCTTCTCTCCGTCAAATTATTTCTTCATCTTGCGGTATGGGTGAGCCCTCCAAAGGAACCAGCGGTGACACATGTACACGGTTTTGCGTGAGTATTTCAGCCACACACTCTCAGTACCATCTATGCAATGAGTACAAACTTTGGTACCTTTTGTACTCTGGCCTGACATGTTAGTAAGGGCAGGATAATCATTTATGGTGCAGAACAATAAGGAGCGCAAAGTGAAGTTCTCTCGTTTGTATGCATCCCATACCTGTACTCCTTCGTCCCACAGTACTTTTAGATCTTACACCAACGGCGCTAGGTACACATCAATATCATTCCCAGGTTGTTTTGGCCCTTGGATAAGTATTGACAGCAAAATATACTTTCGCTTCATACACAACCAAGGAAGAAGGTTATAGATGCACAGAGTCACGGGCCAAGTGCTATGTCGGCTGCTCATGCTACTGAAAGGATTCATTCCATCTGTAGTCAATCCAAACCTTATATTCCTCGGTTCTGCACCGAAATCTGCAAAACACCTATCGATGTTTCTCCACTGAGTGGAATCAGCAAGGTGTTTCAGTATTTCATCCTTCTTGCGCTCCTCCGAGTGCCATCGCAGCAGTTTTGCCTCCTTTGGATTCGCAAATAACCACTTCAAACGGGGAATTATAGGAAGATACCATGTCACCTTTGCAGGAGGTCCTTTCTTCACCTCTGTCCCTCGCCATCATTATCTGATTGATTGTTATGTTTGTATCGGGATGCGTTGCACACCGGACAGACATGTATATTTGCATACTCTTTACGGTAGATGATATAGTTGTTCGGACATGCATGTATTCTTTCTACTTCTATTCCCAATGGACAGAGAACCTTCTTGGCTTTATACATGGTTTTAGGCAACTCATTTTCCTTCGAAAGCATGTCCGCTAAAAGACCTAGTAGTGCCGTGAAACTCTTGTCGGACCAATCGTTGCTTGCCTTCAATTTCAATAGTTCAAGCACAGCTGACAACTTCGTGTACTTTGACCTGCAGCACGTAAATAAAGGTTTCTCCGAGTCCTCCATGAAGCCTCGGAATTTAATATGCTCTCTCTCATCATAATTCTCTTCTACATCATGAAGCATCTGATCCAAATTGTCATCGTGTAGCCTATCTGAATCCGGCAGCATCTCATTGACTTCACCGGCGATGTCATCCGGCGGCATATCATTAACTTCGCCAGCGATATCCTTTGGCGGTATATCATTGACTTCACCAGCGATGTCATCCGGCGGCATATCATTGACTTCGTCATGACTGGTCCAACACGTATACCCCTTTTTGAAACCCCTCCGAATCAAGTGCACTTCAATCTGCTCTCGATTCTTAAACATCTTTAAATTCTCGCAGTCAGTGCATGGACAATACATATATTCCACCCTCTTATTCAACAAATCCTCCTCGACTGGTCTTGTAAAAACAGACACGCCATTAATGTACTCTTCACTCACACAGTCTGCGGTATACATCCAGCTTCGGTCCTATATTATGCACATATATAACAACTTAGTATTAAAATTAATTTAATTAATTATTACTACATATATATCACATGCATTGAGGCTAACTAAATCTAAATTAGCAAGATCTTCAAAGTATATATATATCAGTCACCGAAAATTAATTAGCTAGATCAATTTTGATATTGCAACCAAAAATAAATTTCATTACTAACCATATCTAAGGCAACCAAGAACTCAATGAACCTTCAAAAGCACTCCTGTCAAATAAGCCTCCTTCCACCATGCAAATAAAATGGCCTAACAGCCTTGCTGCCTCCAGTTGCAGCACCAGCTAGATCTGGATCGAAATGAAGACATATGCATATGCAGTCTGAGCGGCGCAATAAATACATAGCAGATTATCACAGACAGTTTTTACTGAAAAACCGTCTGTGATAGTGGATAGTCCACTATCACAGACGGGTTTTAGTAAACAACCATCTGTGATAGTCTAGATTATCACAGACGGTTGTTGACTAAACCCCGTCTGTGATAGTGGACTATCACAGACGGTTTTTCAGTAAAAACCATCTGTGATAGTCCAGATTATCACAGACGGATTTTACTAAAAAACCGTCTATGATAGTCCACTATCACAGACAGTTTATTTGTAAGAACCGTCTGCGATAAGCCTTCAGTAGCACAGAAAGTTTGCAAATTAATATTATCTACGATAGTGTACATCACAGACGGTTTCACAAAATCGTCTGTGATTTGCCGTCTAGTATTAGGTTTTCTATAGTAGTGATCGTATCTCCAACCGAAGTTCCATGAATGTTTTTTATCATGCCTTTGTTATAGACCGCTTCTATGGCAGACACACCTGGTGCATGCCGTCATCGTCGCCGTTTGTACCGTGGTATGTACAACTCGATCCTACCTATGCTCACCTTACTGCCTCATGCTATGCCCTCTTAAGGCTTTGGCCCTTCAGTGTTTCCTACCCATGTTTCCGTTCCTATCTAATAGCAGTTTTACAATCTTTCTTCCTTTTATGTTTTACTTTCCTTGCCTTCTGTAGACGCTCACCATTATCCTGTCGTTTCTTCAACATTACTAATCCTCGCTACACATTCTATAGGTATGCCTTGTTTACCGTTACATCTGTACCTTTTCCCATGCTCCCTTTGCTCATTACCTATTGTGCTCAAATGATGTTTGTCAAAATGTAATATCTATATGCCTCAGCTATTTTGTTAGCTCCTGTACTTTTTTTTTTTCTTACTCAGCGTTTGTTTCCAGCTGCCCTCATTCAGCAAACGATATTGCACACCAATTTCTTGTATACAGTTCTGATCCTGCTCCTCTTCTTATGGAACCTACTTGTACCAGCTAACGAAATTACCTATTTGGAATGCCCCTCTGTTGTCGCTTTGCCTTCAGCTCCACGTATATTGAGTCAGTCCTGTTTCCCTCAGTTGTTATATCATGGATTCTTCTACAGATTATACTTTCGTAATAACATTTTACATTATCCGTTTCTCAAATTAGGGGACCATTTTTGCCCAATTGTGTTCCATCCTGTTGCTAGCCAGAACTGAGCCAAAAGACGTCTTGCCAATATTTCTAAAAAAAACTTGCAAGACAAGGTGATACTCCTTTTTCTTCATATTTGGTTCAGTACTTTTCCTCAACAAAAATTTCTTTCACCTTTCTATTTCCTATAATGGATTCCATTACATATCCTCGTTAACAGTGGCGGAACCAGGAATTTAAAAGACCCGGGGCGAACCGGTAGTGTGAAAAAAATACTAAGACATAATATGATTCAATAGTCAATATAATTAATAATGTCAAATGCACTAAATTGTCAAGATCTAACCAATATAACCAAACAAACATAAATCTAACTAATACAACTAAACAAGCATATAATACAATATTAAGAGATCATATAAAGTACTAACAAGAACTCCTGATGCACGTGCACATCGATGATTAAGATATCCAGAACATTGGCACTCCAATAGTTACCTACAACATGTTAACACAACAAAATTTATAAGAACTTGAATTCAATACCAATGCAATAATAATTTGAAACTCCAGATAGGAAAAGAATTGTACCACTAAGTTACACGAGGTACACGAGGTAAGCGGTTTCTACGCTCCTTCATATCTTGAAAGCGTCGCATAATCTTGTTGTCATCAATTGCCGCAAATATCTCTCGCTCAACATAGCATATCATCATGTCATTCAACCATTCATCATTTATCTTATTTCGTAAGTCTGTCTTTATGATATTCATGGCTGAGAAAACTCTCTCAACTGATGCGGTTGCCACAGGTAATATCAGTGCAAGTGTTATGAGACGATAAACCAATGGGAAGATCAAATATTCAACCTACATGAGTATTGAAATATTCAACTGCTCTCTTCCAATTTTTAAAACCCGTCTTTGAGAAAACATCACCCCAAACTTTTCAGCAGTTGCCGGCTTTTTGAAAAGAAAACAGTAGAAACAATAAGCTGCATCTTTCTCTACACTATACTCCAACCAGTCGAACCGATCATACCATGCTTCTCTAAATGCCCTCGCCTTATTTTTACGAGGGAAAACATGACCTCGCGGCTGGCATGGACCTTTCAACAAATACACTCTTCTTACTTGATCTCTAATTTCTGGGGTAGCATATTCTTCAATTTGTTTCCGTATGTCCGGATATGCAACAATGTCGTCTGGATTGAACACATCACTACCACGAGCTCTCTTTGCGGTTGCAGACCTTGCGGTGTTGTTGGCAACGGCATTAGATGTTTGAACCGCTTCTATTTGGCAATTGTCATCAATTGTTGCGGTTCTAAAATAAGTTTGTATTGATTTCATTTTCTTATACAATTCCTACAAGAAATACATATAGTAATATTGTACATTTGTACTCTAGGAAATCAATAATCAAAAGTTCAAAACAATACTCTAGAACAATATAAATTTATCCTCACCTCAACCCCTCACCTCAGTCCTCTCGGGCGATCGGCCGATCAGGCGGCCTTGATGGGGCACGGGCGCCACGCCGCCGCGGCGGCCTCGATGTCTCGGCCTCGCCGCGCCCGCCGCCTCGATGCGAACTGCCGCCGGCCAAGGATCGCGCAGATGGCGCTGGATGTAACATCCCAAAATTTTGTTCCTTTATTGAAAATCAAATCTGGAATTTATTGGATTTTCTGAGTTATGTTAAAGTCCTGAATTGAGAAAAATTATAAACTTTAATTTATAAAAGTCAAAAAGGAATTTATTACATTACTGAAAGTTAAAACAAATGTATTTTAGCTTCCTAAAGCCAAACATGAGATTATATGAATTTTTCTAGATTTTAGAAGGAATTAAAACCTTCCCTTTAAAATCAAATTGTACCTTTGCAAATTATACTTGTTAAAATAGGTGGGAAATATTTTTATTAAGTCTAGAATAGCTCCAGATAGTTCTCTGAATTTTTCTGGATTTTTCAAAATTTATTTGGTATTTTTCTGAATTTTCTAAAGCTTAATAGCATTTCTGGAAAATCAAAAAGAAAGAAAATCCCAAAAACCCCTCCCGGCCGCCAGGTGTCAAGCATCGGCGTCCCCTCCACCCGCCGGATTCCCCCTCAGCCGTCCGATCTAACTTAAACCCTCTCCCCGCCTTCCCTCACCCCGCGTGCGACGCGTGTCGCGTATCTAGCCGTCCGTTCTCCCGCCCGGTTCAATCCCCGCCGCTCCCCGCAACTTACCGCTTCGCCCGCTTCATCCCCCCCGATCGACGCGTGGCTTAATCCATGTCGTCCTCTGTTGCCGTACCCGATCTCAACCGCCCCCTCCCACTTAACGCACCGACCGGCCCCGATCTGATCTTCGTTGTCGGATCGAATCTTGGCCGTCCCCATTCACTTACCCCTTCGCAACGCGCCAGCGGTCCCGATCTCTCCCCCGTGCCACCCGTCAAGCATCCAACCGTCCCCCTCGCTCTTTCCTTTTCTTTCTCTCGACGTCACGGGCCCACCCCTGTCGGGCCCCTTCGTCCCGCCTTTTTCCTTTCTTCCTCGCGCGATCGCCGCGCCGCGCCGCCATTGATTGAAAACCGAAGCTTTGAAAGCTTCGGTTTCTTGCCGATTCATTCCCCCGCATCACCGCAGATTTCCAATTAGCACCTCCCCGTCCGTTGCGGGCATAAAACCCCAATTACGCCCCATTCGCGGCGCATTCAACCTCCCGTCCGTTTCAAATTCGGCGGATTGTACGCGCCATTACCCCCTCCCGACCTATAAAACCCGCACCCGAGGTTCCTCCCCACACCGCCACCCCGAGCCTCGAGCATAATCCAGCCCGAGGGTTCCCTGCGCCCGATTTCCCTCCGCTGCTCCGGCTACTCCGGCGGCGATTCCGACAGCTCAAGCCCCTCGCCCTCGCCGACGCCTCCCGACCTTGCTTTGGTGCCCAGCGAACACCGCGACCTCTCCCCCGAGCTGCTGCGTCGCCGGAACCTCTCCGCCGCCGTGAACCCTTCTCCGACCGCCGCCCCTCTCCGCCGATTTCCCTCTCCGGTCACCCTCGGCCTCCGCGCAAGGTACCGATGCACTCCCCGCGTTCTCCTCGTCATTTTTATACCCTCGGCCGGCGCCGCCGCTCACCGGAACTCCGGCGACCATCGGGCCCCGAGCGCCGCCGCCGCCGCCGGTCACGTCGGCCGTCGGGCGAAGTTGGCGGGCGTGGCAGCCAGTGGCGGCGGTCGGCGCCACGCCGGCGCCACCCGCACGCCCCCTCGCCACCTCGCGCGCGTGCCGCCACGTCGGCATAAAGCTGTGACGTGGCAGCCACGCGGCGACCACGCGGCAGCCCCGTGGCGCCACGTCAGCGCCATCCCGTTCCCCGCACGCCCGCCTGCCAACTCGGGTCCGTGGACTCGGTCCACAACACCCGGGCCCCACCTGTCAGCCTCTGCCCGAATATATTAATCCTAGGGCTGACGTCATAATCTATGTTTTCCTTTAGAAAAATAATTCGTGCCGACGTCATAAATCCTTTTCGGTTTAAAAATAAATCCAGAAAATACCCTTTTTCTTTTATTTTGAATTCAAACTTTGGAAGGCTATAACTTTTGCATTTTAACTCCAAATTGACCCATTCAAATTTCTAAATTTTTCTAAAATCATGATCTATCCATTTCTGGAATAATTTTGAAAGTTTGAAATTTATTTAAATTTTGTTTGAATATATTTTGTAATTCCAAGGTTTAAATTTAAATTAAAACTTCCAATTTCTTTTAAAAGCCTCAAATCCTTTCCAAGAATTGTTGGTCCACATCCAAAATTCAAAATTCTGTCTCCCAGTTTATTTTATAATTTTTGGAAGTTATTTGGGTTTCGTTTGAATTTCGGTTTGAATTGGCTCTTTCGTTAGATATTGACGATTCCGGAGAGTTTGAATTCGACGAATCGCAGCAGGACTTCGATCAAGGCAAGTTGCACCTCTGACCATATTGAACCCAGTATTTTAAATATATGTATGTTGTTTTACTGTATATGCATGCGTACTTCTACTCAAATTAATTTAAAAATCCAGTTTAAATGTTAGATATACCCATAATCCTTTGATTATAGCCCATTTGAAATTCTAAATCATACACCTTGTCACCCTAGCTGAAAACTAGTCAGTACCATAGTATTGACTAGAAAATTTTTGTAGAAATGCTTAGCCTGCCTTAGTATAATTGTAGGTGGGACGAACCTTTCACATGAAATGTCAGTTTGAAAATGAGACTTGACTTCGGAGAGTCAAGGGTGGTTTTACGGAAATTATTTAAAAATAAAAATAGAAAATATGTTTTGGACTTAGGCTAATGGTTAGGTGGTGGGTGCCGGTATGCCTCGTGTTTGGTGACACCTGGTTGATTATCGTGCACGGGGGTATGTGGTTGAGCCTAAATCAACTTAAGGACCGGTCTGTGAGCTACTATTACAAAGTCACTTCGTACTACTACAAGTCCGGTATGGGACGGATCTGGCTAAGTAATTTGTGAAGTTCCAATTATAGTCTCGCTATAGGCTGAATGTGAGCGCGGCGTAGGCTGTGGGAAGTCTCACATGGCACCAGAGGGGGCTCCAACTCGTGGATTCGAGTTGTGGTGAAACCTAAGTGGTGGCGTGATTATATTGGCTATGGAACATTGGAACAGCTTTGTCATTAACTCTCCGCCGCACACCTAAGGCAGTGTGTTGATCGCGTGGCTCAAGTGAGAGGGAATGTCTTGTGGGTAAAGTTGTACACCTCTGCAGAGTAACAAACTATCTGGATAGCCGTGTCCACGGTCATGGACATGCTGAGTAGAGTCTTCACAGATTAGACTTGAACTTTCATAAAACTTGGTTTTGGCAAAACAAGCGTTGGATTTGGTAATGGTCCGTGGATTCCGTGGATAGGTTAGTGTGGGTTGGAGCCTACACTAACGGTATTACTTGTTAAAAATAATGTTTCATATCTCGTATGAAAATTCAGCTTTTCAGATTTACGTTATTATATTTAAATTCAAGTATTGCTTTCCGCACATTGCCCTATTAAGCTTTCCTTTGAAATCCCTTATGCATGCATCAACTCTGTTATAATTCCTGGTGTAACTTGCGTAAGCATTTACTTGCTTACCTTGGGAGTACTTCTGTACTCACCTTGCTAAATCTGTTGCCGGACTTGACGGCGACACGACGGTGAGGACTACTTCAATGAGTAGGACGCGCGTCTTCTGATCATTCGCCTGTGGAGGTTTGGATGGGCTGTCTTTGCCACCTTTACTATCTTTCCGCTGTTTTTGTTTATTTTGTTGGCCTTGTGCCCTTATTGTAAGACTTGGCCTTAAGGCTGTATTTTCGTTTAATAATATCTCGTGGTTATTTTTGCATGATATACATTGCTGTTAAACCTGTGTGCACTAGCTTTTCCTGGGATAGTGCGATTTACACAGAGGGGCTCGGAGTTGTTGTTCCGGGTCCTGACAGAAATGGTATCAGAGCAACAATGACTCCAAGACGTGACCTTAGCTAGAGACCAACTTTAAGGATATATTTTAATAAGAAATGCCCCTTTTAAATTATCCCTCCCTTTTCTCAATCTCTTTACCAAAACCGATTACTAACTCCTCTCCCCTTCCAAATTTTAGATGGAGCAACCCACCGCGTCTCCCATGGAACCCTTGTCGGACTCTTCGCGATGATCTGCACAACCTCATGCAAGAGCTCAACTTCCGCCTGCCCTCTCTACCAAGGGTATGTTGGCATGTATGGAGACGAGCGTTGGAGGGTAGAAGTGAAGATCTTGAGATTTCGAGCAAACGGAGCCATTTACGTGTTCGACGCACCTACCTCGAGCCACCTTCTTCGACGGAGTACGTGATGCAGCCCGAGAGGCCATTCGCCACCGCGAACATCTACGCCGAGACTTGCTGCGCACCGATTTCCGCTACTTCCCCATGAAGACTCCTGTGGGCTGCCAATGACTTCTCGTCTACGAGTATGAGAGCAACCCCGCCTCATACGGTCGGTGGAGTTCACCAAGTCCATGGATCACATGTACCGCACCACCACAGACGAGCCGCACACCGCACGCCAGAAGCTCCGCGCACGCGAAGAGGAACTTGCCGAGCTCGTGCGCGAAGATGCAGTTCCACCGATTCCGGCCTTTTCAGGAGGCTCGAGCGTAGCGCTAGTGTGTAGACAACCCGAATCTTAGAACACTATCCGTGAGTGTAGACCTTTGTAAACACCACGAGACTATTATAATAAAATAAAAAGTTTTGTTTGGCTCTTATTCGTGTTTTCCTTGCTCTTGTGTGTTGTTTTGGTGGGATTGTTACTAGAACCTCTCCTTTAGTTCTCTCTCTAAATCTGAAAGCCTCAATAGATGGTGAACACAAGAAGGAACTCCAAAGCATGGACAACGCCAACCCGGAGCACAAGGAAGCCACCCGCTCGATTCCACCACCTCGCCAATGTGGGGACCGGATTGGGCACAATTGATGGCCAATCAAAACCGATTGATCCAGCTATTAGCCCGGACGATCAACAACCCTCGTGCTCATCATCAACCTGCCCAAGTACCTCCCAATCATCTCTCCGAGTTCACGAGATCAAGCCACCCACCTTCGCCGCAGCTTTGAACCGATGGACGCCGACGGTCGCTCAGTCGATTGGCAAGAAGGCGGACGTGCGCAGTGCAGCGATCGGGAGCGAGTCTGTTCGCCTCCCATCGGTGAATGGGCCCGTCTCAATGGTGGGATACTTTCACCGCCGCGACGCCAACCCGCAAACGGTGGCGTGGAGCGAGTTCGAGCAAAGCTTTACGCAAGGCTCACATCCCCACCGCACCATGGCATTGAAGAAGAAGGAGTTCGATCTGCGCCAAGGAAGTCGTCACAACGAGTGCGCATAAAAGTTCAACCAAGCGCCCGCTATGCGCGAGAAGATGTGGCTTCTGATGAAGCCAAGCAAGAAAGGTTCATGGAGGGTCTAAATGACAACATATCAGTACAACTGATATCGGGTGACTATACTGACTTCCACCAGCTAGTCAGTAAGGCCATCCGCCAGGAGGGCAAACACATGGAAATGGAGACCCGGAAGAAAAGGATGGCGGACCAGAGGAACAACTCAAGAATCGCAGTACTCCTCCGCACTCAAACAAGTTCAGACCCCAGGGCAGCAACTTCAAGAACCAGTCCAGCAGGTTCAAGTCCTCAACCAGCCGCCCGCCGTTTGAGGCCAACCGCCAGCAGTTCCAAAGCAACCGCACCGATGAATCGTGGCGGACGCGAAGAGCGATCCGCCGTCGGCGATTGACTGCTACTACTGCAAGGAACGAGGGCACTTTGCCAAGGCATGCCCCAAGAAGATTCAAGCGGCAGCAACTTCAGGAGCCTCTGGAAGTCGAACGGGGCGCAGAAGCGCACCTTCATCAAGGGGCGAGTGAACCACGTGACAGCGGAAGAGGCCCAGGCTGCACCGGATGTCGTGCTGGGTATGTTCCTTGTCAATTCGGTACCCGCATCAGTTCTTTTCGATTCGAAGCATCGCATTCATTTGTGTCAAAAACTTTTGTGGATAAACATGGGTTGGGCATGGTAACTCTTAGTAACCCCATGATAATTCACTCCCGGGAGCGAAAATGAGATCGGGGACCTTGTGCCCAAAGTAGAAGCTGCTCATAGATGGAACCCGATTCCTAGCCGACCTTTTGGTCTTGGAATCGCAAGGATTAGATGTCATTCTCGGGATGAATTGGTTAGCCAAGAACCAAGGTCAGATCGATTGTGCTACCAGATCCATCACCCTCACCAATGACCAGGGCATAGAAGTGATCTTCTCTCCTCAAATCCCGAAGGCAGAGGAATGTGCCCTTTTCCATCTTCAAGTCTTGGAGGAAGTGCCGATCGTACGGGAATACCTAGATGTTTTTCCCGAGGAACTGCCAGGGATGCCACCGGATAGGGAGATCAATTTTGTGATTGACCTAGTCCCAGGCACCGCCCTGATTTCCAAGAGACCATATCGGATGCCTGCTAACGAGTTAGTAGAATTGAAGAATCAACTCAAGGAATTAGAAGACAAAGGGTATATCCGACCCAGTTCGTCACCTTGGGGAGCACCCGTCCTATTCGTCAAGAAAAAGGACGAGAGTTTGAGGTTATGTGTGGACTATAGAGCACTCAATGACGTAACCATCCAGAATAAATATCCCCTCCCGAGGATCGATGACCTGTTCGATCAGTTGAAAGGAGCCGGTATCTTCTCCAAGATTGATCTGCGATCAGGATACCATCAGCTGAAGATCCGTGAAGAAGACATTCCCAAGACTGCCTTCTCCACCAGATATGGACATTATGAGTTCACGGTCATGTCATTTGGACTGACCAATGCACCAGCCTACTTCGTGAGCATGATGAACAGTGTGTTCATGAAATACTTGGACCTCAAGATCACCTTGGAAAAGCTTAGAGAGCATCAGCTTTTCGCCAAATTCAGTAAGTGTGAATTCTGGCTAAAAGAGGTTGCCTTCCTCGGACATATCGTAACAGCCGAAGGAATCGCTGTAGATCCCTCCAAGGTAGAAGCAGTAATGGAGTGGAAACCACCAAAGTCCGTAACTGAAGTCAGGAGCTTTCTTGGACTTGCGGGTAATTACCGTTGGTTTATAGCAGGGTTCTCCGAGACAGCCAAGCCAATGACCCAATTGCTGAAAAAGGAAAAGAAGTTCGAATGGACGAAGGCTTGTGAGCAGAGTTTCCAAACCCTTAAGAAGAGACTAGTCTCAGCACCCGTGCTTGTCTTGCCGGACGTGCATAAAGGCTTCGAGGTTTTCTGTGACGCCTCTCGCCTAGGCTTAGGCTGTGTTCTGATGCAAGAAGGCAAAGTGGTAGCCTATGCATCACGCCAACTCAAACCTCATGAGTGCAATTATCCTACTCATGACTTAGAGTTAGCCGCAGTAGTGCACGCCTTAAAAATCTGGCGCCACTATCTTATCGGTAACCGTTGTGAAGTATACACGGACCATAAGAGTTTGAAGTATATCTTCACCCGGCGAGAACTCAACTTTGAGGCGGCGAAGATGGTTGGAGTTGATAAAGGACTACGACATCGGTATACATTACCACCCCGGAAAAGCGAATGTGGTAGCCGATGCCTTAAGCAGGAAGTCTTATGCAAGCATGGTGATATCGGAAGAAGACCGGACCCGACTTCGGGAGGAGTCGCGTCTAAGTCTAAACCCGATGGGACCAAGCACTCGCCACCTTTGGAAATACAACCCGGCTTGCTGAACAAATTAAGGAAGCTCGAGCGTGGGCGAGGATATTCAAGAAATCGAAAGAATATGAGAAGAGGTAAAGCACCGTGATTCAAATAAGATGAGCATGGCACGGTTTGGTTCGAAAACGCATCGTGTGCCGAACAATCGGAAATCAAAACCACGATTACAAGGAAGCTCATGACACCCCATACTCAATCCACCAGTGTCGTACCAAGATGTACCAGATCCGAGGAAAGATATTGGTGGGTTAGTATGAAAAGGGAAATCGCGAGTTCATTGAAGCTGCGACACATCCAACGAGTCAAAGCTGAACATCAGAGGCCAGCAGGACTCTTGCAACCATTGTCGATTCCAGAATGGAAGTGGGAAGAAATCGGTATGGATTTCATAACCGGGCTCCCAAGGACACAATCGGGTTATGATTCAATCTGGGTAATCATAGACCGATTGACTAAAGTGGCTCACTTCATACCGATCAAGACCACTTATTCAGGAAGCAAGTTGGCTGAGCTGTACATGTCTCGAATTGTGTGCCTGTATGGCGTACCCAAGAAGATAGTGTCAGATCGAGGTAGTCAGTTCACTTGTCGATTTTGGCAAAGGCTGCATGAAGAATTGGGTAGTAAGCTCAGTTTCAGTACCGCTTACCATCCCCAGACCGACGGTCAAACAGAAAGAGTTAATCAGATACTCGAGGATATGCTAAGGGCTTGTACGCTAGATTTCGAGAACAGTTGGGACCGTTCAACGCCTATCACGGAATTCTCGTACAATAACAGCTACCAAGCCAGTCTGCAGATGGCACCCTTCGAAGCCTTGTATGGTCAAAAATGCAGGACCCCCTTTCTTTGGGATCAGCAAAGTGAACCCCAAGAAGCTGGACCAAACCTGCTGCAAGATGCAGAAGATCAAGTGAAGAAGATCAGAGACAAACTAAAGATAGCCCAGTCTCGACAGAAGAGCTATGCGGATAACCGTCGAGACGACCTTCAGTCGCGGACTACGCTATCTTAGAGTATCCCCACTCGAGGTGTGAAAAGATTTCAAGTTAAAGGGAAGCTAGCACCACGATATGTGGGCCCTTTCAAGACTCTGGACCGAAGAGGTGCAGTCGCATATCAATTAGACTTGCCGCCAAGCATGTCAGGGGTGCACAATGTCTTTCATGTCTCACAGTTAAAGATGTGCCTCCGAGTACCCACAGAGCAAGCCGCACTGGAAACCTTGGACCTCCAGGATGACCTCACCTATCAGGAGCAACCAATCAAGATTCTCGAGACAGTAGGCGTCGGACGGAAGGGCGACCATCGATTACGCAAAGTTCGTGGAGCAACCACACCAAGACGAAGCCACCGGGAGCGAGAAGAAAATTTAAAGATCAGCCATCCCCATCTCTTTTGCTAGCCAGTGCAAATCTCGAGGGCGAGATTTCCTTTAAGGGGGGTAGGGTTGTAACATCCCAAAATTTTGTTTCTTTATTGAAAATCAAATCTGGAATTTATTGGATTTTTTGGAGTTATGTTAAAGTCCTGAATTGAGAAAAATTATAAACTTTAATTTATAAAAGTCAAAAATGAATTTATTACATTACTGAAAGTTAAAACAAATGTATTTCAGCTTCCTAAAGTCAAACATGAGATTATATGAATTTTTCTAGATTTTAGAAGGAATTAAAACCTTCCCTTTAAAATCAAATTGTACCTTTGCAAATTATACTTGTTAAAATGGGTGGGAAATATTTTTATTAAGTCTAGAATAGCTCCAGATAGTTCTCTGAATTTTTTTGGATTTTTCAAAATTTATTTGGTATTTTTCTGAATTTTCTAAAGCTTAATAGCATTTCTGCAAAATCAAAAAGAAAGAAAATCCCAAAAACCCCTCCCGGCCGCCAGGTGTCAAGCATCGGCGTCCCCTCCGCCCGCCGGATTCCCCCTCAGCCGTCCGATCTAACTTAAACCCTCTCCCCGCCTTCCCTCACCCCGCGTGCGACGCGTGTCGCGTATCTAGCCGTCCGTTCTCCCGCCCGGTTCAATCCCCGCCGCTCCCCGCAACTTACCGCTTCGCCCGCTTCATCCCCCCCGATCGACGCGTGGCTTAATCCACGCCGTCCTCTGTTGCCGTACCCGATCTCAACCGCCCCCTCCCACTTAACGCACCGACCGGCCCCGATCTGATCTTCGTTGTCGGATCGAATCTCGGCCGTCCCCATTCACTTACCCCTTCGCAACGCGCCAGCGGTCCCGATCTCTCCCCCGTGCCACCCGTCAAGCATCCAACCGTCCCCCTCGCTCTTTCCTTTTCTTTCTCTCTCGCTGACGTGCGGGCCCCACCTGTCAGGCCCTTCGTCCCCGCCCCTTTCCTTTCTTCCTCGCGCGATCGCCGCCGCTGCCGCCGCCATTGATTGAAAACCGAAGCTTTGAAAGCTTCGTTTCTTCCGATTCATTCCCGCATCACCGCGGTTTCCAATTAGCACCTCCCCGTCAGTTGCGGGCATAAACCCCCAATTCGCCCCCATTCGCGGCGCATTCAACCTCCCGTCCGTTTCAAAACCGGCGGATTGTGTGCGTCGTTACCCCCTCCCGACCTATAAAACCCGCACCCGAGGTTCCCCTCCCCACCGCCACCCCCGAGCCTCGAACGCATAATCCGGCCCGGGTTTCCCTTGCGCCCGATTTCCCTCCGCCGGCTCCAGCTACTCCGGCGAGCGATTCCGGACAGCTCAAGCCCCCTCGCCCCTCGCCGACGCCTCCCCGACCTTGCTGGTGCCCAGGCGAACACCGGCGACCTCTCCCCCGAGCTGCTGCATCACCGGAACCTCTCGCGCCGTGAACCCTTCTCCGACCGCCGCCACTCTCCGCCGATTTCCTCTCGGTCACCCTCGGCCTCGCGCAAGGTACCGATGCACTCCCGCGTTCTCCTCGTCATTTTATACCCTCGGCCGCGCGCGCCACACGGAACTCCGGCGACTATCGGGCCCCGCGCCGCCGCCGCCGGCCACGTCGGCCGTCGGGCGAGTTGGCGCGGCGTGGCGGCCAGTGGCGGCGGTCGGCGCCACGCCGGCGCCACCGCGCGCCCCTCGCCACCTCGCGCGTGCCGCCACGTCGGCATAAAGCGTGGCGTGGCGCGCCCCCACGCGCGACCACGCGGTAGCCCCGTGGCGCCACGTCGGCGCCATCCGTTCCCGCACGCCCGCTGCCACCTCACCTTTCCTCGGTCCGTGGACTCGGTCCACAACACTCGGGCCCCACCTGGCAGCCTCTGCCCGAATATATTAATCCTAGGGCTGACGTCATAATCTATGTTTTCCTTTAGAAAAATAATTCGTGGTGACGTCATAAATCCTTTTCGGTTTAAAAATAAATCCAGAAAATACCCTTTTTCTTTTATTTTGAATTCAAACTTTGGAAGGCTATAACTTTTGCATTTTAACTCCAAATTGACCCATTCAAATTTCTAAATTTTTCTAAAATCATGATCTATCCATTTCTGGAATAATTTTGAAAGTTTGAAATTTATTTAAATTTTGTTTGAATATATTTTGTAATTCCAAGTTTTAAATTTAAATTAAAACTTCCAATTTCTTTTAAAAGCCTCAAATCCTTTCCAAGAATTGTTGGTCCACATCCAAAATTCAAAATTCTGTCTCCCAGTTTATTTTATAATTTTTGGATGTTATTTGGGTTTCGTTTGAATTTTGGTTTGAATTGGCTCTTTTGTTAGATATTGACGATTCCGGAGCGTTTGAATTCGACGAATCGCAGCAGGACTTCGATCAAGGTAAGTTGCACCTTTGACCATATTGAACCCAGTATTTTAAATATATGTATGTTGTTTTACTGTATATGCATGCGTACTTCTACTCAAATTAATTTAAAAATCCAGTTTAAATGTTAGATATACCCATAATCCTTTGATTATAGCCCATTTGAAATTCTAAATCATACACCTTGTCACCCTAGCTGAAAACTAGTCACCCACAATGTTTCATATACTGTATGAAAATTTAGCTTTTCGTATTTACGTTATTATATTTAAATTCAAGTATTGCTTTCCGCACATTGCCCTATTAAGCTTTCCTTTGAAATCCCTTATGCATGCATCAACTCTGTTATAATTCCTGGTGTAACTTGCGTAAGCATTTACTTGCTTACCTTGGGAGTATACGTACTCACCTTGCTAAATCTGTTGCCGACTTCGACGGCGACTACGGCGGTGAGGACTACTTCAAATGAGTAGGACCGTCTTACGATCATTCGCTGTGGGAGGCTGGATGGGTGTCTCTGCCACCTTTACTATCTTTCCGCTGTTTTTGTTTATTTTGTTGGCCTTGTGCCCTTATTGTAAGACTTGGCCTTAAGGGTGTATTTTAGTTTAATAATATCTAAATCGTTATTTTTGCATGATATACATTCTTTGTTAAACTTTGTGTGCACTAGCTTTTCTCAGGATAGTGCGATTTACAGAGGGGCTCGAGTTGTTGTTCGGTCCCGACATCGAGGAGCACAGGGCGCGTCGCCGAGGCGCAGAGGGCGGAGTCGCCGAGGCGCGAGGGCGAGTCGCCTTGCCGCCGAGGCGCCGACGAAGCTACGGGCGCGGAGGGCGGAGTCACCGAGGCGCGGAGGGCGTAGTCGCCTCGCCGCCGACGGAGCCGCGGGCGCGGAGGGTGGAGTCGCCTCGCCGCCGACCGCCGCGCGATGGGGATTTTGGATCTGGAGGTAAGTGGGTTAGGGATTTCGGCAGAGGAATGCATCGCGCCATCGGGGTGCGGGATTAGGCATCGCCATCGGATTGGGCGCGTCGTGTCGCGCGCGCCCATGGCGGGCGGCGAGGCCCATCCGCGACGGCGCCAAGCCACCAAGCTTGCTGGGGGGAGGGGGGCGAGGGGCGGGGCGCCGAGCCGCCGACGGTGGCCGCCCGGGGGGGCTTGCCCGGCCCGAGAGACCCGGGGCAGCCACCCCGGCTTGCCCCGACGATGGTTCCGCCACTGCTCGTTAACGTTTGACACTAGTTTTGCTAGGGCACATTCCATGCGCTCTTCCTTTTGATTTTATCTCTTCGTTGTCTAAGGAATGTGTTGATTTGCTAAAAGGTACATCTACACTTCGAGTTATCTTACATTCTCAGTATGTCCTGTGAACTATACTTTTCTTATGATCTTACCATTTATCATTTATTGGATGTCCGTATTCTTTGTGCATATTCCGTAGTTGCTTATCAAGGCTGATCATACTATGGTGGTCCTAATTACACCTGTGATAGGTTTTTGCGTATCTTTTGGTACCAAGAGAGGGTAGCTAGCCATAGTTCATATATATGAAGATGAATTACCTATAATCTTAATTTGTTGTCGTGAAGGAAGGATTTCTTTACCTCCACACAAACCGTACCCTCCTCCATTGCAAGAGCTCATTCATTTTGATGGAGGGCCACAATCCAATGCTTTTGTGCGACTGATACGACAATATAACTCACTTTTTGTATTCGCGTCGCTTGGAGTCAAGATCGATAAAAGTATTAATACCGGTCATGGCCCTTATGTTTTTAGGATTAATGGTGTTGTGCATCACTATATTGGCTCTCACAAACTACTCCTGACATTGCTATCAGACTGATTGCCCCCCAAAAAATTTGACGATAACCATTATTGATGTGGATCCAACTAGCAAACTAGTTGAACCATGTTGTTTTGGACCTGATCTTTCATGATACGTCTTACTGGTCACCCTCCTTGTTCTAGGGTTCCTGCACACTTAAGAATAGCATACACCTATGAGATAAAACCTTCTCCCATGCACACCATAGTACGTGAACAAAGGTAGAGAAACCAAAATTTCAACGAACAAAATCCAACACCACAATTGGATTCAACACACCAAGAACAATTCCTCGATGGAAATATCAAGAACGTGCCAACAATGGCCGCCAAACAATAGCGATTTTCTGGTGTCTATATTCCTCAACTCACATCATAGGTAGCCTAAGTTACAATGGGACTAAGGCCCTGATCTTATATTGGTACCAAAGGTACGGCCAACTTGAATATAACACGAATACAAAAAGCCTACGAATACCAAAGGTTTATGAGGCTGGCACCTTATGAATTGTGTGGGGCTTTAAATTATCTTTCCAACGAGTCCAAGAACACCCAAATCGGACTCTGTTTGTGAAAGTTATGTGCATTTTAAGATTGGTCTTGCTAGCTGTCCCGAACCAAGTTCAAACCAATTTCAAATCTTCATATCTTTACTTTTCTTGTTTAAGGGGCTTCCAAATCCATTTGGAACCTAAAAAGGAATCCTTCTCAACCTTTGGAAAGCCATGGTGTGGTCGGATATTACGCACACATGCATTGCAATACTCGGACTCTTTATATTTGATAACTTTCATGCGTCTCCCGAAACAGCCTGTGCAGCATCGCTTGATCTTACCATAACTTTGTGTAGGAAGCTTTAAATCAAGCACTGTTTGATTCGTTAGAAAGTAGAATTCATTATCTTTCCAAATATATAGGGCCTGTTCTTTTTGGCTGCGGCTGATGGCTTTTGGCTGCGGCTGATGGCTTTTGGTTGCTTTGCAGCAGATTATGAAAAAGAGATACTCGCTTGCGATTTTTGATGATACAGATATTAGTTTTTTAACGTGTACTACAATTAACTTGTAGACCCCATCCTTAAAAAATACTCCGTTTAAAAGTTAGTTACTGTAGCAAAAGCCAAAAGCGGCTTTTAGAAGCCGTAAAGAACAGGGTAATATTTTGTGCGCACTAGAAACCTCAGAATTGGCATTGAAAGCTTCTTGAACATTATGCACAGAACTATAAGTACTAAAACTTGATGTTGTGTCTTCCTCTTGAGCCAAACGAGTTTTCTCTTTCTCTCTTTACCATGATTAGGCCCACACAATATACGCATAACTTCATCTAACCCAAGGTTCTAAACTATGGTTTTCTCCCTACGGCTGGCATGTTTCTTCTCCTTATCTTCACGCACCATAGTGATTATATTATTTCTTCTTTCACCGTCCTCACTTCCCTCCCCATTGGCTTCATCTTGTTGTCTCGAAACAGCACTAACCAAAGTAGTAGTGCTACTTGGTGCCACATCTGTTGATGAGGACATCACTTCTACTGATATGAACACTCCTCTTACTACTTCCATGAATGATAGGCAAGGTCCAATTACTCGGGCACATGCTCATTAACTCAACTATCAGGTAAACTCGTTTTTAGGAGTCAATAATATTTCCGCTTGGAATTCGATACTTCCTAAGACTTGTGATTTTCTTGTTCTTAGGAACCATGGAGAAGAACCACGCGAGCTCAAGTGTAGAAGTGGAACCGTCAAGCACAATCCAATTCATATTCGCGAGTTCGACTCAGATTCAAACTGCTTAACAACGTCTACTTCAAACGGCCATAACTTTTGATCCAGAATATTTCTCGGGGCCCGTGAGTACTCGTTGGAAAGATATTAGAGTCTACTTGCAGATGAATCTGGTCTCACCTCGAAATTCCACCCGAGCTGATCAAAAACTACAAAACAAGTCGCGTCACTTTTCCAGTTCGAGTCAAAGTGGGCCTTGGGCCTTGTAATCGAGTCCTGTAATAGTACCGCATCCCCTTTTATTAGTTAAGTGCGGCCTCTCCCTCCCCTATTTAAGGAGGTCGCACCCCTTTAGTTTTTCTCGGATTTTTCTTAAGAGTTTATTCTGCTTAGCAATCTCAACGCACGTCCGGTTGAGGAACCCCAACTTGTGAACTTAATCTTTATTCGTAATACAATTTCAGATTGCATCTTTTACTCTCTTGCTTGTGTTCTCGATTCGCTTGCAAGAGATAGCCTTCTTGGAGAGGTCAACCGCGTTCGGCACGGTTGATAACCATAAGAGCAGTGGCGTAGTGATTGTGAGGGGATCGATCTGTTTTGGTCGGAGCCTTTGGATCATCAACGTCGAGTTCTCCACAATTGACTTATCGGTATCTCTCGGAAGATCGGACCATCGTCACATTATCTGTTACGTCCTCCCTGAAGCCTCTGAATTGGCCACTTTGGTGGTTGGCGATATTTCGGACAAGGCTTCAAGATTTGATGTTGTGGTACATGACCAATCTAGTGAATTCAAACATATTCCACCTATTCACCCTGCTTTAATGTCACTACAGTACCCCCTACTATTCCCTTACGGTGACAGATGATTCCACTTGGGCTTAAAATTGAAGGACATTAATGATCATCCCCCTGGACCACGTGAGGATGTATTGATGCTAGAATATTATCGCTATGAAGCCCATTATCATAAAAAGGAACCAAGTCCATTCACTTGTTGTGGTAGGCTTTCCAATCAGCTCATTGTTAATGCATATTCAAGTATTGAAGCAAGTCGGCTATCCTTTCATTTCTTCAATCAGGATAACCTTAGATCTGAAACTTACCGAGGCATAGCAGATGCTGTTTATAGCGGAAATAGCTCTGGTAAAGATATAGGCATAAAAACAATGTTACCAGCCAACTTTACAAGTGGAAAAAGATACATGATCCAGAATTACCATGATTCTATTGCCATTTGCCGAACCTATGGCCCACCACAGTTATTCACTACTTTCACATGTAATGCCAAGTGGCAAGAGATAGTCGATGCACTATTTTGAGCCAGGTCAGAAAGCATGTGATAGAGCTGACATGGTCACACATGTTTACCACATAAAACTAAATGAGTTCATGACTAACATCAAAGATCGGACAACATTTGGCCCTATACGTGCAAGTATGCAAGCTCTATCATTTGCTATTCTATTTTACTATAACAGCTCATACTGTCCTTTTAGTGCTTCTAATTCTTTCCACATTTTTTTCACAGTTGTCCATACTATAGAATTCCAAAAAAGAGGTCTACCACATGCACATGTACTTGTTTGGTTAGCTATCCAAGATAGAGATCCATCACCTTCTTTCATTGATAGTTTGATTTTAGTTGAATTACCTGACATAGCAACTAATCCACTAGGTTATGCCCTTGTTGATGAGTTCATGATTCATGGTCCATGTGGTGATCTTAATCCAATGTGTCCTTGTATGAAGGAAGGTCGTTGTTCAAAGAAATATCCAAAGTCTTTTCATCCTGAAACATCGATTGATCGTGATGAACTCCCTATTTATCGATGACGTGACGATGGAAGATTTGTTATAAAACATGGAATCATGCTTGATAATAGATGGGTTGTTCCTCATAATCTACCTTTGTTGAAGAAATATCAGGCCCATATAAATGTTGAATTATGCAATAAAACATAACTTGTGAAGTACCTTTTCAAGTACATTACAAAGGGCCATGATTGTGCCACTATAGCCTTACATGCCATCAATGTATCGAGCAATGCCAACAACATGCTCAAAGCAGCCTTCATAGACAAAACACATAGCACACATCTGTAGCTTCTATCGACTACACCATATGAAACCAACCAGACTACAAATCACACCACTATCAGTGACCTATCCAATGTTCAGATACCCCCAACCACTATGACACCTGAAAATGACTTGTGTAGGCCTACCAATCAAGTTGTACATACTAAAGATAAGGGTATCGATGAAATCACTGAGTATATCAAATCAAGATATTTATCTTCATGTGAAGCAAATTGGAGAATATATGGATTTGATATCCATGGTAGAACACCCACTGTCGAACATTTGTTCGTACATATGCCAGGCATGCACGTAATTATGTACAATGAAGAATCAAATCTGAATAACATTGTACAAGATGAGGACACTAGCAAGACCATGCTCACTAAAAGGTTAATTACTAACCAAAGGTCAGTGAGTGCTAGAGGACTTACATATTGTGAATTCCCAACAAAATGGTCATGGGATCCTACCAAAATAACCAAAGGTGAGTGAGTGCTAGAGAACTTACATATTGTGAATTCCCAACAAAATGGTCATGGGATCCTACTAAAAAAACATGGTCAGAAAAAAAGAGGACAACAAAGCTTGGTAGGCTACGGCACATCCATCCCAATTCTAGTGAACCTTTCTACTTAAGAATGTTGCTTATGATTGTTCATGGGGCTAGATGTTACGAAGATCATGGTTGTCACGGCAACCTTGGCGATCACGGCGCCTAAGGAGCGCCAGGACGCCTAGTTATCCAGGCGGACGCCTAGTCATCCTCTAGACGATGCTAGGCGAGCTAAGGCGGTTCATTTGATGAGTACCTAACTACTTAACTAAAACAGCAAATTAGAGAGATGTCAATAACAATTGCATACCTAAAACCTTAATAAGCTTACCATTCTTTTGCTTTTTTTTCAGGTAGCCAAGCACCCCCCATCCAAGATGAAGTTTTAGAGAGAAACAATACAGAGTGGCTTCAGAAGAAGAAGATCAAAGCCATTGAAGCCATATGTTCTTGCCATTAAGAAAGATAGCAAATATTAGAATATAAAGTTGTAAAATAGTTACCGAATATTGGGCAATTGAGCATTGACTATTGCAATTTCATATTTATAAACTTGAAATAATGAAATGAAATAAGCTTTTGAGTTGACATGATGAAACTGTAACATCCCAATTTGGAATTGTTATAAATTTCTTGCTGTGATCAATTTAAAATTTTGAAATGAGCAAAATTTTGATAATTTCAGAATTTCATTTGGGAGTTTTTGGATTTTTGTGCTTATCTAGAAATCTCTTTTCTTCTCTTTGCAAAATCTAATTAGGAAAAAAGAAAAGAAATTGGGAAAACAAAAAAGAGAAAATCTCTCCCCTCTCCCTGAGCGGCCCAGCCAGCCCGATCTTCTCCCCCTTTTCCCTCCACCTATTCCTTCTCTCTGTTGGCGCCTGCCGCCCGCGCCCATGGTTTTCTTTTCCCCCTCTCGCGCGCCGCTGACGATGCCACCTCCATCATCCTCTCATGCTTCCCTCCCTACCTACCTCAGCGCAAGGTCGCCTCGTGGCACCGCCGCAACAACCCCGTACACCCCCTCCGTGAGCTAGATGCCTCCTCCTTCCCTAGCATTGCCACCCGGGCACCTCCGCCATACCCCTATCGCTGTCGCCGCTCCGCCCCTCGGGACACTCCATCGCGTCGATGCTGCTATGCTCGAGGCGTTGTCTAGAAACTTCCCCTACCATTGATGCGCCTGCACCAGCCTCCCCTCCCCTCTCCACCATAGCTTCGCCCCGTGGCGACGCCATTGCTCCAACCGTACGAGCGCTCGTCACCTCAAGCACCAGTTCTTCCACTGTGCTCCACTGTGGAGCATTGAAGCTTCATGACGTCGCGCGCGCGTCACCGCTGCCCCTCCCTTCTACCTAGCAACCATAGAGGCCATCGAACGCGCCACGCTACCGCCCCAGCCTTAACTCGCGCCAACACTCCCCACCTCTGCGAATCCGCTATAAATTCGTAGTGGGCCTCCCATTTCAGCTCATTCCACGCACCCTCAACCCTTCAGCTTGCGAACTCGCTGCCGCTCTGCGTCTTCACAGCCGCCTTGACGCTGCTCCGACTCCGGCCACTCTAGGACCCCCCCGCAAGCCCCTTCAACTATTTCTTCTTGCTTCTTGAGTCTCTCCGAAGCTTCGGTGAGGTCTAATCAAGCTCTCCTTTCTCGCAGCTCGTCGGCCCGCCCTTCTTCCTCAATTCCAGCCATCTCGCCCCGTCGATCAACTCGACCACCTCGGACCGATTGCTTTGGCCAAAACCATCTACGGGGGAAGAGGAAGTCATCACTGTCGCCAATTTGAAAGCTCACCGACCCCTTCTTCCCCGCACCGAGCACCCCTCTCCGCCACCTACGGTCACCACCGCCGACCTACCTCTGGCTACCACAAGCTCGACTATTGTCGAGACCTGAATATGCAAATCCAGACTCTCTGTGTATACTGCACTAGTCTCAGGATCACACTAGTGCACACAGTCAAACATAGATGAAATCGCAACCATATACACGATAAAATAAAGGAAAAGCTCAAATATCAATAAATCTTAAAATGTACGACCTTATAGTCAAGCTTACAATAGACTAGCCCGAAGGGCTTAACAAAAACTTGCCGCGAAAATCCAAAATAAAGCGTAGTGGCCAATCGACAAGCCCTCAGGCTATCGAGTGGAGAACGAAGCCTAATCCGCGAAGTCATCGAAGTACTCTCCATCTGGAACCTCCTGCTGGTGATACTCCTCTTCCTCAACTGAGCAACATTGGGCGTAAAGCCGTGAGTACATTGGTACTCAGCAAGTCGTTTGTAACAAATGAATGCAATATAGTATGCAAGGCTTACCAAAGGATGGCTGAAAGATTAATTTGCATAAATGACAGCTGAAAGATAAATACAGTAAATAGATTGAAAGCGAGCTTTTAAGTAAAACCATAATTAAATAAATAATTAAAGGAATTGACATAACCACTTACGGACCTCCCATCCACAAGCTAAACTAACCACTTATGGACCTCCCATCCATAAGCTAAACCAACCGCTTGTGGACCTCCCATCCATAAGCTAAACCAACAGTGAACACATATCCACTTCCATTCACAAGTTTTCAGAAATAACTACCCCTCGTGTGAAATCACCGAGCATTGTCCATGACCGAGGACGCGGCTATTCGAATAGTTTTACACTCTGCAGAGGTTGCACAACTGTACCCACACGATGTGATAAGCCTCGCGCTAAGGAAATCACAACAAGGCCTTTAAAAAGTTCAGTCTCAACTCAATCCGCCCGCTAGGGTTTCGTATCACACCCCCCCTTGCGTCACATGGAAATTAGCAACCATGTTCCTCTCAATGGCAAGATTAAAGTTGAAACCTCCCAAATTAGTCAGCTAGGTCCATCCCATACTAGATATGTGATTTGCATGGTAAAGCTCAGATCAATGACGCACAAAGTTAAGTCCTTAGGTCTACCCGGGCGAGACTACCTCATCCCTCGAAGTGCTCCAACACTTCCCTCTTTACTGCACGATCACTCGCCCGAGTGAAAACCAATTTGTATAACCACCGCCGATGACGCACCAACGTCATGGCACAAATTTTAATACTGTGGCACCGACCACGATCTGCTGTGGCTCCAACCACGGTTCAATATCTCATTAAGTCAAATTAATTATTCACATGTGATGATAAACCCAATCGTAAGTATAAGCAAAGCTAAGCATTCTATCGTACCAACCCATGTGACAAATACCTAGCATCACTAGTATGTTTCCCAACCTATGGTGACAATGGTATCATGGCATTCCAAATTATCAAGGGGGAATAAATTCAATTGGGACGATAACTACCAATACAAGTGTTTGAATAAAAATAGCGATGCAATGTAATTTAAAATAAATTAATTAAATAATAGATTGCAAACTGGCTTCAACGTGATCAAAGAACACGACTTGCCTTGGTTATGCTCAGCGAGGTACTCCTGTCTTCGGGTGTAGATCCTGCTCCTCCGGAATCCGAATCTAACGAGAGAGAAAACGACCGAAACAAGAAAAACACATAAAATGACAAGCAAATGAACTCAAAAAATCATGAAACTAGAACTAAAAGCTAGAGCTCGATTTTAGATGAATTTAGAAAAAAGAACGGGGTCAATCGGAGCTAGGACGGAGGAGAACAGGCTCTCGAAAAATCAACCCTAAAGGAAATTATTGAAATTCGGATAATACACTGTGCTGTGGACCGTGCTCACGAAAAACCAAGTCCACAGTAGACCCGGCGCACAGAACAGTGTCACGCCGTGCGCGCGGGCGTGGCTGACGTGGCACGCGATGGTGCTGCCACGTGTCATGCTGACATGGCTCGCTGACGTGTTGCTGACGTGGCACCTGGGGCGAGTTTCGGCTGACGTGGCACTGACGTGGCATGACACATGTCTGCCACGTGGACCTAGGGCTGACGTGGCTGCTGACTCGGCTAGGGCTGACGAGGCGGGTTGCGGGTGCGGCGGTGACGGCTCGATCTAACGGCTCGGGGGCATCCACGTGGTGCGATCTGGGCCCTTGGCTCAGATCCGGATCGTCGGCCGAGATCGATGCGAGGCGGGGTTGGGCGATGGGTGACGCGGCAGGCGCGCGCGCGCGGCGTCGCGTGGGCGCGAGCGCCGCGCGTGGCGAGTCAGCTCGCCAACCGGGAGCGGCGCGGGTGCGGCGCGGCGACAACCGGCGACGGGGCGAAGGGAGACGGTGGAGGGGCTCACCGACGGGGAGGCGGGGTCTCCGGCGACGGCAACGGCTCGGCCGCGCGGGCGGGGCGAGGCGCCGGCGCGCGGCGCGCGACTCGGGGCAGCGGCGTCGGCGTGCGAGGGCGGAGGCGACGGCGGCGGAGTTCGGGTGCACGCTAACCGAGGTGGCTACGAGTGTTAAAAGCACGTCAACCGAGGGGGTTGGATTCGGAGACGGCGCGAACGCGGTGCGGGCACGGACGGCTGGGATGCGGCCACATGGCGAGGTCCAGATCGGACGGCGGGCACGCGCGGGAGCGGGTTAGGGTTAGGGTTAGGGTTACGCGCGCGCGGGCACGGGCGCGGATGGACGCCGCATGGCAAAGTGGGGGATCCGGAGGCGCGGAGGGCGAGGGCGAGCGAGGGCGCGGGCCGGGCTGGTGCTGCCGCGTGGCGCACCGAGCGGTCGGGATAGGCACGGGGCGAGCAAGTGCGCGGAGAGAGGGGCGGCGCTGATGGAGCGGGGGCGGATCTGACGACACAGGAGTGAGGTAGGCGGGCGAGGGCGAGCGAGCGGGTGAGAGCGGGGGCGGGCGCGCGGGAGCGAAGCGGCAGCCGGCGCGTGGCAAAGTGGGCCGAGGGGCGGGCCGGGCTGACACGCGTCAAGCAGGGTGAGGGTTTGGGATTTTTATTTTCTTTTCTTTTTCCCAGAAATTCAACTAATGATCCAAAAAGCTCTAGAAAATAGCAGATAAATCCCAAAAATTCACCAAAAATACCAAAAAAATTCCTTGAGACACAAGGAATTCAAATAAAATATTTTCAACAAATGTTGATGTTTAATTTAATCATATTAAATCCTTTTAATTTCCAAAAAATTCAAATTAAGCTTTATTAATTCCAAAAAAATTCCAAACATTAATTTTTAAATTTCAGGTTTTAAAAAGCTCTGAAAATTAGGATGTTACAAATCTTACCCCCTTAAACGGGATCTCGACCCAGAGATCTGGGCCTACTAAGAGAAATGGGTTTACCGGGTGCGACGACGGAGCTGATGTAGTTCAGGCTTCCTCTTGCAACGTTTTGAGACTGCTGGCTGCCACAGCTTGCTCCTGGGGGACGGGTCTTGGCAGGCGTACTCTCCAGATTGAATGGAACTAGTGTGATTGCTTGACGCTTCTGCGGGCAATCGCGAGCGAAGTGGCCTGGCTCTTTGCAATTGTAACAATTGGATGAACCTGCAGGGTTTGCGCTCTTCTGAGGTTGATTGCTGACATTGATAGGGCGGGGTCCTGAATTATCATAACGGGTCACTAGAGCTGGGGTCTTGAAAACTGGCTGCTGCTGCTGCTGTTGCTGAGGCACTCGTGCTGGCTGATAGGTGTTGAGTCTTGTTCGTTGAGACTACTGTAGGTGAACTCCTTGCTGACTCATCTTTCTTTTGTGAAATTCTCCCAACTCGCGGTGAGAATCCTCAATCAGTATGGCCTTATCCACCAACTGTTGAAAACTGGCATAGTCGTTGCCCACAACCTGTACTTTCAATCCTGGGTTCAGACCCTTCTTGAACCTTTTCTGACGAGCTGAATCTGAGGCTACGTCCTTTGGCGCGTAGCGAGCTAGCTGAGTGAATCTATTGAGGTATTCACTCACTGACATGTTCCCTTGCTGCAACTCACGGAATTCATCCTTCTTCATTTCGACCACTCCATCCAAGACGTGGGCGTTATGTAAGGCTTTGGCGAACTCCTTCCATGTGATGCTGTTCTGGTCTTCATGGGCGGCACAGTAGTTCTCCCACCATTCTTCTGCTGCTCCCTCAAGCTGATGTGTTGCATATAGCACTTTCTCCCTGTCTGAACACTGGGCTAAGTTCAGCTTCTTTTCAATCGATCTGACCCAATCATAAGCCTTTATAGGCTCTGAAGAATTGGATTAGGTGGGTAGTCTCGTCCTCATAAACTCTGCATAGCTGTACTGCTGACGAGGTGCTGGTGGTGATACTGGCTCCTGGTGCTGTCGCTGCATCATAGCCTGCATATTCTGCATCATCGTTTGCATCATCTGAGTCTGGGCCACCAAAAACTGACTGAGGGCGGGGTCCAAGCTCGGTGGAACTGGCTATGCGGCACTGCTCTCCGGTTCCTGGTTTGCCTGGTTACGGCCTGCTGTAGTCCTGGTATCAACCATCTTGCTGTTGTTCTGAAAAAGGAAACAACTGCTGACTGACTTTACCGGGTTTAAAGATGAGAGGGAAGTAGCATAGAGGAGAGGTAAATTCATCTAAGGGGGATTTTTTTAATGGTAACCTAAACTAAACATGCACTTAGCCGAAAAGGCTAACAACAAAACCGAGGAAAATAACTCCAATAAAAAGTTAACATGATTGCAATATAATGCTTTTAAGGGCAATATTTGCAGCTCACATCACACACAACGGCAAGAAAAAGCAAATCGGTCTACATGATGCTAAAACTATAACAGGGTTTAATCTGACAGCTCTTAATCTTCACGATAATCTTCAATCTTGTCTTGGAACAAATTGGCTGTTTGCTTGATCCAATCTTCACCGCAAAGCTCGAAGAAATCTGGGTCGACCTCCTCTTTGATTTTGGGACACTCGAGACATCTATAGATATTGTTGAGATGAGAAGTCAATTTAAACTTTGAAAATAAATTTGCAGAGAAGACGAGGATTAAGAATCCTAAGAATAAGGTAAGGACAGAGAATTACTAAATATTCATTTGTTGATTTTATTTAGAAAATAGATTTTGAATTTGGCTAAGACAACCATTCTAACTAGGGCTTCGTCCTACAGTCGATATGGCTCTGATACCATCTCTGTCGAGACCCAAATATGCAAATCTGGACTCTCTGTGTATACTGCACTAGTCCCAGGATCACACTAGTGCACATAGTCAAACATAGATGAAATCACAACCATATACACGATAAAATAAAGGAAAATCTCAAATATCAATAAATCTTAAAAGGTACGACTTTATGGTCAACCTTACAATAGACTAGCCCGAAGGGCTTAACAAAAACTTGCAGCGGAAATCTAAAATAAAGCGTAGTGGCCAATTGACATCTTAATTAACCAAATCATCATTAATGGCTAATGATTATGGTTAGTTAAACCAAATGTCTCACTGGCAGGTGGGCCCGTAACAGTTTAACTGTAACACCCTAGGACCCACTTTACCCTGGAATGCCACTAAACCACTCTACAGCTAGCCAAAATTTCAAGATAATTTATTCCAGCAATAATTTCTATACATGAAGCAATAGGCGGAAGCATAAACAACGAAGAGAACAAAGATATCGGTATCAAGTTCAATAATTGAAGCAACCTCTAGTAGATTAATCAACGAATTGTTCACAAGTTCATCATTCTTAAATAAAATAATCATCCACGAATTTGCTAAGCATTTGGCTAGAATTCTATCGACTTTATTACAGCATGAATTGATGAACCAAGTGTATTATTGTGGTGCCGCTTTACCCATCCCATGAATGCTCAAGAATCACCTGTAGGGGGGAAATAAGGGTGAGATAAAAATCTCAGCAAGCAAACTGTTTAACAGGCTATTCAGACAACAAACAAATATACAACATCATTAAAGTATCCACATGTCCATATCCACAACGTGCATCCACATTCATTATCAAGCTAATTAAACTACAATGATATTAAGCATCAATATCCATTTTTCATAATGACCACAATTATAGCCTCAACCATATCTACTACCAACAATGATAAAACATTAGCAAATAAATCTTGATTAACTACTTCATATCATCCACCACTACCACTACCAACAATAATAAAGTATTAACATGTTTTACCTCACTAACTTTATTATTTCACGCATCCACAACTGCTATCAACAATTACTACAAGAGAAAAGAATCTCATGCCACAAACACAACCCCTACCATACCACAAGGGATGAACCCCTTTCCACGACCACAGCCACATTTCTCATACCACAAGTGGCCCTCATGAGCCAATTCCACCATACAACTATGAAGTTGTAGTTGTTTGTAAAATAACTTCTCCGCAATATATTGCATAAGTATGCAAATGATCTTTTCACAAATGCAATGCATATGCATGTTATGCTCCACTGCACCTTTACCCAACAAGGTAAAAGTGTGCATCGTGCTACGGCAATGCACGATATTGTACCGGTATGGTCGCGGCTATAAGCAGCGACATCCACAATGCAATGTCATGACATGTTATGAATGATATAATAATAATAAACCACAAAAATTTAACCACGAAGGTCAACCACATAACCTACATTCGGTTCACCAAGATCAAAATCAATCGATCTATAGTGAATCCTACCACATAGACCATAATATATTCATCAAGATTGCTACCACCACAACCACAAGTATTCACTAAGAATACTACCACCAAGACCACAAAAATACCAACTTCAAGGGCATCAATATGATACTCATAAATTTAACAACGAGGAAATATCTTCATATCCACTATGCATTTACTTTCATATACCACAATTAGCTCATTACGCAAATTACCACAATACTACCAAAACTCATCCAAACATGGTAATTGATTAATATCTTGCTACCACATTTTTACTCAGAAAACATGTAATCATGGCATATCATTTATCATTACGAAAAATCATGCATATTGCAAATAGTAAGAATAACGGGTTAAACGGTAGCACATCCGCTACGTTTACTTGCCTATATCGGCGAAGCGACGAAATCACGCGCGTTCAGAAGCAAAACCACATGTCTAAAATGGTACCTCTCAGCACACATATCGCTAAGCCCCAAAATCCCACAACATCCTTCCGCGCGTAACGGTTCTACAATCTTCCCATTGCAGCGGAGCTGCTTAATATTTTCCTATCTTTAAAAATATAAAACTAATCACCGCAAAAGATATATATCTGAATTACTCACTTAAATACCTACACTTTTCATGTAGATCATATATTTTTATCTTGTCATTAACAAGGTGATATCTAATGCACAAAACAAAGGACGTCCTCTGTTCTGAAAGTCTGGACAGCCGACTTGTAATGCGTCTCTAGAATAGATCAAGGCTCTAAAAATTATGATTCTTTTATAGTAGACTACTGAATTCCCCATACTTTTCTCAATTATGACCATACGCATAAAAATCATTTGCTACCCCTTAATCCCAACTGAACAGCAGTCTGCCCCAAACTGCACCCCTGATGGACAGCAAGATTCCCGACCTTACTGCGCCCAGATCCCGCGGCCACAAAATCTGAAAACAATACAGGAGATGCGTATCGTCGTCCTCTACGTTTTGCCTTTTGGGGAGACCCTCGGGAAAAATCGTTTTAGGGGTCTAAACTGCACGAATAGTAACCCTGTGCGATTGGATCTACAGACAGTCAACCGGGATTCTCTAATCGGGAGTTTCTAAAATGCTAATCCCCACAAAACTTGGACCAAGAACACTAAATTCAGTAGAAAACAGAGGGATTGGGGTTAAGGAGAGTTACCTAGGGGAATTCCTCAAGATCACTCTTCTTCTTCTTCTTTTCTCCTCTTTTCTTCCCTCCTTCTCCCTTCTCTTCCTCCCTTTCTTCCCTTCTTCTTTTTCTTCCTTTCTTTTCAGCCATGGAAGCCTTGGGGAGAGAGAGAGGGCAGGGAGGACGTCCAAGAAGGGGTGGGGGCGGCCAAGGGGGTGGGAGGGGCTTGGCTAGGGTTTGGGGAAAGAAAAAGGGGTAGCTTGGGCCCCCTTTGGGCTGGTTGGCCCAAATTGGCTAGGCCCTCCACTAGGAAGCCCAAATTCTATATTTTTTTAATGAATTAAATTCATTCTTTTATTTTGGACAATATCCCAAATTAATTTCCGCCTCCCGCGATTCACCGAAAAAACAGAAAACTCCCCATTTTTTAAAAAACCTACGCCGAAATCGACGATCAGGATATTACATTAACCGTATCTTTTCACTGACACCTGGGCCCCACCTCAATTAATTAACCTAATAAAAACCAGATTTAAAAACTGTGTCACTGACCGGTGGACCCCACCGTACGGGCAACTGCACTGGGGCCCCACATGTCCTCACTTATTTTGTTTAAAAATATTCAACTTGCATGCGTTATTTCATGTACACTAGTTTACTGTTCTTTCATTAGTTAGATACCCAAGTCGTTATTACAGCAGTACTTAGCTACACCTCCCTTGCTGAAATTGTTACCTTCTACCATTGTCGCCCTATTTATTGCTATTATTAATTGTTTCTCAAAATAAACTATATAAATTGCTAAGCGAGTCCAATTAAAATCTCAGGACACTAAACTGTCCTGATCATCTCTTCTCAAAAATACAAGATTCAACTTTGGGCAATCATGGGATGTACATGATTGATAGTTTTGGTACAAGCTTATCTTATACTTCTCAAAACCCTAAAAATATGCTTATCCATCTGGGCGGATGGTACGAGAGGATAGTGTGGATGTAACACGAGAATTTATAGTTGCGGTAAGCACTACCTAGATGAATTAAGGACTGAATCCTGTGATGATCTCTCCATGTACAACAGTACAAACCACAAGCTGGTAAAGTGTAGGCATGACTAAATAATTTGCATTGCCAGTAAAGGTAAGCACTTCAGAGTGACTCACGGGTCGTGGTGCTGGTTTAAGCAATCGTGGACATGAGTCGTGTCGCTGGTTTAAGCCGCCGTGTAGCGCAAGAGGGGGTCTAGGTGAAGCAACATAGCTATCCCACAGAAGAAATCTTAGCGAGTGTAACCCTTTACTAAGTGCATTGTAAAAGTCATGTGATGATCCTTTTGATCCGCATGTCTAAGGAAACATGTGGAATAAAACAACTGGATTATTTCTTGTGGGTAAAGATGTACAGTCTATGCAGAGTATAAACTATTCGAATAGCCGTGCTCACGGTTAAGGGCGGATATGGGAACTTCCTCGAGTTAGTTCTATTTTAAAAAAAATCTTTTAATGGGTGGGAACAAAAACAAGTGGAGGGAAGTACTTCACTTTTGATTTTACCTGGAGGGATGTACTCCAGCGATGATTATTTACGGTGGATATAACCCAGTAATCAAAAACTAGCATTGGTGGATGGAGCCATGTAATCGATGGATGAAACCGTCTACAGTATATTTATTGCACATTTAAATGCTATTCATATTTAACAAAAAAATCTGCTAAGTCATAGGGTTTTGTTATATAAGAGTTATTTGATAAATCCACTTTCTGCAATTAAAAGAAACCCAAGCCATCCATTGAAAATCCATGCATCCTATACTATCGCATTTTTGTGTGTTGGCTTGCGGAGCACAGTTGCAAGTGCTCACCCTCGCTCTCCCCCTTTTCCCCAGAAGGTGAGCAACAAGGCCACTACGAGTATTATGAAGAACAAGGACAAGATGAAGGGGATAACGGCAACAACTAGGATTAGTTATTAATACCTTCTTCCTCGCAGTCAGTCGACCATTCTAGATAGTAAGAGAATTCCACATTAGTCAAGCTGACCAAATGTTAGATCCCCTTGGGCTATTCCCAGCTGCTGCCTATAGGGAAATGCGTCTTCCAATTATCTTTCTGTTATTCCGCTGCCTTTGACTGTAATGATATTACTTGGCCTGACGGCCTTATGTAAGAACCTACCTTAATCCAAGTATCGTAATAAGATCGTACCGTGTATGAAATTATCCAGTTATGTACCTGTGAGCACTATCTACTGATCTAGAGAATAGTGCAGCAAGATCATAGAGGATTTAGATTGGTAAAATCCGAGTCCGACATCCAAGATGAAGTTTTAGAGAGAAACAATATAGAGTGGCTTCAGAAGAATAAGATCAAAGCCATTGAAGCCATATGTTCCTGCCATTGAGAAAGATAGCAAATATTAGAATATAAAGTTGTAAAATAGTTACTGAATATTGGGCAATTGAGCATTGACTATTGCAATTTCATATTTATAAACTTGAAATAATGAAATGAAATAAGCTTTTGGGTTGACATGATGAAACTGAGAGCAAAAACTAGCATAGCATTGCCACTTTGCCAAGATAGACCCATCACATAGTACTGCTACTGCATAGCGCATCACAAAGTTCAAGACAGAGTCAAAAGCGAACAAAGTTACAAAATAACTACAATTCTCCATCAAGGCATTAACAATCATAATCTGAAGTTGCATCATCTTCCCCATGGCTTGCACCACCAATTTGTGCATTGTCATGAGTAGGAGTAAGAGGAGATTCACCGTAGTCATCCTCAATCTCTTCATCATCCATCTCAAAATCTTCACCATCCATCTCAAAATCTTCATCAAGCTCGTCACCTCTCCTACATCCTTCCTCTTCAACCGGCCTTGAGTTTGAACCTGTAGCACCACTATGGCATTGCCGATGATAAGACAATATAGTGCTCCCAATCCCAGCAGTTGTGGCATGGGCTTGCCTAGATAGATTGCGACCACGTAGCACACTTGATGCACCCACAACCTCGTCAACAAGTGCCCAATCCGGATTTTCTGGCTCTGTCTCATGCACATCTTTAGCACCCGCATCAATCCAATCAGTGTTCCATTCAAACTCATCAAAGATCAATGGATTAAAGTTGCTACCCTCCACACGCATCTTTTGAAATCTTTCAACAATCTTTTGGTTATATTTGATATAAACCAAATTATTCAACCTTTGGTGCTCTAACTGGTTCCTTTTCTTTGTATGTATCTAAAAGGAATAATAATAAAAAAATACTCAAGAGTCAATATTCAAGAAAATATTAAATAAATTTAATTAGACAATTATTAATTTATTATTATACATTACTTAGTACTGGACTACAGTTAGTAACTACTTACAAATTCAAAGGTGCTTCAATTGCGCTCACACTTGGAAGACAAAAGCACAAAGACCAAGAAGATGCTTTGCAAATTGTTGAAGGTCTGATGCGTCACCACCATATGCATCCCACCAATCAACTACAATAATGGAAATTGGAAAAGACATGATCAATGAAGCAATAAAATTGAATATGCCAAATTGAAATGAATTGACTAATTGAGTACTTACGTGGGCTCATTTTACCTTGGCTTGATATTCCTAGTGCCTTTCCAAAGCAAACTCGCTTTTTCTCATAATGATTAGCTTGGGTAGATATCTTTGTGGCAAGTTCCCCATCGTCATGACCAACCATCTTGGAAAGAACATCATTAAAATTGTCTCTTAGCTTTTGGGCACGTGTACTATCTTTATCCTTGAATGTATAAAATTTATTTGGATTCAAGTACAATGCAGCCCCATATAGCTTTACTTCCATTTGTTTTGTCCACCACCTCTCAATAATGTCAATCACACGTTCAAGGAGAACCTTGCCCTGCAAGGCTTCCTTTATTTTCTCCTTGGCAATATCCATAGCTACCATAACCTCCGGTATCACAGGGTTCCCATCACCATCAACGATCCTCAACACAGTAACTAGTGGTTGTGTAGCTCTTTTTGAGCATTGCACAATATTCCAAAAATTAGTAGAGAGCACAATTTCAGCTGCATTCTTTCCCACTTGTGACTTGGCTAATTTGCATTTATTCCAATCCTCATTCGCAAAGAGATTTCTCAATGCAGCCCTATACTTGAACAAACTCTGCAAGGTTAGGAACGATGTGGCAAATCAAGTGGCTACTGGCCTCACAAGATCATAGCCTCATGTCTTATCCCTCATTTCATCAAGAAGCTTCCCATGCCTATAGATAAAAGTGGTGACATGTTTGGCTTTGATAATGCAACTATTCAACTCGGGTATTTTACCAATTGCCTCCTATATGAGGTCTATGTAATGGGTATCATATAGGGTCCAAAATAGGGTATGAAATCTGGCCATTAGAAGTCTGCCTGCTGCCTTGAAGTTAACACCATTGTCAATGCTCACTTGAACAACATTTTGAATGCCAACATCCTCAATTCTCTTCTGTAGTAAGTCAGCTAGCATATTTGCATCGGCCACCTGACTTGATGCATCAACAGACTTTAGGAAGAAAGTTCCCTCTAGGCTATTGGCAAGGAAATTAATCAAATTTTGTCCTCTTTTATCAGTCCACCCATCTGACATAATAGTGCAACCATACTCCTTCCAAGCTAACTCATGTGTCTTCCTTAGAGGGTCTATCTTCTTCTTTACCTTTTGCAACCCTGGTTTCCTCAACTCATGATAACTTGGACCAATATGACCGGGTCCAATTTGCCCAAGAGCCTCAACCATTACCTCAAAGGATCTTGACTTGGCGACATTGAAGGGTATACCATTCGAGTAGAAAAATCGCATATGTACTCATTGCATCTCTTTATCTTCCTTGGTGACCTTAGAGTTGAACTGCTACATGTATATTTGCTTCTTCCCCCTTGCATGTCTTTCCTCAACCACCTCATGGGGAAGCTTTCAAAGCATACTAATAACAGATTTAGTTCCCTTCGAAGGCGCCGGAGAAGGTTTCTTAGCATTCTTGGATTGAAGAGCTACAGCTGCTAGTTTCCTTTTCATAGCTGTCCCAGAACTTGGAGTTGGCTTTGGTACTATGGTAGATGCCCGAAGAGAGGGTCAAGAGCCTTTTGATGAATATGTTGCTTCTCTTTGTGGTTGATTGACTTCCTCAATCTCTTGTGCTTCCTCTTGTGTCGCTTGTACATCATCATCATAATTGATTGGCTTCTTCCTCATCCCCTTCCTAAGGTAGTCTTGCATCTCTCTCATGATGGCTGTGGTTGTTTTGGAGCATTTTTCTACATCTCCAAAGCCCACAACAAGATGTTGCTTAAACCTCTTGATTCCTGAAGAAACAACCACTCCACAAAGCTTGCATTGGACCTTATCTTTGTTGCCCAAATCTGGCCAAAATCCATACTGCCACCCAGGATCTTTGTCTTTACCCTTCTTTTAGGATATTTACTTGGATCATATGATTCATGTCGCTTAGTCTGCTACTCGACTACCTCAACATTCGTGCTGCCTTGCTCTCCCTGATTTTCCATCAAATTGCTGCACATCAGTAGGAAGTACCATGTTAGCAAGAAGCAACACTAGTAGTCTAGCACACACATTAGTACAAGACTACAAGAGTACAAATAGCAAACTAGAAACTACAAGTCTACATTCTAGTCTTCAACTAGCAACACTATCATACAGGAGTGAATGAATCAATGAAGGCATGAAGCATATAACAGTAGCAGTAGCACATAGCATATAACAGTTGCAGTAGCAATAGCACATACTGCAAGTGAATGAACTATGAAGTCATATTCCATATATACCTCATCCATCCTTGCCGTAGCACAGAGATAGCAGTTAGGACTAGCTACAGAGGAGAGGAAGCGGCGGGAGGGAGCAGAGCTAGAGGAGAAGCAGAGGGAGGGAGGTGGTGCTGCGGGAGGGAGTGGCGGAGAGAGGGAGCTGGCGTGGTGGAAGTGGTGGCGGGCGCTGCCGGAGCGCAGGAGGGAGGGAGGTGGCGTGGCGGGAGTGCCAACGAGAGAGAGGTGGTGCGGCGGGAGGCAGTGGTGACGAGAGGGAGGCGGCGTGGTGGGAGAGAGTGGTGGCAGCAGCACTACCGGAGTGCGGGAGGGAGGTAGCATAGTCGGAGCACAGGACGGAGGGAGGAGCCAAGGTGGGAGTGGAGGTCGAAGAGGAGAGGCGTACCTGGTGGCGGTGAGGCGGAGGGACGGCGACGGCTAGCCGACGACTAGAGTTCGGGGTAATGGCAATTGGCTCTGCCGCTTTGGCTTTGGGCCTTTCATCGAAATGTCCAGGACCTCCAAATATGCGCGTAACTCCCTTCGGCTTGGCCCTTATGCTCATGCAACTCATCAAGGCGCCCGCCCAGACCGACGCCTTGTCAACGCCGCAGACGCCTCAGTGACCTGGGCACCTGCCTAGTTGGCCAAGGCGAGGTGCTCCTCCCTGGCGTCTCCTCTGTGCAGCCTAGACACCATGGCATCGCGTACGCCAAGGCGACACTATGACATCAATGACGAAGATATTCGAACATATCAAGGTACCATACATGCCAATCATTGTGAGGCATGTCGAGCCCATGGTTTGATTGGTGATGATACTGAATGGATCTCCCTATTTGACAAAGCAATCATATGGGCTACATCATACCAATTAAGGAACCTATTTTATGACCGTAGTAAGCTATTGTCAAATCAGTGATGTCAAAGATTTATTTGAAAAGTATTGGAAATATATGGCTGATGATATTATGTATAGAATTCGATCATCTATTGGAAATAGAGAGTACACTGTTCCTGATACTATATTTCAAAATAGATTACTAGCCCAGCTCAATGGCATGTTTTTGAATAATGGATTATCGATGGCATCATACAATCAGCAATGCCATCAGATATACCAGTAATGAGACTAGCTGTAGGATCGTCGATGGCAATCAGAGGGGGACGAATGATTGTAATCCGCAGTGAAACTTTTTCTTCAATTTATTATCTCTTGAAAGTTTACCATATCATGCAACAGCAAGCACACACAAAAAAAACAATAATAACAAAGAAAAACAATAATTTTACCTTTTTCTTTTTACTCTTTTGAACGGGCAGAAGAAGATTGCCTCACGACGCCGCACACGTTCGTCCAATAGTCGTCCCAATTTTTTCTCGTCTAGATTGGGAGGCACTCGGACGATCTGCTGCCAACTGCTCAAAAAGCAACGCTAGTTCTTCTTTCTTTTACGCTTCCGATTTTTTCAGCTTATCACGTGTTAAAGCCTCCAGGACCGCACCTCCTGTATCTTCTCCATGCATCATCCACCTTTGATCTTCACGTGCCCAAATATGAGCTCGATCATCTCGTGACTCCCTCGACTGCCTGACCTCGGATCTCCCCATCCTAGTCCCGGTTCTCCTCGTCATCAACCACGATCGTCTCCATGCTTCAACCTGCACATACAAAGACTAAAGAATATTTTTCCAATACAAGTTCGTCCAAGCTTAACCAACGTCAGTCCGCACACATACAACACACCTCGCATAATTACACTAAATAACATTATGAATTATTCATCATCATGAATTATCAATTATTTATCAAATGATATAACAATTTCCCCCTTGATGAATATATTGACAACACTTCAAGATTACATGATGAATTAGCTTCAAATAGATATAAGTGAATAACTGAAGCCAAAAAAGTATGTTAAGCCACAAGACTCAAATCTCTCCCCTCAACACAAAAATCTCTCCCTTTGGCAATGTAATCGGCAAAAAACATCAGAAAAAGAATAATCATAAGGAGCAAGGAGAGTAAAAATCTAGAAGCTTTGTGGATTATCCAAGTCACTATGCATTGATTTAATAAAGTAACCAAGTCATATTTTTGAGTAGAGCTATCTAGATCATATAAAGCCATATATCACATAGTAATGTCAAAATAAGTCTGTCAATATGATTAAGCGATTTATATCAATGATAGGTATCGCATCAATGACCATACTAATTATAAAGAGCACAATGAGATATCACAACGAGAAGTCAAAGCATAAAAGTGAAGCAAACCTTAACTCTAGATGAGCTAGCAGTCTCATGTAATAACTTATTGCTCTACACTGAATTCTTAGGCATGTGCCATGCTTGTAGTATACTTCTTTTCATAATGATATATTGTAGCTTTTTTATGGTGGCATACTTGAAACATACTTCTTTTTATTTTTATGCTTTTTCTTCTTTTTTGTCTACCATGGCATGCTTGAAGTATACATCTTTTCAATTGTCTCTTTCTTATTTTTTTATAACATGACAAATTTAGTGATCATAAAAAGATTGCAACATGAAACATGTGAGCATCATAGTCAATATTTAAAATAAGACTCACAATTAAACTAATTCTTTTCAATAGACATCGTAAAGTAATAAATATAATCAATCTAGCCAAAATATTCCACCATGTCATGCTTTTATTCAAATGTAGCAAATTAATTATAACCAGTCATGATCAAAGTTACACAGCATATGAGTAAATATGATAAAGAGAGCTCTACGACTCAATTGGTTTCAATGACTTGGACTTGATGAGTTATTTGGCAAGGATAATAAACAAAGCTTCTGAAATTATAAATGACAAGCTCTCTCTCAAAATAATCCCCTAGGGTGCAACACACCCAACTCATTTCGCGAACGAACAAACCGAGACGTATCAAGTGGTTTTATGAGAATATCAGCAATTTCAGAATTTAACTCTATAAGATATAGGACAACATCACATTTTTCACATGGTCTCTCAGAAAGTGAAATCTCTTGGAAGCCATCAAAAAGAATGAAAAATTATCATGTGTTCCAATCAAGCAACGACGTAAAAAACCGAAACCCAATCAAGCTCATGTTCTCCATCCTCGTTAGCTGTTCTTACATCACAAAAAACATTGATCTCATAGTACCAGGGTTAGTGAAATAAGATTTAGAAATCCAGTACTGAAATACACAATGTGGAGGAATAGTAACAATATTAGAACCCAAATCACGTGCATGTGGTCGATCAAAATGCTAAAAAGAACGTGAATTACTTGAATTAAATCCCAAACTAGCATTTGAAGAAGACTTAAAGTCATCATAAAAGTTCTCTAAAAATCTAGCTTTCGCAGAAGTTCTAAGAACAAAAGATGGCACATATTTTTGTCTCATTACATTCACTATTTCTCTCTTCTCTTTATTAGCACGTCTAAAGCAAAATTTATGCAAGTGTCCATCTTTTCCACAATAGGTACAATGAAATCTAATAAAATTAGAATTCTTTTCAAATGATAAGCTAGCACCTACAGTATTAGTAACTGAACTTTGCATAAAACCAGCAGATTTAAAAATAATTTGTTTCGGTTCAGATTTTACATCATTTTTTTCAAATTCAACAAGCTTAACAAACTAAGGAGGATTATTCTTGTCACACTCAATAAAATTAATTCCTAGACCCTAATTCTTCACACTTGTTTTTGACTTGTCTAGAACCATATTCAGATTTTTTGTCAAAAAAAATCTCTCTAAAGTGTCCTTAAGGTACTCATTTTCTTTAGTCAAGGTGGAACAAGTTGTGTATCTAATAGATTCAATCACAAGATCCTTAGAAGTACTAGACAGAGCCAATTTTTCTTTTTAGCAAAATCATTAAGTTGTCTAGTCAAAGTTTCAATCTCCGTATTAAGTTTTGGACAGTTAGAGCAAGAAGTTATCTCATGATAAACCATCTATTGAATTATTTTCTGAGATGAATTATATCTAGCTTCTAATAATTCATATTTAGAACAAGCTTTAGAATGAATATTTGAAATACTTGATTATAAAAATATAGAACAACTAAACTTGAGCTTTCTAATTTCATCATTAGCATATTTTAATTTTTCATCATAAGAGTCATGTGCCAATCTTAATTCATCAAATTTAGCAATTATATCTCTAAGTTGATCCATGTTTGATGCATTAATTTCCAATTCAGAATGTAAAACATGACAAGACTCACATGATTCATTATCAGGAATATAAGTTCTAAGTTTATTAATCTCTGAATTTAAGCTTTCAACAATAAAATTATTTTCTTTCAATTTCTTTTTGGTCTTTTTCAATTCAATAGCAAGTTTAATCAAACTTCAAGCTCATCATATGACGGTCCAAGCTCATCAAGATCGCTGTCGTCATCACTCTTTGTCATGAAGCACATGCCCATGAAATCATCATTCTTCTTTTTACCTTTGGAATCATCATCGTTATGGTCATCATCACAATTCTCATATTCCACATCACTCAAATCATGACGCTCAATAGCTGATATGATCTTTTCAGTGAGCTTGCGATAGAAATTGCTACCCTTAGTGTTATTGTTCTTGGATGGGCGACGACGATGGTTCGTGTCTTCCTTGATCACCTTCTCTTTGAGCTTCGGGGAGTCCATCTTAATGTGGCCTGACTCACCACATTCAAAGCACCTAATCGGACCTGCAATACCACCTCGCTTCCTCATACTCATATTGTTAAGTGCCTTATATGATCGTGAGGAGATCAACACCAAATCCTTTTCAGGGAGCTGCTCGAACTGTTTCTTTGAAAAAAAGATAGGCAAACAAAGAAGCACAAGACAAAGAGCTCGACGAAGCAACCTGCATGGGGTTAGTCACAAGTGCTAAAGATAAAGATTTTTTAATCTTAGAATGCAAAGCTTCCATCTCATAGGTTTTCAATCTAAAATAAAGATCATCCATGGTTAAATTATCTAGATCAATAGTTTGATTAATAGTTGTGACAACCATCAACCACTCGGAACCTAAAAATCTTAAAATTTTAGTTGCATTATCTTCATCAGCAGGAATAACATTAACATCACGCAAATTACTTAATATTTTCTTAAAACGAGCAAAGAGATCATCAATGGATTCACTAGACTTCATAGCAAAAATAGAATATTCTTTTTGATAAAGATTCTTACGCACATTTTTAGTTTTAGTGGTTCCTTCATGATAATCGCAAAGAGTTTTCCATATTAGATAGGCAGAATTAATATGAGCTACACGATCAAATTCTTTGCAAGAAATCCCTTAAAATAGTAAGTTGCGAGCTTGAACATTTAAATCAACATCTGTTTTATTTAAAATAGTAACAGTAGCAGGACTCTCATATAATGTAGAAATTATTATCCAAACATCACTACCTTGAGCCTCAATGTAAGCTTGCATACGATACTTTCAAAAAGCAACAGCAAGCACATACAAAAAAAACAATAATAACAAAGAAAAACGATAATTTTACCTTTTTCTTTTTACTCTTTTGAACGGGCAGAAGAAGATTGCCTCACAGCGCCGCACGCGTTCATCAAATAGTCGTCCCAATTTTTTCTCGTCTAGATCGGGAGGCACTCGGACGATCTGTTGCCAACTACTCAAAAAGCAACACTGGTTCTTCTTTCTTTTGTTTTCCTTCAACTCACGACTAGAAAATTTCTAACATGTTTTTTGCACTTTTTGCAAGTTCCTACGGCTACCACCAAAATATCACAACCCTCTTGATGCACACATTCTGCTAACACCGCTGCCAACTCATCTTCAATCTTCTAATTTCACCGATGCACACAATCTCTTGATCAAATCTCCCATTCAATACATGCATGCAGCCCCTTTGTGTTTATTGCATCGGAATGAACCAGCCGCCGGTCCCAAAATTTTCTAGTCGCTCTCTATTCCTCTCTAGCTATCTATGCTGCAAAAGCGTTGCTAACTATAGCTATCTCTAGTTATCACGTTCGGCCAGTCAAGGAAATAGAAGCTATCAAAAATTACCTTGCTCCGGCCGACGAGAAATGAGAGGAACACATCACAAACTTCCAGCCGCCACAATGCATTGATCCATACCTCAAGTCTCGGCCAGAGCATGTCTTTTACAACTCGATGACGGTTGCACCAAAAACAACCGCTGCCACTACTAAATTTTCTAGTCACCCCTATTCTCTTTGTTATACATAACTTTTATTTTTTTTCTTATATACTCCCACAGTCACCGTTAACCCTTCTAAAAATCCTTACCTACTCAAATACGCTATTGACCCTAATACAACTCATCATAGGCCTTTTTGTCTCAACCAGGTATTTTGGTCCACTATTTTTCAAGGGACCCAAAATCCTTTATAACATGGGTTTTTTTATTTTTACGCTTTCGATTTTTTCAACTTATCATATGTCAAAGCCTCCAGGACTGCACCTCCTGTATCTTCTCCACACATCATCCACCTTTGATCTTCACGTGCCTAAATATGAGCTCGATCATCTCGTGACTCCCTCGACCGCCTAACCTCGGATCTCCCCATTCTAGTCCCGGTCCTCCTCATCATCGACCACGATCGTCTCCATGCTTCAACCTGCACATACAAATACCAAAGAATATTTTTTCAGCACAAGTTTGTCTAAACTTGACCAATGTCAATCCGCACACACGCAACACATCTCACATAATTACGCTAAATAATATTATCAATTATTCATCATCACGAATTATCAATTATTCATCACATGATCTAATACTGGCAATAGACTAATTCTTGAATAATTGTCCAACAACAGAGACACCCTTACTATACAGGCCCAGCATATGTATTCTATGCTCAACATTGAGCAACGACACATATATGACAAAGTACTATTCAAGATTGCACACAAACAGAAGTGCATAGGTTTTATCTCTGGCCATGGAGGCACAGGAAAAACATTCTTATGGAATGCCATTATCACAAAACTTAGATCCGAAGCTCAGATAGTACTTCCTGTCGCATCATCAGGTGTAGCCGCTTTGCTTCTACCAGCTGGCAGTACTGCACATTCCAAACTCTGTATACCACTTGATATTCATGAAAGGAGCATATGCAATATATGACGAGGTACTATTCTTGCTGAGCTAATAAAAAAGGTTGCTTTGATTCTATAGGAAGAAGCCCCGATGACAAATCAATTGTGCTTTGAGGCTCTTGATCGGACCTTACGTGATATACTTTCACTTGATGACCCAGTTAATGCTGATAGACCATTTGGTGGGAAGCCAATTCTGTTAGGTGGTGATTTTAGACAGGTACTACCTGTCATTGAAGGTGGCACTTGAGCGGATATAATAGCAGCTTCTCTTGTCATGAAGGATCATGTGAGAAGGTCTTGTTTAATGTTGTGATGAACCATTGCAATATTTGTAGAGTGGTTATTTGATTTTGCAAAGATCGCTCTTTGGAAGCATAGTTTTTTGGCAGAAATTGAGGATTTTGGTATTTGAGTCACAGATTGAGTTGAAGTGACCTAGTTTATTACGTTAAGGTTGCATGATGCATGTCTCAGCTAACATGGATTAGGTTGTGGAGAACTTGTATCTGGAAACGATTTCTTTGTCTTCAGATGTGCAGGGTCGCTTGGAGTCAACTATGGTCAACAGTGAGGATTGGAGATAGGCTTATGGAGGAGTTGAGGCCCAAAATGATCGAAGATGTCAGGTGAGATGGTGAGCTCAAGCATGGCATGAAAAGGAAAAATATTGAAGGTGAGTTCGAACGGCGGGATTGTACTATGAGATTTGGATGGTCTAAGTGAACCATGGTTCAGTGGAACCAGGACGGGAGAGACTTGATGACGCATAACGAGCTAGTGGTGCACCTACACATGGCGAGCATGGCGATTGCTTACAATGGATAGTGATGATCGGGTCAACAAGAGGTATTTTGATAGTTTAGCCAAAATACCGGAAACCACTTTGGATTAAAACCGTAGTGTATGGGCGACGTGTTGGAGAGCAGTTTAAGTCAAGGTGGAGTTGATTGGATCGAGACGGGTCAAGGCAAAAGACTTAATGGATTCAGGCTTATATGTTTTGAAAAAACGTGCATAAGTGAAATGTATAGTTAAAACCCGTGTGAGTGAGGTTAACGGGTTTCCCCCATTGTGCTAGATGGATAGTAGCTACTAAGAAATAGTGGGGCTAGCTAGCCCATCTATAAAAGAGGGTTGGTATGGAGATATGTAGTTATCTATTCAACCCACCTCTCTTGTGCTTTGATGCTTTAGGGTTAGGTTTTGAGTATACGGTGTATTCTTTGTCCTTTAAAGTGGAGTGGTTATAAAACTTACCTCTTCAAGTGGTAACGTATCAATCTTTGATGGTCTCTTTGTCTATTTTGCATTTTGATTAATTTGCTTTTGATTTGGTTGATTTTGATCTTTTCTTTTCTTTCTTGTGATCTTGTTGTGCCAAGGACGTGTAAGAGATAGAGATAATCCTCAGGAATTCATATTCATCTATCTAGACACTTTAATAGCAAGATTTACGAGAAAACTCGGTTTTGCTTTATTTTGGTCTCATCAAGTGACTTCTTATTTTAAGAGTTTTTGGGAAGTGATCCTCGGTGTTCTAGCTTGCTGTGACATGTGGGAATATATCTAGAGCCATCTCGGTCATCATCTTCCAACGAGCAAATTTTCACCATTTGGGGTTTTGGCTCGGTTTTGGTGTAACCTTCCAACAAACTGAAAAAGGTCATATCTTTGTCTATGATTTTTATGATCATTTGTTAGAATAGGTTCACAATAACCTAGAGAAAATCCATACAAAACCTCATATCATTTGGATCTACGGATCAAAAGTTCTCTTGATTTTCGGATTTCAAATCAGGCTAAAAATACTATTTATCGCCCTAATTTTACTGTAGCGCGGTCAAACCGCCATTATAAGGTCGGCCAGATCGCCCGGAGCGGTCAGACCGCTATTTAGAGGCTGGTCAGACCGTTAGAAAGGGTTAGATTTGAAGTTTTATTGATTTGGGTCAATTGGATTGATTTTTAGCTGGAGATTCTGTGTTATACATCTTTGTAGGTATCTAAGTATAGAATCTTGAATACTTTGAAGAAAATCAGAGTTGGCATCATTCACCCTCCTCTGTTATCATATTTAGTCTTTTATGTCAAATCTCCGATTTGGAAACATGTAGACGTACCTAACAATAAACATGCGTCTTACAAACCCCACTTTGCCCCTCCCAAGAAAAGACAAACATGCAGACCTTTGCCCAATGGATTCTTGACATAGGAGAGGGAAAAATACCAACACATACGCAACCAGGAAGCTCAGATCAATCATGGATTCATATACCAGAAGACTTATTATTGAAGACAGATGGTGATAGAATCAGTACAGTGACTAATGTTGTGTATAACATTTTCCACAACTATACTAACGCTGACTATTTAGCTCAGCGTGGCATTGTTTGTCCTATCAATTCTACCGCCGATGAGCTTATCAATGCACTCCTTGCTAAAGTATCGATAGCAAGACCTATTTAAGTTATGATACAATTGCTACCGCACATGAGCAACCAGCAGATGTCAGCATATTATATCCCACAAAATTCCTTAATTCAATTACCCTAAACAACTTCACTCTTTAATTCAATTACCCTAAACAACTTCACTCAACATAACCAAACTCCCAAAGTTGGTGCTCCGGTTATTCTTCTTAGAAATATTAATCAGTCTCTTGGATTATGCAATGGTACACGCCTTCTGTTGACAAGATTGGGTGAACACATACTAGAAGCAAGAATCATGACTGGAACACACATCGGCGAAATGGTCTGTATACCACGAATTGTTCTTAATGGAACAAGCCCAAAATGGTCATTTACTCTACAACGACGTCAGTTCCCTATTAGGCTCTGTTATCCAATGACTATAAACAAATGCCAAGACCAAACATTGACCAAAGTAGCCGTTTATCTCAGAAACCCTGCCTTTACACACGGATAGTTCTATGTTGCTGTTTCTAGAGTTATATCGAGAAAAGGATTGGCAATATTAATAGAAAATGAGGACGGAACGATTGGGACAACAACAAAGAATATAGTTTACGATGAAATACTTGCCGCGATTTAACTGGTACAATGCTCTTCGCAATCGATACCAATTATTCTTTTCCGGTATATAGTGTTGTATTTGCCAGAGGGCAAAATGAGAATTTTTCATTTGATTAAAAAGAAAAAAGGAAAAAAAAAGAGAAATAGGCCCACCTGTCGGTGGGCCAGGAGTCAGATAAAGGGAGGAGCTCTACTCCTCCTTTGGACCAGAGTGGACGGGAGGTTGGCCGGTTGGGTGCGAAAAGGGCGGCGGCACGGGGGAGCCGGCTCCGGCGTCGGTGCGCCCAATAGCGGGTCCCACCTGGCGACTCAATCCTCCCGCTCACCCGCTTCTCCCGTGTGTCCCAGTCTTCCCCATGCGCGTGTGGCTCACCTGCAGATCCACTTCTCTCGTGCTCGGCTTGGTCCAGATCCGGTCTTCGTGTGCGGAGCGAAGGCGATGGAGGTGGACGGCGCAGGTGGCAGGCGCGGGGTTTCGGCCCTGACCGTTGGAGGCCGCCGAGCAACCCCTCCTCTCTTTCGTCTATAAGTGGAGGTCGGCTCTTCTTCGGAGGAGCACAACCAATAACCAGGGAGCTCTCTACTTCCTCACTTCTCTTTGTTTTCCTGTGGTGGCTCTGGTGTGTGGCATCTTCGTCCCCCTCGATGCTCAACGGCAAGGTGTTTGGCCGACTCTGCCGTGGGCTTGTGTAGCATCCCCTAACCACGGCTTTGTCGGTGTGAGTACACACTTCGGCAAAGGGGGCCTTGTATCTCCGAACACCAGCATCCCTCTCTCACTGTGACATAGAGAGGCACTAGGTTTTCTAGGACAGCGTCTCGCGATGTGCCTGGCTCCATGACCTTCTCGGTGATGTCGAATATCACTTGTTTTGTGAGTAAAAATTTAATTCATTGCAGTCTGTGGCTTATTTATGTGATGATGATTGCAAAAAAAAAACTGTGGGCTAAAACTGCTCTATGATGCATATGGTTATATACTGAAATTGGATTAATCAACCTTGAGCTCTAAATCTTGATACTGCTGTCATTCTCATTGAATAGATCACAAGTTGAACACTTATGCTTCAATCAGTCATTTTTATAGCTATTCAGTTTTATAGGTTTTCGATATATGCATGTTTTAGAATCACTTGAATTTAGATTTGAACACATGGTAAATTGCTTGCTCTGTTATGTAAAACTTGTTAAGATATTATTATCTATGGCTAGATCAAGTAGCATAAGTTCATTCCTGATTTCAAGTGACCATTCGCTCATATGCTGTGTTGGCCGAAAACATACAAACTGAGTGATTTTATAATTGAAGTTAGTCAATTGGTATTTAGAGCTCAAAGTTCAAAATTCATTTAGTCATATCCAATTGATGAAGAGTATAAAACCATAAGTAGCGGGACAGTCAAGATTTGATCTTGTGTAACCTTACTCCTGAGAGCACAAAATATCAATTAAGACTTGAGTTTTTTGCTGGTCTTAATTGGTACATGTTTTATACATTTGCATACGTGTTCACATTTAGAGGATTATTGGTTCCATTTATGAATATGTGTTATATTCCAAATGATGTAATCAAATCATATGATTGTATACATGTTACATCATTTGTATTTGAATTGATATCGTTCTTGTATTTACATAATTATATTGGAATTATACTAATATCTATGCTTATACCGCTTTTATTACAACAATCTAGAAAACCTAGCTTTAAAGAAATGGCTTCATCATCCGATGTCGTTAAGCCGGAAGTGTTCAACGGTGCGAACTTCAAACATTGGCAGGCTAAGACGAAATTATGGCTGACTGATCTCAAACTCTTCTGGGTCATTTCAAATCCTCCGGTGTTCCCATTGGAAATCCCTGAAATGATGCGGTGGGAGGATGCGAACAATTCAATCCTAGCCCATCTGCTAGCCATCTTGTCCAATCGGCTATTCGACGTATATGTCAACTTCACAAACGCCAAGCTACTGTGGGACAAACTTGAAGAGAAATATTTCGAAAGGGATAACGGGAATGAGTCGTTCGTGACTGCAAACTACTTAAACTACAAGATGGTCGAAGGATGGTCGGTGATGGAGCGGCTCCATGAGATACAACTCCATGTACGTGACTTAAGTCAGTACGATTGTGCTCTACTAGAGAAGTTTCAAGTGAACATCATCCTGGCTAAGTTACCGCCCTCGTGGCGTGACTTTGTGACCGCTCGTCGATATTTGAAGGAGCGCTTGACTCTCAATGAGCTGTCAACAACTATAAATATCGAAGAACGTGCTAGAACCGGTGACAGTGTAGGAAAGGCTCAAGTCCAAGCTCATCAAGTACAAATCAAGAGTGCTAGAAGCTTTGGGAAACCAAAATTCAAGAATCAGCCCCAAGTCAAGCTCCAACCAAAAAAATGAAAAAAAAATGAGGGCATTGTCTGCTTTGTCTGCAGAGATGTTGGATATAAGGCCAACCATTACCGCAATCGCAAAAGTGGAGGTCCTTCTCCTGGTCAGCACAAGAGCCGCAACGCTGAAGTAAATGTTGCGCTGGCTAGTTCCAATTTAGAAGAGTACGTATCTCAGGCCTTTATGATAAATCCATCAATTGATTGGTGGATTGATATAGGTACTACTAGACATATATGTGCTAATCGATCCTGTTTTTCATCATTTCAGGGTGAAGGTGGTAGATCCGTTCTAATGGGGAACGAAGCCGCTGCGACAGTACGTGGAATTGGCCAGGTTTGCCTGAAGCTTACCTCGGGCAAAACACTCATCCTCAAGGACGTACTGTATGTGCCTGCAATGACTCAACCTTCTGAGCGGGTCGATGCTGTGTAGGTAAGGAATAAAGTTTGTATTTGAGTCTAATAAGGCCGTGTTGACCAAGTTTGAAAATTTTGTGGGCAAAGGCTATGATAGCGGAGGCATGTTCCGCTTATCGATTCTTGATTCCAGTGATGTAACCATTTACAATGTTTCCCATTGCAATAAAATTCATGATATTTGGTATTTACGTTTGTGCCATGTTAACTTTGAAGCTATAATGTGATTAAGCAAAATGAATTTAATTTCAAGTTATAATTATGAGAAGAGTTCAAAATATGAAGTGTGTATGCAAGCAAAGCAACCCCAAAAATCTTTTCATGGCGTTGAAGGGCGGAGTACTTCTCCACTTGAACTAGTCCATTCTAATCTTTGCGAGATGAATGGAATATTAACTAAAGGTGGCAAAAGCTACTTTCTGACTCTCATAGATGATGCGACTAAGTATTGCTACATTTACTTACTTAAGTCGAAAGATGAAGCACTTGAATACTTTAAAAACTATAAAGCCGAAGTTGAAAATCAACTAGAAAAGAAAATCAAACAGTTACGGTCGGATCGAGGCGGTGAATACGTCTCAAATGAATTCTCTCAGTTCTATGAAGAAAAGTGGAATAATACACGAGATTACTCCACCTTACTCTTAGTTCTATAAATAGCACGGCTTATAGATTCCTAGTAGTCAAATTCGAGGTAAGTAACATCACTACAAACATAGCAATAGAGTCTCGTGATGCAACTTTCTTTGAACATGTGTTTCCTATGAGACGAACTGAAGTCATTGACCATATTGTGCTAGTTGACTGCTCTATTATTCCTAGTGGACAACACCGTTCCAGAGTTGGAGTTGAGGAGGAGTAAGAGACAGAGAACTGAAAAGTCATTGGGTGATGACTATGTCATCTATGTCGTGGACGATGAACCACGAACCATTTTAGAGGCATACACATCTCCGGATGTGGATTACTGGAAGGAAGCAGTCCGTAGCGAGATGGATTCCATTATAGCTAACGGAACCTGGAAGATTACAGATCTTCCACCTGGATGCAAGCCAGTGAGCTGCAAATAGATCTTTAAGAGAAAGCGTAGACTTGATGGTACTATTGAAAAGTACAAGGCCCTTTTAGTGACTAAAGGTTACACACAAAAGGAAGGAGAAGACTATTTTGATACATACTCTTCTATGGCTCATTTACCCACAATACGAGTGCTCTTGGCACTAGCTGCTGCATATAAACTCCAAGTGCATCAAATGGATGTAAAGACCGCTTTCTTAAAAGGAGAGTTGGATGAGGAGATCTATATACAATAGCCTGATGGTTTTGTGGTTAAAGGGCAAGAGAAGAAAGTATGTTGATTGATTAAATCCTTGTATGGTCTAAAGCAAACTCCTAAGTAGTGGCACGAGAAGTTCGATAGTACATCAACATCGGTCGGTTTTTGTGTGAATGAAGCCGATAAATGTATCTACTATCGGTTCCATGGGAGTGCAGGTGTCATTCTATGTCTATACGTAGATGACATATTGCTTTTTGGGACTAACATGGATGTAATCAATAAAACAAAGCAATAAAACAAAGTCTTTTCTCTCAAAACGTTGATATGAAAGATCTGGGTGAAGCAGATGTTATTCTAAACATCAAGCTTATAAAGGGTGAGAATGAGATTATTCTATCATAATCCCATTATGTAGATAAGGTCCTAACTAGATTTGGATTCATGGACTGTAAGCCAGCAGCCACACCCTATGATCCAAATGCTAAGCTCCATAAAAACACTGGACACGGAAAAGTTCAATTGAAGTATTCACAAATTATCGGATCCTTGATGTATCTAACTAGTGCAACGCGACCAGACATCTCTTATGCTGTGAGTAGATTGAGTCGTTATACGTCCAATCCAGGAGATGATCATTGGATAGCACTAGAGAGAGTACTTAGATACCTGAAAGGGACCTCTAATTTGGTAATACACCATTATGGTCATTTGGCGGTTCTAGAGGGATTCAGTGACTCTAACTGGATCAGTGACTCGGATGACATGAAGGCTACGAGTGGCTATGTGTTCACTCTAGCGGGTGGGGCTGTTTCGTGGAAGTCTTCCAAACAGACTATCCTTACATGGTTCACCATAGAGGCTGAATTAGTAACACTTGATTCAACGGCTGTAGAGGCAGAATAGATTAGAGAACTCCTTTCTGACCTACCCATTTTGGAAAAGCCAATTCCAGCTATATTGACCTACTGCGATAACCAAACCGTCCTGGCTAAGGCGAAGAGTAGGAAGGACAATATGAAGTCCTCAAAATATATAAAGCGACGACTTAAGTCGGTCAGGCATGCTAGAGATACGGGTGTTATTTCTGTAGAATACATCCAGTCTGAAAGTAACTTGGTAGATCTTTTCACTAAAGGATTGGCGCGGAAGGTCATCCTTACAGCGTCTAAGGGAATGGGGCTCATACCCGTGTAAAAGCTCACATTGGTGGTAACCTATCCTAGGAGATCGGAGATCCTGTAAACTAGGCTCTAGGATAACAAACTGTGTGGGATTAGAAAGCACATCTAAAGGGTCCTATTAGCTGCAATGCTCTGTCTGTATGGCAGGATGAGCAATAGCTCTTAATGAATTCAATGTCTAAATGACTTTGGGAATTGTCCTACAGGATTCCCTAGAGAATTCACCTATGTGAGTACAATCGTTAGGTCGCGAGCAAAGAAAGTTAGGGGTATACTTTCTTAAAGTACTCATGAGCTAGACATGGGGACATAACCATAATGTCCCAACCCGAGAAGGAAAAGGGCAAGCCGCCCTGTACAGAGTGTGACTTGGACGAAAATTCTCACACCAAGACATTGGATCAAGGTGCGAAGTCCTCCTTTGTCTGTGCAGAGTCGTAGTCCTTGTTACTAGACTTTGGGTTCAAACCCGACAGGTACCCATCGTCGAACAGCTGTATATTGAACAAGATTTTGAGCATTGTTTATCAATTGATAAATTGGTGGAGACTGTTGTATTTGCCAGATGGCAAAAATGGGAATTTCCCATTTGATTAAAAAGAAAAACAAAAGGAAAAAATAAAAGAGAAATGGGCCCACCTGTCGGTGGGCCGGGAGTGAGATAAAGGGAGGAGCTCTGCCCTCCTCCTTTTGACCAGAGCAGACGGGTGGTTGGCCGGTTGGGGGAGAAAAGGGCGGCGGCATGGTAGAGCCGGCTCCGGCGTCAGTGCGCCCAGCAGCGGGTCCCACCCGGTGGCTCGGTCCTCCTGCTCGCCCGGTTCTCCCGTGCCTGGCTCGGTCCAAATCCAGTCTTCGCATGCAGGGCGGAGGTGATGGAGGCGGACGGCGCAGGTGGCAGGCGCGGGATTTCGGCCCCAATCGTTGGAGGCTGCTACGCAACCCCTCCTCTCTTCCGGCTATAAGTAGAGGTTGGCTCTTCTTCAAAGGAGCACAACCAAAAACCAGAGAGCTCTCTACTTCCTCACTTCTCTTTGTTTTCCTGTGGTGGCTCTGGTGTGTAGCATCTTCGTCCCCCTTGGTGCTCGACGGCAAGGTGTTTGGCCGACTCTACCGTGGGCTTGTGTGGCATCCCCTAACCTCGGCTTTGTCGGTGTGAGTACATACTTCGGCAAAGAGGGCCTTGTATCTCCGAACACCAGCAGCCCTGTCTCATTGTGACATAGAGAGGCACTAGGTTTTCTGGTACAGCGTCTCGCGAGGTGCCTGGCTCTGTGACCTTCTCGGTGATTTCGAATATCACCGGTTTTGTGAGTAAAAATTTAATTCATTGCAGTCTGTGGCTTATTTATGTGATAATGATTGCAAAGAAAACTGTGGGCTAAAACTGCTCTACGATGCATATGGTTATATACTGAAATTGGATTAATCAACCTTGAGCTCTAAATCTTGATACTGATGTCATTCTCATTGAATAGATCACAAGTTGAACACTTATGCTTCAATCAGTTATTTTTATAGCTATTCAGTTTTACAGGTTTTCAATATATGCATGTTTTAGAATCACTTGAATTCAGATTTGAACACATGGTAAATTGCTTGCTCTGTTATGCATAACTTATTAAGTTAAGATATTATTATCTGTGGCTAGATCAAGTAGCATAAGTTCATTTCCTGATTTCAAGTACCATTCGCTCATATGCTGTGTTGGCCGAAAACATACAAACTGAGTGGTTTTATAATTGAAGTTAGTCAATTGGGATTTAGATCTCAAAGTTCAAAATTCTTTTAGTCATATCCAATTGATGAAGAGTATAAAACCATAAGTAGCAAGACGACCAAGATTTGATCTTGTGTAACTCTACTCCTGAGAGCACAAAATATCAATTAAGACTTGAGCTTTTTGCTGGTCTCAATTGGTACATGTTTTATACATTTGCATACATGTTCACATTTAGAGGATTATTGGTTCCATTTATGAATATGTGTTACATTCCGAATGATGTAATCAAATCATATGATTATATACATGTTACATCATTTGTATTTGAATTGGTATCTCTTGTATTTACATAATTATATTAGAATTATACTGATATCTATGCTTATTCCGCATTTTTTAAGTGGTACATCAACGCAGCACTCCCGCAGGTTGGAGCTATGCAGACCAGGTTGGTACTTCAGTGCTATTGACAGTGTATGGCCAGTACATATCCAGTGTTCTCTCCCCTGTATCATATACTTGTTTCAGTTATTGCATTACACTGTGCACCTACTTCGATACCAAATTAGTTCCTGCTGTCATTTGTTACTTGAAATATACAGACCACAGTTTTACTCCTCTAAATTCTGCCACTAACATAATATACACATTTCCCTTCTCGTACCACAGCTTTGCAACTAGGCCACATGAAATTCAATGGACGGGACAACCATCGTTGTACAATCGACCTATTTGCTACCACGGTTCCTCAAATCTATAGACTCAACCCACATGATGTATTGGTAAATTCATTTCACTTCCTCTACCCTTCCTAAATCCTTTGACCTGTGATTTCCAAAACATATCATTTTTACTTATACAGAATCACATCTCTCCCAACTACAGGGCAACAACTACGACGTTAACATCGGCATCAAAGAACTTGTGCCACACCAACCATGGTGGTATTCAACTTGTACTCTTTGCAAAAGAGCAGCCATTCATGAGCAGCCATCACCTGTTCAGACCACACCCAGCACACATTCAACTGATCCTACCTCTGCCGTGCTCACCGTTGGAGCCCACAAAATGCCTTCCACTGTTACTGCTCTGCAGTTTCCCAAAAGGATTTCTCCAAAGAAACGCCACCGTCACCACAGGTTACCTTTCTACCATATTACGCACACAGATTCTGTCTTTACAAATCTATACACTGCAAGTCATCTAACAAAAACATTTGAAAAATTACAGATCTTACCAAAGACGAATCCTAACTTGAAACGCACATCGCACACTGACGAAGAAAGTCCTAATGCTCCTGAAGCCATGAAAAGGTTCTTTCTCGGATCATTTACATATGTATGACTAGCATATTCAACTGTGATATATGGGTAGCTCACTCTTCCCTTTACATTAAATCATCACAGCTCCTCACAGAAAGAGTCTAAAACTAAAAGACGCTTGTTCCAGGTCAGCTCAAGCAGCTAGGCTTCAAAAAGGTACTAGAATAAACGCCACTGCCCTTTATCCACTCTGCCCTGTATTAACACAGCCCTTACTTACACAGGAAGACACATGGGAATGACATTTTGCTCTACTCATCCAAACAGCATATGCCCAACGTATTTTGATCACTTCCTATCAGATGAAGAACAGTCAACTGATCAGCTATCGACCTGCCCCTACGATGTTCTATTCTACTCCATAGTAACACTTAGCTTTTGTTCTTGCATCCCTTAGCAGCTCACCTAGGAAAAAACATTATCCTACCTTAATCTATGTTCAGACTTGCCGTTGTATGATATCAGATCCTACACTCTTCGCCGTGAATGCACAGTTTGTATGATATCAGGACCATGTTCTGTTCACAGGCTCATCTTAATTCAGCTCAGCACATACAATTCTCTGCATCTTTCCGAACGTCCTCTACATTTGCTCACCAATTGAAACGCGTCATTGGTAAACTATAGTTCTGCATATCTCACCCTCCCTGTAAAAATTGCTGCGTTTTCCAACTCCTTAAGCTAACGGCACAAATCATTGTATAATATCGAAGTGTTAACGTCCTTACCCCAACCTACCCAACATCCAACCTTATTTACCTCGCAAATACAGATTACTGAATCAGTTTCTGGCCGTGAACACACGACCCAGCCTACACAGGAAACACCATCCACTCCGCAAACAATTCAGTCAAACAGCACAAAACAAAGACCTCCATTTTCCCTCACAAACACCACAATGCACGTATACATACGTTAAACATATCCAGCAATACATACTACTCCTGTACACGCCGCTGCCCGCAACGGCGCGGCGTAGCGCGTGGCCATATCCAGTACCTCTATTGTTCCGGGGGGATTCGCCCGGGGAGGCATGCCACGTCAGTGGTTATACAAAAAAAGCCCCTCAAAATTTTGAAATCATGTACAAATCCTTCTTTCTTATAGAAAGACCCTTACGACCCTACCACACCAGAAATTTCACAATAAGGTCTTTCTTTTTTTGAAATTACATATAGATCCTTAATCTTTTCAGAAAGACCCTCCTTTACAAGATAAAGGCCAGTTGTTTTTCCATAAATATGCACAATCTCTCGATCTTTTCACAAAAGCCCTCTTACGAATTTGACTCTTTTTCTTCGGTCCACGTGGTAGATAACGCAGTGTGGCGCTACGCTTCCGCTGCTAGTACTTTTTAGAATAAAATAAATTACACGTCTATCCATAGAGTACATATTCCCACTTCAATATACTACTTAAAAATATGTTATACTTATTTATCACTCTCGGTATACATAAATATTAATTCTAAGATATTCTAATGCGATTTGATTAAAAAAAATTTTATCAGAGCATTTATTTTTGCTATATACCCTTTTTTAATATATAAATGGAGTATATACATAAATTATACTATAAAAAGTGGATTTTGATGAATTTTTTTATAAAACTCATTTTAGATTATCTTATATTTATTATTAGTGTATACTCAAAGAGATAAAGATATATAACAATATTACTTAAATGATATATAAGAAATGAGAGTAGTGTGTGTATAAACCCGTGGTGCTCGTCCTAACCTTGCCGGTGACCCTGATTGTTTGATCTCGAATTCTAATTCTCTCGTCGGCGGATTTGGATCGACGTCAAAGGGTCATCTACCATCATTGTCGTCGTGGTTCGACAATCTTCGTTTGGTGCATGGATTCGATCAGGAAAGGGCGCCAAAAGTTGATACATCCCGGCCCCAGCCTAGCGATTATTTGATGGACCCTCCAAACCTATCTTGTGAGAATCTATGACTTCAATAAGCAGCAGCCTGATTCTCATATGATCACAATTATTATATATGTACATATATGGTCTCAATCCTCATGGTACCTAACAAAACCAGTTGGATTTTTTTAGGCTCCTAGCTTAGCTTTTTATAGTAACTAGTTTTTAAAAAAGTATTTTTTTAGATAAAATCTATAAATTAATTATAGCAGACACTGTCCTGACTTTATCTATATTGACCAAAATAGCACGTGAGTATATCTCTCTCTGTACTCTCTTTCGAATAAAAATTTAGGCCGGGCTCGAAACAGTTTCGGCTTATAGTGTTTTGTACGGATAAACAGTAACACGCCATTAAACGGTGTGTTTTTTTAAGATGAGGTCTGCAGGTAAATTATAGTACAAACTGTACCGAGTTCAGCTGTACTGGCCAAAGTCACATACGACTATTTTTCTTTGTATACTGCTTCTCACAAATAAATTAAAATTTAAAAACTATAATCATAAACTATAAGTCTTAACTAAAAAAACACACCCTTAAACCAATAGCTATGGACCAAAAGAACCCACCGACCCCTAGGATTCTTGCACCTTTTAATTAATTTTCTTATCCTTTCAATTCAAAGGCCGGTGACGGCAACGTACACTAGCTATAGCTAGCTACCCCAGCATTGACACTGAGGCATGCAGCTTTGTCCAAGAAAAAGAGACCTGCTAGCTAGTAACATGCATGCATGGTGCATGCATGTACCTATCAACAGCCATGCGATATTGCAGTTGTGATCTAAAAAGCATATGGACAACATGAACACCATATCATCACCATATTGATCTAACTACTAGATACCGGCACAATATTTTTGCAGTCCGTAGCTAGGAGCTTTTTTTATTGCAGTTGTGAATATAATAATCCTCTCATGTCATCATCTGCTGATTTGAATGCCCAACTAATGTTGTTTCTGTTCGAGTTTTACTCTTTTTACGTAGTGCTTTTATTCTAATCGATGCACATAACGTACGCCAGGGTGCGGCGGCGGTGGTGGCAATTATTAGGAAACCAGGGATAAGAGTTTCCGTTTAAACGGATTTTTTCCGTTTAAACGAGTCCCTATCCATATTGGGCAACTCACCCTCTCTTATAAATAGAGAGCTATATGGCTGATTTTGTACCCCATTGAATCGAAGCAATAAAGAAAGACCAGGAGTTCTCTCTACCTCTCTGTGTGTTCAATCTATTATTCTGTTTTCGTGGTTGATTCGTTTTGTTCTTAGCGAGAAATCTCTTGGGTGGTCGCCAGCAAGGGGTTTCTCAACACGTTATCAGTACGAATCGCTCCGGTGAACGAAGGTAATCATCGAAGCACTTAATAGATTGGTTTTCTAGATCGCTTTGAATTTGCTTTTTCTTCGCATTCTAGATTAGTTTTTCTACGGTGCAAATCCCCCTAATCTACCGCGAGCAGACTTGAAGTCGCCGGCACAATGTCGATCGGTAGATTGCGAAACGGGGTAGATATTGATTGCAATCAGAAAACGATGCAAATCCCTAATCTACCGCGAGCGCACTTGAAGTCGCCGCACAATGTCGATCGGTAGATTGCGAAATGGGGTAGATGTTGATTACATCAGAGAAAACGATGCAAATCCCTAATCTACCGCGAGCAGACTTGAAGTCGCCGGCACAATGTCGATCGGTAGATTGCGAAATGGGGTAGATGTTGATTGCATCGTTTATGGAAAAGTTTTGTATGAATTTGTTCTGATTCCGCATAATCATTATATGAAAAAAAGGATTGGCGCGCCATTGCGCTCAGATGCATGCACCATCGCGCGCCGCCAGCAGCCGTCGCCGCTGCCGCTGCACGGCCCGAAGCCACCGCCGGCCGCCCGCCCGCGCCGCCGCCTCGCGCTGCGGCTCCGCAAGGCCGCCGCCGCGCCGCCCTGTGCGCGCGCCGCTCGGCCTACACGCCGCCGCCGCACGCGCTGCCGCGCACCGGCTCGCCTCCCGCGGCGCCGGCGCTTCGAGCCCCGCGCCCGCCGCTGCCGCCGCCGCGCTCGCCGCGCAGTCATGCCGCCGCCACGCTCGAGGTCGCCCCACGCGCACCCGCCGGGGCGCCGCCGCCAGTGAAGAGGAGGTAGGAAACCCTACCTCCCGTGAGTGCAGCGGCGGGCGGGCCAAATGGGACGATAATGAAAGAAAGAAAAAGGGGGCCGCCGAATACTTCAAAAAAATCAGAAATTTGCGAATAATTTTCTAAATTGAAAATTTTCGTAAAACCTCGAAATACTGAAATTGCTGAAAATTTGTATTCTAGCATAAAAGGGGCCTGAAGAACCCGAATTTTGCATTATTTTCAGCATTTGAAGCTTATTTATTTATGCCATTATTGTTTTATATATTTTCTGCCTTTATTTACTGTTTTGATTAATTGTAATTATTTAATTGCTTTTAATCACTGAAAATTAGCAGTAAATTATGGAAAATATATAAAAATTATGAAACATTATGAGAACCTATTGTACCATTTATTTACCTCGCAGAAATAATTCCATGCATGTTTACTCAAGTAAACTTATATGTTCCATTCATCACATGTAGATGATCGCATCATGAACCGGAGTTCGAGGAGCTTGCCCAAAGATGGCAAGAACTATCCGACGTGGGCATCCGATGTCGAGATAGTACTTGGAGCCGTGAAGCTCGCGCAGCTATTGGGATTGGCGACGGCATGACGCCAAACCTACACCGAGGAAAATGATCGGGCACTTTATTTCCTCAGCACCACCTCTGCATTACTCTCAAGAATGAGTATATGGCGAGAAAAAACGCTTAGCACTGGACCGCACTCAAGAAGCGGTTTGAGAGGCTAAAGTACACCATTCTTCCTCAAGCGAGCGCAGAGGGATCGGATCGAGGTTTGCCGATTTCAAGATTTGCGGGAGTACAATTCGCTTTGCACAGACTTGTACCAATCTTCAACTCGTGGCGCGCATCACGATGAGCGTAAGATTGAGAAGACCTGCCCACCTTTCACCCCAATGTTTGTGCAATCCACCCGCAACTATCGTCAAGACGGCTACAAGGAATACGCCGAATTGATTGATATGATGCAGGTAGCGGAGGCTCAGGACGAACTTCTCCGCAAGAATTACGTCACTCAGCCATTGGGAGCTCCACGCCGTGAAGCCAATGCTGGGAACTACAAGGTGCGAAAGCCCTTGATGAAAAGAAGGGGGAAGAAGGGTAAGGCCGTTGCCCAGAAAGGCAAGTCAGATACTCCAAATGACAAAAGGGCTAAGGAGAGTGGCAAAACCTATGGCCAGCAGAACCAAGGTTGCTTCAAGTGTGGCAAATGGGGGCATTGGTCGCGGATCTGTAAAGCGCCGCAACATGTCATTGATACCCACCAAGCCCAGAAAAGGAATGGCAAAGGGCAGCCTGAAGCTCACTTTGCAGCTGTTGAGGGGGAGCATCATGAGCCGCTGCCTGAAATGATGGAGGTTGAGTCCATCCCGGCAGCAGCACCCCCTTACGACTTAGAGGCAGCCACCTCCATGATTTCTCTCAAAGAGAACATCACGCCTGAAAAGATAGCCGAAGAAGTTAACGATTTTCTAGTTGATTCCGTCTGATGCACAGAATGCATGAGACGTTAATTGTCATTTATTTTGCATTAAATGGACAAATTAGATCTTGCATGAATGGTACTCTAGTTTTAATTTTCTCATAATGGTTGGATGATTTTGGAATAATTCATTCATTTATTCAGTTTACAATGGCATGATATGTTCTAATATTTGTGTGTTTTATTTATGTGATGTATGTATTTTAATACATATTAATAAAATATCTTATATTAGAGCACGTGTGGCGCCCTATGGAGGAAGTATGCCTTGCCGACAGTGGTACCACGAATACCATCTTAAGAGAGACTAAATATTTTCAATCGATTCGTAAGAGCAATGGCAGCCTTACGACAATCGCCGGAAGCGATGCATGTATAATTGGTTCCGGAAGAGCCACAATTATACTTCCCATGGTCACAACTTTGGTCATTGAAGACGCATTATTGTACCCAGATTCGACAAGAACTCTCTTAAGTTTTAAAGATATTCGCGCCAATGGTTTCCACGTTGAGACTGAAGAAGAGTACGGTAAGGAATACCTACTCATCACAAAGCGCGAAGAGAATGGCAAAAGGGTATTAGAAAAACTTCCTTTACTAGAAATTGGGCTATATTATACCAACATTAAGGCGCTGCAGCAGCTGCATAATCGCTCAAGACAGATTTAGAAGCTCAACTATTCTCGTCTCTGGCATGACAGATTAGGCCACCCAGGTCTTAGGATGATGGGAAATATAATTAACAATTCTCACGGGCATAACATTAATGTGAAGAATTTCCTGAATCATGAAGATTTTGTGTGCCCTGCATGTGCCACCGGGAAATTAATTATTAGACCTTCCACTCTGAAAGTGAAGGATGAAGTCTCTGCATTTCTGGAACGCATCCAGGGAGACATTTGCGGTCCTATCCAGCCCATCTCAGGGCCATTTAGGTATTTCATGGTGCTCATTGATGCTTCCTCAAAGTGGTCATATGTGGGTTTATTATCCACAAGAAACCATGCTTTCGCCAAATTGATCTCGCAGATCATTCGCATCAGAAATGTGTTCCCTGATCATCGCATCAAGTCCATTAGAATGGACAATGCCGGAGAATTTACTTCAAAGGCATTTGATGATTATTGCATGGCGATGGGGATTACAGTTGAGCATTCGGTACCGCATGTCCATACTCAGAATGGTTTGGCAGAGGCATTGATCAAGAGAATTAAATTTATTGCCCGACCACTTTTGCAGAATTGTAATTTACCAGCTACATGTTGGGGACACGCAGTCCTACATGCAGCAAATCTCATCAACTTTAGACCTTCGGCCTACAACATCCATTCCCCTATACAACTAGCGCAAGGGTCACCACCGAAAATTTCTCATCTCAGGAGGTTTGGATGTAAGGTTTATGTACCTATACCCCCTCCGCAATGAATCGCAATGGGCCCTCTCCGTAAGACGGGATATACGTTGGTTATGAGACGCATCCATAATCGTATTTGGAACCCATGTCGGAGATTTGCATACCGCCGCCACGATCGCATTTTTGATGAGGATAATTTCCGACATTAGGGAGGAAATCAACCCATTGATGAAAAATATCGGAAATTACGTGGGAAGCCACGGAATTCCTGCACATGACCCGCGCACTAGTGAAACTGAAAAAGAGGTCCGAAGATCATCGATTTGCAAGCATTAGCAAATCAATCGCTCGATCACTTTAGTGATTTGAAGAGCGTGACTAAGTCGCATGTGCCTGCACGCAATGCACCGGAGAGGGTCGAAATACCAAAGAAAATTGAAGGTATCACTAATCCCGTCCAAAGGCCTCAGAATAAAAGGACGAGAACTCCGGCCCCTCGAATCCAAAGTAACCGGGGACGCCTGGCGAAAAAGGATAAGAAAGACTTATCACAGCCGATCACCGAAGTCCCCGAATGAGAAGGGGAGCCGCTTGAGACTCGCACAGTATGACACCTGTTGAAAAGGACATACCGGATCTGAATATCCCCATCGGCATGGATGTGTGCGCACACATCGGAGCCGAAAAACTAAAAGGACTTGCCACCGCAATGGAAAGAAGCGATGCGCAAGATGAAGCTCCAGAAGAAGCAACTCATGAAGAAATAGCTATAAATTATGTGCACACGGGAGAGTCCCTGAACAGGACAACAGCCAATGTCGATATCTACTTCGCAAAGAAAATTACCACAATCATTGATCTTGATCCCGAGCCCGCATCGCTCACGAATGTAAGAAAAGATCGATTGGGAAGATTGGAAGAAGGCAATTGCAACCGAATTGCTATCTCTGAACAAAAGAGAAGTGTTTGGGCCCGTATGCCGCACTCCTCCCCATGTGCACCTGTAGGGCACAAGTGGGTATTTGTTCGAAAGAGGAATGAAAGAAACGAAGTAGTGAGATATAAAACAAGGTCGGTAGCACAAGGTTTCACTCAACGTCCCGGAGTTGATTATGAAGAAACCTACTCCCTACCATGAGTGGAATTACGTTTAGATACTTGATCTCAATGGTAGTGAACTTGAATTTAGAAATGAAATTGATGGATGTTGTGATCAGATACCTTTATGGTAACTTGGATTCGAGATTTATATGAAAGTCCTCAAGGAATTCCTCTCCAACCAAGACAGAGCAAATAGAAATCATGCAGTGTGAAGCTTAGAAAGTCCTGTATGGACTAAAGCAATCGCGAGAATGTGGTATAATCGCTTAGCGACTTTCTCTGCAAGAAAGGCTACACGAACAATGAGGACTGCCCTGTGTATTTATACGGCGATCCTGAATGGATTCTCAGATAATCTCGGTGTATGTAGATGATCCGAATATCATTGGAACAAAGGATGATATAAAAGAAGCAAGCTCCTACTTGGAGTCGAGTTTGAAATGAAAGACTTGGGCAAGACCAAGTTACGCTTGGCTGCAGATTGAGCATGTCCTGGAGGAGTCTTAGTACATCACGACCTACACCTGAGAAGGTGCTAGAAAGATTCGGATTTGAGAAAGCATTCCCATCAAAGTACCTATGATCGGAGATCTTTACAGCAAGAAAAAGATCCTTTCCGACCTAGGGAAGAGGGGGAGGAAGTCCTGGGACCGGAATTCCCATACTTGAGTGCAGTTGGAGCACTCATGTACTTAGCGAACTGCACTAGACCGGATATTGCTTTTGCCGTGAACCTATTAGCAAGGTATAGTGCAGAGCCCACCAAAAGGCATTGGCAGGGCATAAAGGACATCTTCCGATATCTCCAAGGAAGCAAGGACCTTGGATTGTTTTACAGAAAGAATCAAGATCTGAACTTGATTGGCTATGCAGATGCTTTGGTACTGTCCCGACCGCATACCGCAAAGTCACAAACAGGCTATGTATTCTGTGTGGTGGAACCGCAATTTCTGAAATCGTCTAAGCAAAGCCTTGTAGCTACCTCGACGAACCACTCGTAAATAATAGCGCTGTATGAAGCAAAGACGTGAATGCGCTTGGCTACGCCGAATGGTTCACCACATCCAGCAGTCATGTGGAATGAACATTGTGCAAAACCCCACAATTATCTATGAAGATAATGCCGCTTGCGTTGCACAAGTACAAACGGGCTATGTGAAGAGTCATCTCACAAAGCATATCAACCCCAAGTTCTTCTATGCTCATGAATTGCAAAAGATGGACGAGATTAAAGTATTGCATACTAAGTCTTGTGAAAATCTAGCAGATCTATTCACAAAGTCCCTCCCCGCATCTAGTTTTGAAAGGTGCGTGCGAGGGATCGGTATGATGAGACTTAGAGAAGTGCAGAATTCAGGGGGAGAATTCTCTCAAGTCCGTTAGTAAATCTTGATCCTGAAGATCAAGTACCCAAAGAATAAAAGTCCTGAAGACTAAATGAAGTTGGGTGAATTGTACTCTTTTTTCCTTGACGAGTTTTCCTGAAATTTCTCGATCAAGGTTTTTAATGAGGCAATTCGTGCAATCGCAGCATAACATGCATCATGTACTCTTTCTCCAAATTTTTCCCACTGGGTTTTTATGGAGTTTTAACGAGGCATGAGTATGTCGGATGAGTGCCCAAGGGGGAGTATTAGGAAACCAGGGATAAGGGTTTCCGTTTAAACGGATTCTTTCCGTTTAAACGAGTCCCTATCCATATTGGGCACCTCACCCTCCCCTATAAATAGAGAGCCATATGGCTGATTTTGTACCCCATTGAATCGAAGCAATAAAGAAAGACCAGGAGTTCTCTCTACCTCTCTGTGTGTTCAATCTATTATTCTGTCTTCTGTGGTTGATTCGTTCTTGTTCTTAGCAGAGAAATCTCTTGGACTGGTCGCCAGCGAGGGGTTTCTCAACAGCAATGATCATCAACTTTGATTATGCATGGCTTGCGCCGGACGTGACGCGCCTAGTTGCAGGGAGTAAGGTTCTTTTCTATTATAATATAAAAAGCTCCAGTTTAAGTAAACCTTTTATCACCTAACCATGTTAACACCCACCTTTTCTGGCGGTTAGATCAATAAAATCCAATGACTAACATTGCAAATTGGTCATACTATCTAGATATCTATACCATTCATTCATCTAATCCAACGTATAGCATTGTAAGTTTGTCCTGCCTATCCCTTAATCACGCCTTCTCTAGCTCACTCCCAACCAACCCCAATCCACACCGCCCCCAATCATGCCTTGCTCCAGCCCTATTTCCTTGCACCACCCCCCTAATCATGCCTTGCTCCAACATCCAACCCTAATCCGTCCCACCACCCCCATGCTCCACCAAGCCAGCCCCTTTTGCTCCCACGCAGCTGTTCCACCCCACTCCGCCACCCTTCGCTCCTGTGTTGCCCCCACGCTGCTCCCGTGCCGTCGCTCCACCCCACTCTGCCACCCTCTGCTCCCGCACCACTCCCATGCTCCACCGCTCCGGCCCACTCCGCCCCATGCGCCACCGCTTCGCCCCCCCCCCCCTCTGCTCCCGCACCACCCCTTGCACCGCCGCTCCATCCAATTCCGCCCCCTACTCCAACCCGATGACACCCATGATGCAGTTTGCTAGCGACCCTGATGCGGATACGCACGTCTCTTGTACTTTTCAGTTAAATATATTATTCAACTGGAAAGAGTTATTGAGCCGCATCAAACATTGCCAGGTGAATTCATTCCAAACTAAATATAATGTTGTTATTCATAAGAATAGAATACTATCTCATGTCACTAAAATGGTGCATTCTTAGGTTTATCGATGGCAAAGCAATGGAGACGCAAAAGAAATAGGATAACCACATTAGGTGTCAAAGATATGAAGGAAGAAAGCCCATTCAGTGGGAGAGCAAAAGGAAGAAACCCAAGAACTTAAACTACAAATTTTGGATAAGATTTTCAAGCCCAATTTGTACCTCCCACAAGGCCAATTGGATTCAAACTCGGATTCAACTCAGAATTCAATTCGGATTCGGTTCGGGACAGCCTGGCAGGCACTTACTAAAAAGGTCATAACTTTCACAAACGGAGTCCAATTTGGATGTTCTTGTACTCCTTGGAAAGATATTTTCAAGGGCTACGCAATGGATCTAGTCCCAGCATCACATTCATCATGGATCAAAAGTTATGACCGAAACAATGTGATGGCTGTAAAATCTAGTTTCCTTTTTGTGAGAGTTCGTATCTAAAACCATATAGGGTTGAGTTATACTAGGTTTGTGGACCCTATGGACGTCCCAAGGTCCTATATAAGCCATGTATTGGCAGCCCAAGGGCTCAGACCACCTTTGAGAATAATCAGTCTATTAAACTTTGTTCGAGTTTATCATTGCTACTGAAATTCCGTGAGGGAATTAGGAGTGTTCTTCAATCAAGATCGTTCAACCTTTCCGCTGGGAATTGGGTGCACGATAGATCTTCGCTTGGTGGTCGGCGAAATCGACGCGAGTGTGTTTTGGCGGATTAAAGAGTGTTCATCCCTTGCATTGGCATTGGAGGATCATTGCGATTCATCAAGACTCCCGCGAGTATCCATCCTACGTCGAGAAGATCGAGCGACCCCGTATCATCTGGTATCGGAGTGCAGTTTACTCGGTAGGATCTTATCCCTTTACTTTTAGATTGATTTATTTTGTCCTATAGTCCATTAAACCGAAAATTGCCTCACAAAAAAAATCCAAACCCTAGTTTTGCATCTGTTATTTTCGTGAGTTTTATTAAGTTTTAATCCATTAAAAATTTTGTTTACGTGCTGATCTTAGTGTCCTTTTGCGTTGCTTGATCGTTGTGTCTTTAATCCTTGAAAATCTGCTAGTTGATCTTTCAATTAGCATCCAAAAAACAAGTAGATTCAATTTACTTTTTAAAATCTTGTCCTTGTTGTCCGCGTAAGATCTTTGCGCATCTTGAAAGAATATCACATCCGAATATATCTGAGTTTCCTTTTTTTCTTGATTGATTTGGCCACAAGAAACCCTAGCTCCCATAAGAATCTTAGTTGGACACATTCAGACCGTCTGAAATTTATTGCGGTTTGAATTCTGAGCGTCTGTTAAGATCTTCACTTAAATCCTTTGAACCTTGATACTAGTCTTTGATAATTGCTTTAGGGCTGTTCTATAATTATCTACAAATTGCTGAACAACTTTGGACTTACATAGAATCTACGAACAATTAAACCTAGTTCGACCTTGAGTATAAAAAAAAGAGCCAAAAAAAAGAAGGCAGCCAATTGAAAAAAAAAAGAAGAGCCACGGCTTGAGCAAAAAAAAAGAAAGAAAGAAAGAAAGAAAAAGAAAGCAAGAAAAGAAAGCATTGGCCGAATTTGGGAGAGTTAATCTTAGTCCATAAATTCAGATTGTGTATTTAATTTCTTTGGACAATCTTGTGCCCTCAAATTCATATTGTTGCAATTGGCTAGCGTCTCTCCTAGTACTTGGTGCAAAATGAGCTAATATTTCCGATTGTTTCCTTTAGCTCATTCCTTTTGTTTGCATTGAGTCACATTGATCATTGCGTGTGCGTTCATATACTCCACTTATATCATTTGGATCGGCACATAGGCAATACTTTCTACCTTGGATTATTACTTAATTTTACAACATCGTGAATTCAGATTGCGTTGAATAAACACTTCGATACCAAGCTCTACTAAATATCCTTTGCCTGTAATTGTGAGTCACTTTTAAATCCGCTTGATCATCACTTGCTATTGTAGCCACCACCAAGTGTAAGTTTCTTTTCGGCCACAATTCACTTCGGAAAGGTAAGAACTTTACTTGGGGGAGGAAAAAGTGAGATAGAGTGAACTCCACATATCATATATATGTTGTGGTATTTGTGCGTTCTTTGTACAACTAACCATGACAGGTGGAGACGATAATATGGGAGAGGAGCATACCCCGGCGAGTCGTTTTCAATTCCAATTTTTTAGAGGGACTTTGCGCAATGAATTCGCCGCCACTTATTCCACCTTGAAAAAGCATCTCAAGGCGGAGATCAACAATTCTGCACAAGATATGCACATTGAATTCAATCATCAAATGAAAGTGTTACGCTCAAACATCGTGAATGATGTTGTGCGGGCACTACATCCACAACAAGAAGAAGATAACTTTATTCCTTTCTATGGAAGTGAGGATCCAGAAGAATATCTTGAGTGGGAATGGCGAATGGAGAAAATATTTAGAGTTCAAAAGCTTCCCAAAGATCAAGAGGTGATGCGTGCCACTAGAGAATTTGAAGATTATGCTTATAGTTGGTGGTATCAACGATTTGGAAACGAATTCATTAAATCTTGGTCAGATTTGAAGGCACTCATGAGGAGAGAATTTGTGTCATCCTATTATACGCAGGGATTGCTTCGCTATTTGGAGAGTTTCACACAAGGGAGTAATACTGTTCAAAAATATTATTTTGAGCTACAAGATGCATTTCGTCGGGCCGGTGTCATTAGTGAACAACAAAAGAAGACATACTTCAAAAGAGGATTGAATTCTAAGATTGCCGCTACACTTCAACATAAATATTTTGGTACTGTGCAAGATCTTGTGAATTGTGCTATTCAAGAAGAGAAAAGACTTATGGACAGACATACACCACAGTTTTCTCTCAGTCCATACTTCAATTCTGCTGCCTCTACTAGTGTGACACATGAGAAGATGACCGAGCATGGGACTTTCCCTTCGGTCAAGGAGATATATATTATTCCAAAACTACATATAGCTCCTAAGATACACCACAACCCATGTGAGGATGAGAGCCACATAGCCAAATTGAGTGAGAGTGATAAAAAGACTGAGCTGTGTGATTCCACCATATGTGAGGTTGAGAGCATCCAAATTGAGAGTGTGAGAGAGACACCAAAAGAAAAGAGAGAAGTAGAAGATAGACAAAGTGAGGATGCATCTGAAACTAACACATTAATATCTACTTCTAGTGTTGTTTCTCACATTGTACAAGTTAACATTAAAGATGAAGAATTAAACATTCAACAACCGGCACATTTGAAGCCAAATGAGGAGGAGATAACCACGGGAAGGGATAAAGTGCTTGCTGCCCCGTGGGTGCATTCTAATAATTTTAAACACCTAGTGCCTACATCATTTGAGGAGGACGACAAAGGTAACACTATTGGTGCTGAATTTAATTGTGCAAAGGTGAGTAATTGTGAGTACTCATATGATCAACCAACAATTCTATGTTCTGAAATTTCTTTGCTCAATTTACATAATGTGGAATTGATTACTCATAAGGAAGTTCTTACTAGAATATCTCCTAACGATTCTTTGTGCTATATTATGTTTGATGATCCTAAAGAGCTATCTAGTGTGATTTATAATGTTGCTGAAATTTCAAGTTTAAAATCACTAGTTAGTACCTATGCCTACACATATAAGTTCAATTTGATTGGAGATTATGGTGTAGATAACAAATTTTATGTTCACAGAATTTGCATTACATGTGATAAGCTTTCAGAATTGAAATCGCATATTATGGATAAACAATCTTTTATGCCATGTTATGATCACAATGAGATTAATTTCAACAATTGCACGTACTGTTTACAAAGATTTCATAAGTCTACTTGTTCGATTTTTAATGTACAACCATGTAAAAATAATCAGAGTAGCGCAGTTGAAGTATGGAGGCTGCTCAAAATTTTCTTTCCTATGCATGAACAAATAAATCTGATTTTCCCCATTAATGATTTGTCTATAGAAAAGTCGAGGACGACTTATTTTTATGGGAGGGAGAATGATGTGAAAAACAATATTGCAATGCATGCATATTTTGATTGCTACTATATTCATCGGTTTATGCAAAATAATGAAAATGGCACAACAATTGACTCTTACATATACCATGCGTATGTGTTGTTCTTTTCATTTATTACACCTTCAGATGTTCATGATGTGCTAATCAGAAGAAGTGTTGATGACAAATATATATACCATGCATACACGTTGTATTCTTTGTTTAGTACAATTTCAGGCTATCAAAAGTCGAGGACAGCTTTTCTTGAAGAAGGGGAGGATGATGCGGATACGCATGTGTCTTGTACTTTTCAGTTAAATATATTATTCAACTGGAAAGAGTTATTGAGCCGCATCAAACATTGCCAGGTGAATTCATTCCAAACTAAATATAATGTTGTTATTCATAAGAATAGAATACTATCTCATGTCATTAAATGGTGCATTCTTAGGTTTGTCGATGGCAAAGCAATGGAGACGCAAAAGAAATAGGATAACCACATTAGGTGTCAAAGACATGAAGGAAGAAAGCCCATTTAGTGGGAGAGCAAAAGGAAGAAGCCCAAGAACTTAAACTACAAGTTTTGGATAAGATTTTCAAGCCCAATTCGTACCTCCCACAAGGCCAATTGGATTCAAACTCGGATTCAACTCAGAATTCAATTCGGATTCGGTTCGGGACAGCCTGACAGGCACTTACTAAAAAGGTCATAACTTTCACAAACGGAGTCCGATTTGGATGTTCTTGTACTCCTTGGAAAGATATTTTCAAGGGCTACGCAATGGATCTAGTCCCAGCATCACATTCATCACGGATCAAAAGTTATGACCGAAATAATGTGACGGCTGTAAAATCTAGTTTCCTTTTTGTGAGAGTTCGTATCTAAAACCATATAGGGTTGAGTTGTACTAGGTTTGTGAACTCTATGGACGTCCCAAGGTCCTATATAAGCCATGTATTGGCAGCCCAAGGGCTCAGACCACCTTTGAGAATAATCAATCTATTAAACTTTGTTCGAGTTTATCATTGCTGCTGAAATTTCGTGAGGGAATTAGAAGTGTTCTTCAATCAAGATCGTTCAACCTTTCCGCTGGGAATTGGGTGCACGATAGATCTTCGCTTGGTGGTCGGCGAAATCGACGCGAGTGTATTTTGACGGATTAAAGAGTGTTCGTCCCTTGCATTGGCATTGGAGGATCATTGCGATTCATCAAAACTCCTGCGAGTATCCATCCTACGTCGAGAAGATCGAGCGATCCCGTATCAGACCCCCCCTCTAGCCCGACGGCACCTCTACGTCTCACACGAACACATCTACAATACAACAATCCATGCCTCAACTAATCCAAGGTCTGTTAATTTTCTGGTCACACACTGTTGCACAATTCTACCCTGTTGCACAATTCTAGGGTGCCAGTGTGAGGTTGTGAAAGCACAACTGAAGCAAGGGCAAGGTTTATAGTAAGCATTCTAATGATTGTTTGTTTGTAAAGATTATAAATTGCTGGTAGATAAATTTTTTTACTGTGCATCGGTTTTTTCAGAATCCCCATAAATTGTCGATATTTTAATTTCCATGACTATTTGGTAGCATAATATGCAATAAACACATCTTGTTTTGTTGTCCAATGGAAGATTTATTTATTTACTCCTTATCTTCCATTGTATCCAGTTTGTGTAAGCAGATCTAGAAGATGGGGATCTCTCAATACTCCGAAACTTCTCTGATTTATGTGATGAGGTAAACATGTTACAATTTATTGCGATTACTTGTTTGTACAAATGATATTCCACGATGATGTCATTGTCCATACTATATTATTCACATCAAAGAGGCCCCATATTGACCTACATAGCATTGTTCTCTTGGTTGGCATCTTGCCCAAAATGATGAAGGTAGCATATTATTCACAAGTACATAGTAGCTCTTACTCTGGTTCACAAGTACGTCTTATGTTGCGGATTCACAAGTACGTCTTGAGGCTAAATCAGATTAATTAACTGAAAGTATCATATGTTCGTGGGTTGATATTGATCTGTGTAGGAGATTAGGGTTCAGACTTCAGCCTGATTTGATCGTTTCGGTCACCTCAAGGCTGCTAATCACAAAAAAGTGTGTATGATCAAGTCAAATAAATCCGTCGAGATATAAAAGGTTTATGCAAGCAGTGCTAACCAAAATGCTGCAAGGATTGTACCAATCAAAAGTCGATAAATGCTCATTTCAAACGTGGATTTCAAACGTGGCTTACAAGAGAACTCTTTACTCTATTAGCGGCTGGATTGACTTAACTTTATACTATTCATACAATCTTTGTACTTGAATTTAACTGTCTGTAATATTATCTCTTTACATATAGTTTTTAGCACTGACAGCAACACAGACGGTCCCTAAATCTAAACTGTCTGTGATTGCATTTAACACTAACGGTTTTAGTCAACCGTCTGTAATAAGATGTCTAATATAAACCTTTTTGTAGTAGTGCTTTATTCACATCCACAACTCCAACCTCGGCTTCCCACCAAACCAAAAGCCATGCCGCTGCCACTGCCGGCCATGGGTGCTATCACCGTGTTGCCACTAGCTCCAGTTGTCGTCACCGGGGCATCAATGCCCCTTACATCCCACCATCTTCACCTCCGCACCACCCCACCCGCCTCCGGCCAGTGGAAGAGCTCGGATGACCGCCAGACCCCTCCCGAAGAGAGGATCCACCTCTGGTCCTAATATGTATGCCACTGTATAAAAAGAGAAATTTCAAATAAAGAAAAATCGAGAAGAGTGTTTACTTTCCTCAAATGGACTTCAGAAAAAATAATGACAACAAGTAATATTCGCATAAAAAATTTTCTTTCCCCTCCCCTGTGAACACAAAATTGAAGTTTTAGTTTGGAATTTTGGGACTTGTACATCGATAAATAGGCCATCTCCTCAAAATTCTAAGAGAATGTTCATATATCAATTGACATGGCTGACCAGGACCAATTTGCACTAGGTTTCCTATCGATGCACTTCAAGTAAGCACTTTTAGAAGGTCTGTGGGTTCTTTTAAGTTGTAGTTTATAGTTTTTGGCTTAAATTTTTGAATTATGTCTGTTTGTAAGAGACAGTACAGAAAGAGACACTCGTGTGCGTTTTTGGCATATATAGATGAAGTCAATAAGTCTCTACTACAATTAGGGCTGTAAAAAAGCTCGATGCTCATGAGCTACTCAAGCTTGGCTCGAGCCGTAACAAGTCAAACTCGAGCCTCGAAATAAGCTCATGAGCCTGATTGAGCTGAGCTCGAATAGTTCGAGTAGGCTCCACCCCCACTCCCACTTACTTCACCACACTCCCTAGTCCCCCCCCACTCCCAGTCTCCCACTCCCTCGGTCCCTCAGTCCGCCTCCCACCGCCTCTCTCCCTCCCACCGCCTCCTCCTCCCCCCGCCGCCTCCGCCCCGCCTCCTCGGCCCGGATCTAGCCAGTTTTGTTCCGTGGCCGGCCCCCCTCCTGCCTCCTTGGCCCGGACCCAGATCCGCCCATGTGCTTCCTACATCGGCCTTCTGGAGCCACGCCAGCCTCCTCGACCCAGATCTAGCCAGATCCATGGCACTACAACAAGAAAGCTCTGTAGGGACATGTTATTCATATAGTAGAGACGTTTTAATTCATCTCCAGGGGATTGTAGAGTCGTTTATATCAAGCGTCCCAAGAGCGTCTCCCCATGGACCGTGTCAAAGACCGTAGAGACGCATTGTTAAGCATGTGTACAAAATATAACATGTTTTATAGAGACGATACATTGCATGCTTATCCTTGTAGAGACGTTGTGATAGATGCGCTTACACCTCATCTCTATTGGTGTAGAGTCGCTTTGTTGCGTGTTAAGAAATATAGAGCCGTTTTCTCTTTGCCCCTCTGTTACGTAAAATAATATTTCTTTCACATTGTCATAATCAAACTGGTTCATATGCAAAATCATATTGTCGCCATCACAAACCACAAACCACAAAACAATAGAATGCACTAAATTGCACGAAAAAATAATTCTATTATTTAAGAGCAAGTAGAGTTTACAATGACCGTACATCCACATAAACAAGTGCAAAGCATTGGAAAAAAAATACATATTCCTATTTTTTTTCCTAAATTGATGGTATCTACCTATAAGCTTTTTACATGCAAACACTCGTACATCAGCTTCCCCATTTCTCTACATTCTGTAGATTTTCTTTACATTCTTCTATTATCTTGTAGAAAAATCCTCACAAAAATTTCCTGCAGAAAAAGTCATTTGAAAAATAAATAAATTCACTGCAATACAAATTTCTTTAAAGCTAATAGTAAAGTTAAGATAAAAAATCTACTAAAGCTAAGGACATCTGAAGAATTTATACAAAGTCATAAGTACATATCAGCCAAGAACATGCTATATGTGTTTCATTTGCAAAGCAAACAATGATAACTTCTAATGGAATTCTGAACATCACTACCACTCACAAATTTAATCAGGCATAATTCTAAATTATTCAAATATAATATACATAGACATCGAAGTACAAAATTATTGCTCTACAAAAAGCATTTATAACTTAGATGCATTTAGTCTTAATACATCCCCTTAAGAATTTTCTTATATTACTGTAGACTTCTAGTAAAGTATTGATTTTCTTGATAATGCATTTTATTTTTATAGGGAAGCCATTAGTTTCCTTGACTATAGTGGAATGATCTGATAAGAACAGTGACTAGCGTGTGACTGTGAGCTAAAAGCTAACGCATGTTTTATCTTCAGGAAGAGAAGTGCACTTAACAGATTGAATAAACATCAACCTACATAATAAAACCTCCTGAATCAATTGCTTAACTTCTATTGTGATATTGCTCTTATTCCTATTCTATTGGAATATACCATGTTTGCATGTTTCTATTATGTATTAGTTATTAAGTCACAAGGACATTTCATTAAGGTGAATCCATGGAAATTACCTCCAGATAACATTTACAAGATCATCTTGATGTGCTTCTAGGCTTATGCAAAAATGAGAGTAGAGTAGTACAAATTGAAACTGGAAATAAAAAAGAACAGAAGCACCACTTCCATCATACAATATCCAAACTTTTGCACTGACAAATTTTACACTGATGAACCAAGAAAACACAATCTACGCTGTAGTTTCTTGAAGTTGAACTGACAAATTTTATATTCACAGAAGTATCGCATTTGTTACAAAGAACTTATAAAGATGCCTGACCTGAGATATGTATAGTTTACTAATCAACAAATAGTTCTTGAGGGCAATTACTAAGGAGGATTAACAAGATCAGACTTAAAAATCAAGATGATAGGAAATGCTTACATAATTTAACATCAGACATCTATTCCTCTTTTAGATCGGTTGAACAACTTACCCCGGCTTTAGAGACTAAGTTCTACATCATGATTGTAAATTTCATAGATGCACTGTCCAAATTTAACACCATCCTTTCCTTCTTCCTTCAAGCGACGTAGAATGAGTCATATATGAAGATCAAGCAGCAAAAATGTTGTTTTAAATGTTTTCTCCAACTAAAACACTGCAAAAGAGAGATGTCAGAAATTGTTGTCTCAATATATCTCAAGCATAAAAAGATAGAAGTGAAACAAAGTAGTCAACAAAATGGGTATCAGCAGTTAATGTTTATTTCTTCAGACGTAAAGCCTTATCACAAGATGCAATTATGAAAGCATCTTGCATCAGTTCTACTGATTTTTCTTGAAAATCTTCTGAGACACTCATAGAAAAAAATCTTTCTTGATGTGAGAAAGCCCTATGACTTACTGATTTTCCCAGCTCTGCAAGAAATCAGCTAAACTAGCTAGTTTCTGCTTTGTCTCAGGATTGATTATGCAAGTAATACAATTGACCTAGTCAACAATTAACTCCTTATCCTAGGGTCTCCAATGGACCTCCATACAGTCTGACCACATCAAAAGTTCAAATCAACATTTCCAGTTGGAGACAATTGAATATTCCTTCTAACACACAATCATAATTCTAATGCCACAACACAACTAAGGTTGGAATTATAGAGAACCATAATGACCTATTTCTTCCCAAGACTAGAATATCTCAAAATGCAATCTAAGTCACCTAAACTATGTACAAGAACAAGAGCAACAATTACATGAGAAGAGCAATAACAAAAGAAGTAAATCATGAGAGTAAAAGTATAACTCCAGCAACAATAACATGACAAGAGCAATAATAAAATGTGTACAAGAACATAAATCTTTCTCAAGTCATTTAAATATTAAATTATACTTAACAGAATGATACAAAAGAAGTAAACAATTTGCATAACAATCAAAACCATGTTATTGATTTTGCTCTCAGATGTTGGGCTGCACTTGTTTAACACAAGGCCTCCTCGCCACAAATGGTCTGATTTGTTCAATGATTAAAGTGACAATTTCTAAATACTCTGCTAATTTTTGAGCTCTACAACTTACCACAAGCTAAACAACAATTCAATAATAATAATAATAATAATAATAATAATAATAATAACTTACCAGAGAGAATTCACTGTTGTGATGGCACTCAAAGCCACCATCATTAAGGTGGTGCGCGGGATGGTGGTCAGAGGAGAAGGTGGTGCCGGATCCGCATGGGGAGACAACTGAACTAGGCGGCGGTGTCGAATCCATGTGGGGTGGCGGTTGGAGGAGAAGGTTGTGCTGGATCCTCATGGGGAGGCGGCCAAACAGGGAGGCAGTGTCGGATCCACTCGGGGTTGTGGTCGGAGGAGAAGGCAGCACCGGATCTGCATAGGGAGGCGGCCAAATGGGGAAGCAGCGTCGGATCCATGTGGGGTGGCGGCCGGAGGAGAAGGCAACACCAGATCTGCAAGGGGAGACGGCTGGATGAGGAGGCGTCGTCGAATCCATGCCGGGTGGTGGCCGAAGGAGAAGGCCGCACGAGATCCTCGCGGGGTGGTGGTCGGAGGAGAAGGCGGCGCAGGATCCATGGGGGGTGGTGGTCAGAGGAGAAGGGGAGGCAATGAGCAATTTGAGGAGGTGGGAGGTGACGGTAAGACAGTGGAGACGGGTGGCGGCGGCAGGAGGGTGGACGAGGGTTTGGGGGCGGGGGGGTTTGTGTGTTGCTGTGACACCGCACAGTGGGGTGCTCAACCACCGGAGGGTAGGCTGTAGATCACTTGGGGCTGGGGGATTTGGAGCGACGGCGGTTGGGGAGGCGCAGGGGAGAAGATGGAGATGGAAGATGAGGATTTTAACACATTAAACAGATTTTTTTTATTTTTTCAAATGTCTTCATAGTTTAGTTAAAATTCTAATTATGTGACAACATCTAAAACGTCTCAAGAAGCGTCTTTATATGCTACATAGTTCTCAACATAAAGACATTTAAAAAAACGTCTAAAGAAAAACGTCTCAATAAGACTATTTTGTTGTAGTGTGGTCGGCCCGCCCCCTGCAGCTCAGCCACGACTCCTACAGTAACGGATCCCCCGCGCCTCCGGCCGGCTCGGCCTTCCGACGCCACGTCCTCCCGCTACTCACCTGGCTCCCCCAACCACCAGTAGGCCTAGCACCAACCCTCGGTACTCCCTCTCTATCCTTTCCTCTTCTACTACTCTCCTTATGCTATGTGCCTCTGTGATGACGACTGTGGGATGGTTGTGATGTGTCTGATGTGTAACCAAGCCTACATAAGCCGAGCTTGAGCGAGTTCGAGTTTCTACCAAGCTCGAGCTTATCAAGTCAAGCTCGCTCGAGTTCGGCTCATTTACAGCCCTAACTACAATCAATTTGTAGACCCTATTTTGAAAAGACATATTGTTTGAAAGCTAGTTATTGTAAATAAGCGAAAAGCCGAAAAAAAGGAGGCCATGTGTTCCCCCATGGTTATAACCTATAAACCGTTTTTTGCAAATTTTAACTTTTTTTCAACAAAATAATGGACAAATTAACCACCATTCTGATGTATACTATAGTTTATTTTGAGGGTGTATACTGTAGTTCAGCTAACTAATAACCTCTTTTTCCGAGCTATATAAGAAGTATTTTATTAGAATTGGTAAAATGTTTCTTAAATATAAACTAGGTCCCTGGCGCGGACATGCGTAATACCGCTAAACTGGCTTACAAGGATACGCCCTAAATTCTATTTGTCTGGAATGAAAGGCCAGACGTGCTTGCCCATCAAAGATGTTCTCATTAGTATATTTTAACTAGGAGGGAGTAGTTGGACTGCGCCGACCGTTTCCACATTTAGTTGGAGCTTGATACGATGACACACAAACAAATTTTGACAGATCTGTTTGATTTAAAGATAGATTCTATATATTTTAGGCCTACACATAATATAGTATAATTAAACTTAATTTGCACTTCGGTGGCTTGGATGCATGATGATTGATGCGCCCATTCTTGTTGGTGACGGGGACACAAAAAAACATTCCTTTTGTTGATAAAGAGGCCTTCGTGCTATGGTTGGCTACTTGATGAGCTTCCTTTCGCTCAAAATGATATATTGAAGTAGATTTAAATAATGAGAGATTGGTCACATGGACTCCAGAAACTGGTCTAACTTAACATGCCGTTGTCCTTTTAGTAGTTATTAAACAAATTCCAACTCCGAACGTGACTGCGATGCACTAACATTATATATGAAAGTATAGAGATCTTGGTACAACAACAAAAAAAAAACTATCTACAAAGTCACTTTGCACACTTGTGAATTCCATGAACTTCCTAGGGTTACTTACACCTACATAAACTATGTAGGTGTAGTACCTCATCAAATTAGTTAGTACCACCAAACAGTACTGCAAGCATGTCTTGATTAAGGGACACCAACAAAGTATGAAGGGAATACAATAAAAAAAATACCAACATATATCTATGTCCCACTACAGAAAAGCTCTACACAAAGCCAATCCATTCACTCAAATATTGCACCTTCCTTTATCTACAAAATATTCCCTAAATTTAATACCAAACGTGTCCTTAAAAAAGGTTGAAGTAGAACAAGTACACTTCCCTCAACAAATGGTCTAAACGGACGTCCGTTAGGAAACCAGTTTTGTCCATACCGAGATTCACTACTTCACAAAATACGGGATGAATACCCCTCATCAATCAGGAGTAGTATGAAAGCAGAGGTAGAGCTGATTTTATGGAAAATATTCTGTGTTAACCATCATCAAAAGTTATTTTTCTTTAATTTTATATAGGGACGGCTATGGTTTAAAGAACAACCTTTTTGGCTACAAAAGTTTCTCAATTTTCTTCTTCTACCGGTTTTTATCATGTCCGCACGTACTCCCCACTTAATTATTGGATAGGTAATGGTCAAACAGTGTACTTGTGACCGTATCAATGTGCAAAATAACACCCATTTTGGAACGGAGGCACGTAGTGCTTTATTGCAAGAATGCACATGGAGTATTTACTTAGTTTCGCATTAATGCAGTCTTTTAATCTACAGTTCATTTTTAGCACATGCATATGTTTACCTAATCACAACCTCTTTTTAAGCTGTAGGATAAATATTTATTTAGAGTCAATAATTATTATTTTAATTAACTAGATCCTGTGAACAAAGCATAGCGTGAACAACAGACCCTTGACATATTACTGAACTAGAATTGAACTCGATCGCACTTCATGCGGAGATCCTACATTTTCCCCCCATTAATTAGCCCCCTCCTTTTAAGCACAATCGAGGATGCATATGCTTGTTTATTTAGTTTTAGTGTTCCTTAAAAATAGAAACTTCTAGTGGGTTTAGTCATATAGATTATATTGAATATTATATTGACTATCTATCTCCCTTTTACATGGATTTTTCATCCGTTAGATTTGGAATCAGACGGTAGGATTGTCTTTTGCACTCAGCTTAACTTTATATGAACATGCATGTGGCATCTGTGGCAAAGTGTTTAATTAGCTAGACACCACACCGCGAAGTACAAATATGTTTTGTCTCTGTTACATATCCTGTACTCTGCTCCCCACCCTTCGGTATTCCCGTACTCGCCATCTTTAAAATACGATGAAAATAGTCATGAAAAAATAAAAAAAAGTTAGATAGGTTATGATATAGTCAAGTATACTAGAAAAATACAACTACAAACGTGACTTACATTAGGAGAAACAAAAAAAAGACAAAATTCAAAGAATAGTGGCTTTTATGCTTTTCTTTTATCCTTTTAATTTTCTGTTTTCCTTTTCAGCAGAATTTGCTCTTTTTGTTTATCAATGTCTAGCTCTAATTTACATTTCAAATTTCTTGGCATGATACATTGATTCTGTGTTAATGCTATCGAATTTTTTCGAAATTCTTCATAACTATTTAGATCGTGTATTGAAGAGGGGAAGTACGGGAGTACCTGAAGGGTGGGAAGTCCTGGATATGTTCTTGTTTAAATAAATCTTGGGTGAAGAACTAGGTAGGGACAAGGGACAAAGTGTATACCTGTTTGCCAATTGGTAGCTACTAGCTAGGCATTTGATATCCTTAATTAGAGTTTTGGCTCTTCATGGATAAAGGTTTGGGACACCTTGGATTACCAAAGACTCTCAATTGCTAAAACAAGATCTGCAGAACATCTTTTTCTTAAGAGAGGAAGATCTACAGCACATCTGACCACACGGTAGAAAGAATCAGGGAAAAAAGAAAATATGGAGAATATATATTAGCTCCGGATTGACCTGCTAGATATGGGCCGTGCTTGTGATTTTTGCTCCGACGTGCATGCAGACAGCCGAGCACACGCACGGCCCAACCCGACATCTGGGCTGTCGGGTTGAAAATATTGGTGGGCCTTTATTCATGCATGACAACTATCAAGGCATTCTCTTACGTGGATTGGGATCCCATGCCGTCCCCAAGCAATGGCACTGTACACATTGAATCAGCTGATTGGGCGAGAGACTTCAGAGCTTGCATGATATCTATATATTCTTGCACTCTCGATCCATGCCATCTGAACCTCAATCCAGCAGCTTTGAGTTTTTTTTTCAACATATAGTAGGAGCTCTCCTTGGCATTGTAAAAAGGAGAGAAATGAGACACCCAGCGCTCAGTCCTCAGCTTTGAGCGTCTTGAACAGTATATTATTTTGCTTATCTACCATTACCATGGGTGGCAGAGGTTGTAATTCCCTCTTATGTCTCACCTCTAGTTTAAAGAGGTATTATTCAAATTTGAAATCCTCGCCAACTTTATGTTTTGGTTTTACCATCACCAATCCTCCCTAAACTCTTATGTTAACAATGTTTTTTTCTTTTGAGACTCAACCAGGAGTATTAACAAATTTAACCAATAATGAAGACTCAATGGCACCCCTGATCCTTAAATCTGTAGCACTTCCTCACTTATGTCAATAAATTTGAAAATCTATCCATAGATCTCTCCCCACTCGTTTCAGCTTTTTTTCAGCTTCAGTTTTTTTTCACTATTCAGTAATTCGTCTTTTTCTGAAATTTTTTTAGATTTTTTGGACTTTTTTGTATTTTTCTTTTTTCCCGTATTCTTTTGCATTATCCGTGATGGGCTAACATATTTTTTCTCTTTTTACAATTTTTTAAATTTAATTATACCCAAAAAACCAAATCAGCTACAGTAAAAAAAGCTAATTACAGTAAAATTTTAACCAAAAATTAGAAATCATTGCTAAAACGAACGCCACCATCCAACTAGTAGATAAGTACAACGGAAATGCGATGTGATGTGTCAATTTGGTACATCACCCTTGCGATTGCTTTAACGTCCTATGAGGTAAAAATGTATCAAAATTTAGAAACAGAAGTTCATAAACTTTCTACGAATTCATAAAATATCAACAAAATTCAAAAAAATAATAACCAGTGTATCAATGGATATTAAATAAAACACAAGTATAAAATATAGTAAAAATAATAATGAATGTATCAATGGTACAATAAATGCTGGGAGAATTCTAAAATATTAATGTGCTTTTATCATGATCTAGAATATAGAGTACCCGGGGAGGGGGGGTTGATTAGGAGTGAATGTATTATGTTAGGGAGTTAAGATTGTTAATTGAAGGTAGATGGGTGTAATCTTCTATTTTAGCTAAACATCATCTGTCTTCAATGGATGGTATAATTATTTAATTTATATGTAAATACTAATGTTCCAAATTCTATCTGGGCACCACGAACTGTCCAAAACTAGTGTGGCAACGCTCACTTATTGTATGTTAGGTTTGGTTATTTTTGGGTTTCCCAGGATTTGATCATGTGACCTCTCGGTTGCTATGTCCAAAAAAAGATGTACTAACTGATTGCACCCGGCCCTTCTGTAAAACAAACACAGGGAGAGGAGTAGCTTTTTATGTGAGTGCTACTCCACAGTCCACAATAACCAACAAATTGTCAAATGAGAAGTCACATGTACAAATATCGTGCATTTCAATTCTCAAAGCATTGATTTAATTGATTGTTTTTCTACTTGCTCCTTTACCATATCCTTTTGATAAATGTTGAGATCTTCTTGGCTACAAGTGCATCTCATCTCAAACTAATGATTTTCTATGGCTGCATCTATTTTTGGACATAAGGATTTGATCCCGTGATATTTCAAGTAGGCTTCAGCTCATATTAACACATCATCTGCACTTTTTTTTGGTCATTTTGCACCTTGAGTTTTACTGTTCAAGTGCACACACTGCACGTACGTGTGATTTGCACCATTCATTAAAACTTTGTGCGAGCGTTGTAGGAAAGATTTATGTACGTACAGTAGTGTTACTTGTGTAGTGTTGGTCGTGTATACATATGAATTATAGCTCCAAACACACTAAACTGAACAGGCATGGAAGATTGTGACCAAGTGACCATCCCATTGAATCTCAAATTGGATCGATGAACTGACATACGAACCTGTTTCTCAATGAACTAAACTAAAATAAAATGTAGTACCGCCTTTCCATCTGAACATGAAGACTTTCATATATTGCAATAAACCCGAGCTTGCCCGTCTTAAAATGTCAATTTAAGGCGCTGCTTCCCACTATCACATAGTAAAAAGACGTCCATGCATGCAGTGCGCGCGCGCGCACCTCATCCGCCTGACGCTACAGTGCGCGGAAGCAATGAGATTCCAGGTGATCCAGTCGCCACCCCACCCAACTGGCGCCCACACACTCCGCAAACCAGCTGATCTACTGCTTCCCTTCCTGCGCACAAACTAGGAGTTGTAGGACTCAATAAAATTTTCAGAATAAAAAAAATCTCAATACAATTGAACCGTAATTTTCTCTGCCAAAATTAAAAATAGTACTGCTCCTACAAGCAGAAGCTTGAAATTAAATTATGACAAACTTACTCATGATTTAGGTAACGCTCCAAACAACTTAAAAACCATAGCTTTTGTTGTAGGTTTTTTTTTACTACAATTGTACTGTAGCGACAGTTAGTTTTTTCTAAGTTAAAAAAATAAAAAGGAGAAAAATTAGAAAAACACCCTATATCTTTCGAAACAATGTAAAGGAATGAGAGAAAAAACAAAAACAAATAAGGCCCAAAAAACCCCATAAAACCGAAATTAAATAGCTAACACATTTCAAGTAGCTTCTGGTAAACTAGAAGCTGAAACCATTTTAAGGGTTTGTTCTTTTTAGTTTCTTAAAACGGCTTTTGACTTTTGCTATAGTATCTAACTTTCAAACGGAGTATTTTTTTAAGATGAAATCTATAAGTTAATTATAGTACACGTTAAAAGTCCAATATCTGTACCATCCAAAATCACAAGTAAGTATCTCTCTCCGTAATCTCTGTCGTAAACAGCTAAAATTCAAAAATTTCAACCAAAAACTATAAACCGCAGCCAAAAAGAATATGCCCTAAGTAGGACATTTAGGTAATTTCCACAGGTTGGTAATTTCCAATCGAATAGGTAAACAATTTTTCAAAGGGCAAAAATAGGTAGATATTGTGAAGCTGGGGCAATCAGATGGACTCAATTGCACCCCCTCGGTCTCACTTTTCCATTTATCATCAGCAGGAGGTTCAGAGCAGCAGGAGCAGCCATTGCTGCATCAGCCTTCCTTTCAACCCTCGCGTTGTCAGAGGGGTAGTAGTAGTACTCAGATCGAGCACCAGACATGTATCTCTCTCTCCGCCCTTTTCTCCTCGCTTCCCCTCTGATGAGGCGTCGTGGTGGTGGTGTGGTACTAGCAGGACAGCAGGCATGTTGACGACTTCACTTGATCCATCCATCCATTTGCCTGTGACGCCCGTGCAGCGCAGCGCCGCAGGCCAAGCGGGCACGGCTTCCTCACGTACGTATCCTGTGTGGCCTTCGTGGGGCTCAGGTGGGCCCCGCTCCCCGTCCGTACCCGGCACCCCCCTGGCCGCTGCCCCGCACCGCAGCTCACGACGCGCGGGGGTCCAGCTGGAGGTGGGCGCGGCGTGTCATGGACGTGGTGGATTTGGAGCCTGGTGTCGTCAGGGCCGCGTGGGAGTGCGTGAGGTGGGTGGGTGCGATTGTCGGGGGAGTGGGTGGCGCCGTTGACCCGTCAACACTGACAGGGCGGTGGGCCCGCCCTCCCGCTTCCTCTCCTCCTACCACCGCGGCTGCTGCGCACTGGGCTTCCGGATTGGGGCCTCGTTTTTTATGATCTGCTAGCCTATCAAAGAAAGAGCGCAGAGAGACTGTCGAACTCTTTTTTTTCAGTTCATAGACTTTTTTGAATAAATAATTAAAATAAATTTTCTGTTATCTTTTAAAATAATTGATCAGAACAACTTTTTAAAATAATTTATCAATATTAAATTATCAAAATAATTTATTAGAACAATCCTCTCAAAATAATTTATGGACATTCGGTTCTTCGCAAAAGCATCCGCGCGCTACGACCAAAACTGCGTCGCCATTACTTCGCTTCCTTTTTTCTTCTCCTCCATCCCGCAACGTGCCAAGCGCTACGCGGCCACCGCCCCCACAGAGAAATCAATAAACACAGGAAGGCAACGCGGGGCCCCCGTGTCGGTGGAGGTGGCGCCACTGACAGGGTGGGCCCGGTCCTGGGAGCGAGGCCGGCGGTGGCCAGAGACTCGGAAGCGCTGCGCCGCTGGAGTACAAAAAAGTCATTGCTGCCCCTGCCCTGCCATGCAGGTTGGTCGAGTGGGCCACCAGCCCAGAGATGCCTAGTTTGATGCCCTACAGCAGTGTTGTTTGCAAGTTTTTTTTTAATTTGATAGGAGGGGTGCACGTACTTTTGCTTATGGATAGTGAAATGTTCGTACTAACTAATGGACCTCCTCTTCAGAGCTTTTACAAACTATTTTTTTTACTTTTCTATAGTAATTAAATTTTAAACGAAAACTATAAATTAATTAGTAATACACACTATAGTAGCTTTATTTATATAGACTAAAACCGTATATAAATTTATGTTACTCCACACTCTCTCATAAACAACCAAAAAACCAAAATCCACAAGCTAAAACCAAAAATAACAAGTCCCAAGTGTTCTTTTGTGTTGTGGCTATTAGATTTTAGCTGTGACTGATGGATTTTAGCTGTGGTTAATAGTTTTTGTTTGCGCTTTTCAATATAGCAGTGGACGGTAAAGACACTGATTCGAATGACACACACGGTTTTAAACCTTGGAAGTCGTTTGAAGAATCCATTTCAAGAGACTATTCTGTTTCGACATTTGGCTTTTTATTTTCAAAAAAGTTAAAAGTAGAAGTTAAAAGTCAGAAAGAACAACTGTATACTATTTTACAAAGGAGACAGCCAGGTATTATCTTATATCGGATCCATCCACCGGACATTTGTTGCAGCAAATCATGCAAAATGCTGCATTACAATTACTGTCATTGCAACATTTTCAAATAACTACCGCATGGACTTTTACCACCAACCTTTTAGAAAATGAAAATGTCTACGATTGAGAAAAAAACTTGTCGGTCTTACGAATAATATTAAAGAAAAGGGTACCGGGGGTCGAATCAGTGTGAAAATTTGGAGGGACAAAGCGTGTACCCATGTTCAGGCTCTCAACTAGCCAGAAATTTTACCATCTGCTCGTGACCAGAGATAAGGTGTAGGGTGCCCAACCAGGTGATCACGGGCAAGGTCGCGTTGGATGAAGTATCCTGAGAAAAGATACGCAAACCAGGTAACCATACGGCCACGGATGGTCTTCTGAAAGGTTAAGTGATTCTAGCTTTTTGGTTTTTGACTAAATAGGTTAATCCCCGCAGATAATTTACTCAAACTGGAACATGTTAACACAAAAGGGATTTGCTAAAATCAGTCACTATTTCTCCAAAAATATTTTCAGTCAAATTTTGTGCTATTATATCATATATACGAAACCCCAACCATAGAATTTGGGTGGGCGCTAAAACGCCAACCGTAAATTTGGTGGTTGGTGCCAGTGGGGTGGATTGGTGGCCATGACTGATGTCCTTAATGGTCTTGTTCTTTTCAGTTTATGACTTTCTCTGAACAAACAAACATGATGACTTCTCTGTCGTCGTTTCAAAATGGTATATTAGTATTCGGTTTATTCGCATAAGTGCTCGTGTTAGAGGTAAAAACCATTAGCCGCAGTCGAAAAAAACACACCCATTAGCTAGAAATTGGGTGGTGACGATTGATGAGGTGAGTCCGTGAGGCGGAGGGTGGTGGTCACATGGGTAGAGTTGCTGGGTAGCGGTAGGGGTGTGCGTACAAGGGAGAGAGGGGTGAGGAAGAGGATTCGAGGAAGGAAATTAGGGTTGCCATGGGTCAATCATCCTAGGTAGGGTTGGTTGATTTCAAAACATCAGCTGATTTTTAGGTTGGAATCAGTCGCGTGGGCCCTAGACAGTAGTGTTAACAAAAATACAAAAAAAATCAACTTTAACCGTATTAGGTCATGTTCGTATTAGCTTTAACTTTGGTTTCTGCTTAGAGAAGTCAAAAACAAATACGAATGCCCTAGCTTCTATAAGTCATATTCATCAGCCAATACTATTCACTTTCGTATGTTATGACACACTTTGTATTTTATTATGTCATAATTTCGTAAGTCATATGACGATCCTAATGTTGTAGTGTCTTTTGTTGCACTATTATTTGCTTTCTTTCTTACATAATGCACTAAGTAAAAAACCAAAAGCCATAAGCAAATACAAACACTCTAGCTTCTATAAATCGTTTCTATCAACTGTTTGTGATATCAATCCTACACAGACGGTTTCACAAAACCGTCTGTGAGGTTATGTCTACTAATAATATTGTGTAGAAGTGGCCGATTTTAACATCTGTTAACGCAAATAAGAAAACAAGATTGTGCGATGCAACATACAAATATATGCGTACGAAGTTCAACTATTCAGTATTGTAATTAATTTGTAAACAAACAAAGAAAGAAAACATATTAACATAGGAAAATTAAGGTGTGCTGTCCACTATGAACGGTAGAAGGAGATAAATAATTACTTCAGAAAATGGGCAGCACATGTGTAGCATAGACAAACAGTCTTGGGTATCACTTAATTTAGTTTTTGACTTCTATTTTTTTTACTATTTATTAATTTTGTCTTTTCTGATTTTTTATTTTTTTTGCTTTTCTTTTTTTCTTGTATTCCTTTGCATTGTCCGTAATGGGCTAACATGTTTTTTCTATTTTTATTTTTTTAAATTTAGTTATATTAAATAAGCTAATTCAGTTACAGTAAAAAATAAATCAGCTACAGTTAAAAAAACGATAACCCAACATCATTCTGAACACACCTTAGCCTGCAACAGTCAAAGGATTTCGTGACCAACTTATACAGTTAAACTCAGGGTACTTTGCAAACTGCTATACTAGAAAAAGAGCAAAGTGCACCAAAGGTCTTCGCCACAGTCAATTAATTTGAACAGACGGTATAGCTGTGCCTCTTCTCAATGGATGCATGGACCATGGCGCTATGTGTATAGCACATCCTAAGAAGCAACTTCAGCCTTTTGCTGACTGTACGCACCTTCAAATGGCTGATGGTTGGTGGTTCACGGTAGCGCGCGCTACACTGTCCCTTGCTGACTTTTTAACGAGCAACACAGCAGTAGTATTATTTCCTCCCCTAGCCCTAGTAGTACGTCTCGGCATGCAGTTGAACCACACTGTGGTGCATATTGGGATATGACCTACGGAGTTAAGGATACATAAATGTACGTAGCTGGACACATACAACGCATGCGCGGTGCATATGCATGCGCCTTGTTGATCAACTTTTTTTCACAGTCGCAGGACGTGCATGTCCAGGCCGCACGCATCTCTACACAGGTCAGTCATACGGTTCCTGCTAGGTGCGGTGTCCCTGCACGGGCTCTTAAATACGCTCCTTCATACATACTAGTAGCGGAAGCGTGAGCGCTAGCTACCGTATAAACCAAAGTAAAAGAATTGACAATCCATCACAAGAGTTTTTTTTTATGAACACAAAGATCTATACGTAATTTCAAAAAAGTTAAAAGTCCTTTTCGCAAAAACTAAGGACTTCTATGTAATTATAAAAAAATCGTGAGCCTTTATCAAGTAAAAAGAAAGCTTCCCTGAAAAATTTAAGAGTTCATACGTAATTTCTAGAAAATAGAAAATCTTTACGCTATTTCAAAAATTTAGGAAGCTTTTTTTGTAAAACTGCTGACATGGTATGGAAGGACCAGAGTTCCCCAGCTCTAATATATGTAGTATTTGTCACATTTCATCGGGCCAATTAACTATACCATGGACCAATGATTAAAAGCTTCGTGTGCGTTTTATTGGCTGGGGCCGATAAAAGAAAATTGAAATAACACTTCAGAAGATTGGTTTGGTTTAATACCGGCCGCTGAGAAAAAAGTTGTCACTTGTTCGCCATAATTTTCAACCTATTTTCTAAGTTTCCATTAGACATCTTTGTCCTTTCCCCATCACTATGTGCAAGCTTAATTTTTTGAAGGATTATACCCCTAAGGGCACCCCTGATTATATTAACCAAAGCAGAATCTCAGATACCGTTTAACATAGTTTAAAGTCAGTTTCTACTTTTGATTTATATTTTTTTTCACTATTCAGTAATTTCGTCTTTTTCTAGGTTTGTTTAGATTTTTTAGACTTTTTTGTCTTTTCTTTTTTTCTGTATCCCTTTGTATTATCCATGATAGGCAAATATTTTTTATTTTTAATTTTTTTAATTTAATTATACCAAATAAACTAACTCAGCTACAGTAAAAAAACACTACCTCAAAGTCTCCCTACAGTTTACAAATGTTGACCTCAGCAGAAAGCAAAATTACGTGACAGTCAAAGCTCCAGCTACAATTGGAACTTGCTCATAGACATCATGCCACGGGTGCGAATTTTGAACGGATTTAGCACCATCACACGGTAAAAATACCAAATCTAGCCCCCTGCGCGATAAAATTCCAAATTTAACTCCCTTCCGACCGCACGACTCATGCGAGTATGACACGTGTTAATCGTGCGGTCGATGACCGCATGACTCATGATGAACAATGAAGTCGTGCGCTTCCCGATCGCATGACTCATGATGAATAGTGGAGTCGTGCGCTCCCCGACTGCACGACTAACACGTGTTACGCTCGTGTGAGTTGTGCGGTCGGAAGGAAGCCAAATTTAGAATTTTATCACGCATGAGGCTAGATTTGATATTTTTACTGTGTGATAGTGCTAAATCCGTCCAAATTTCGTGCATCTTACTGTTCTTGCAGCTTGCTGCCGAAGATGAGCAGGGTAGAATTGTCCTATAAAAAACAGAAATCAGCAAAATCATAGCAAGAAGGGAAAATAGAACTTGCTTTAGAGCGTGATATATATCAATCTCACTATAGGAATCCCTCCTAGAGATACGTGCTTTTCTAGAGGCGTTTTTGAGTCTGTTCTTAAAATCATGAGTTCTATAGCTTAGAGGTGCTTTTTAGGCACTTCAAATAGTGCATAAAATTTTGTACTCTGGAAGAGATGGTTTTGAGATGATTTCAAGATACATGCAGAATTATCTTCTAGAGATGTTTTTAAGACACTCTTTAATTCACCTAAAGTTTTTATTGTGTAAAGATATTTTTTTTAGTGACGCTTTCTCTCAAGAGGCCTTTTTTATGTGGTATGCGTCAAAAAACTACATATAAACATTTCAAAACACAACTAAACAATTGAGCTTATGAGATCCAATTGGTTAGTGCAACAAGGCTAAAAGAATTATTTCCATAGAGTCTGGAGTTCGAGGACCAATCTTTGTACGAGTCCACTTCGTTTTATATTTTATTTTATGTAGATCATTGTACTAGTAGCACAATTTATCGCTTCTATTTAATAACTTTATTTGCGTAGATACACAATAAAGTAGTTCTAAAAAATATCGCAAAGAATATATATGCATTTTAATAAAACAATTAAAATGGCTTTTTATTCCTAGCGACGATGCATACAATGTGGCGATTTAAGAAAACATCTCTACAATAGTGCAGAGATAAGAAAAAAATTTCTGTACTGTATTAAGAAAACACCTCTATATGGGGTTTTTGTTGTGGTGTTTGTGCCAATACTTAATTTGGGCTAGCATTTTAGATAGCAGCAACTTCTTGAATGACGCTTCGTTAAATATCTTCATACTAAGTAGGCCCCTCCAGAATTTCGTTCTATTAACGGGACCTACTCGTAGCGAACTTCTCAACAATTACTGATCGACATAAAGCAAATTGACGGCATGCATATGATGACCGGCACCACAGCACGATCCAGTTAGCTTCTAGCCACAACAGCAGTTTTCTGAGCTCCTTGCCAGAATGGCCACCCAAAATTTCCATTTCTGTCGATCCTTTATTAGGGATCCTCCGAGCCCTATCAGAACGTCCATTCCTACGCTTCGCTCGCTGCACCCCTGGCAAGCCTGCTGCCATCCTTCCGCCTCACTCAACTCAAATTTTTTTTAAATTCAATTTTTTTCACTATTCTAATTCATTTTTTTCTATTTTTATATTTTTATAAATTTAATTATGTCCAATAAACCAACTTAACTATAGTAAAAAAATTAATTACAATAAAATTTTAATAAAAAATCAAAAATCATTCTATTCTGAACGAACTCTCTCAACAGTGAAACGCGAGCAATTAAAGGTCACCACGGCGGTCGTGCACGTGTATTAATCTGGACAAAAAAATAACCTCACGGGGCAGTCGTTGTACCTGCAGTGCTTGTACGTATACGCTTGATTGCAAGCAAATAAAATACTGTTGCTGACGACTACTGATACGAGCAGCACGCTGAGAAGAAAACAGGAGGAAAAAGCTGAACCTGCTGCACGTACGTGCATGTGGGGGCCACCGGTGTTCGCCGTGCAAGAAGTAAATTCTGGCCGTCCAAGTAACAATGCATGTGGCCGGCTTTGCTTCGCCGGTTCACTCTTCGGTTCTTTTTCAAATTTAGAATACATATCGATAAAAGAAAATTATAAAGTTAATATAGAGTTATAAAAATTGAACCTATAAAAATTATAAAAAAAGTATATCTTAATATAAAATTATAAAAAATAGCGACTAAAGTCGCACCTTAAAGATCTAAAAATAAAAAAATCAGTAGTAAAAACGGAGTAATAAGCACCTTAATTTGCTGCAGACTTTGTTGCTAAAAACGGAACAGGTTGGTAATTCCGGCTGTCGATCGAATTGAAGTCCTTATCAGTCGCATTGGCATCCAGCAGTGTTGGAGCAGTCAACATGTACGCGCGTTTCGCCTGCAACGTCCATTTCTTATATCGAGAGCACTGCTGTAAGATGCGTCACGTGTATGTCCGTACGTGCCTGATGCTTCCATATTTCGCGGGCTAGTGTTTTGCGTTATTAATACTCCTACTAGTTTCAGGTCAGGTGTAGGAGAGAAACCGTACAGCCAACAGTTTCCTCTACTGTGCGAGAATGCCGCGCGCCATCAAATTCATTTGTTAGTTTCTAGACTAAACATGTGCCGTTTCATTTTATTTGATTTCTTTCCAGCTACCTCGAGGAGAAAAAAACAGAGAGAATAATGTGTTTTTTTATTATAACTTATAGTTTAAAATTTTTAATTCTAACTGTTCACGAAAAACAATAAATATTTTTTTATTGTGATTACTCTAGAAGAGAGCATAAACTATAAACCATAAACTCAAAGTCGAAACAAACACAGCCTAAAGTGATGTTATGCCTCCTCAACCCTTCACCTCAGCTGTCTATCAAGCCAGCCATCTATCTATTGAGAAATAACAAACGGTAATATAATCTCTGCAACCAATCAATAGATAAACACTATAGAACAATTGAGAAAGATCACCTGGGAAATCCCCACAACCAACCCTCCACCTTTCTACGTTCTAAATTATTCCCTCTGCTTTGCTATATTTATCTATAGTCTCAAAAGTAGCCATTTCAATTCATTGAAAGAATTAATGGTGTAGTTATTGTAATATTTGCACTCTTTACTCCTACTAAATACTTTCAAAGAGATTAAATAGTTGTAGTATATTATTTAATAGGAATATATATGATATTTTCTTATTAACTTGATTTTACATTTAGTGTTTTCTTGATTTGTACACAAATAACGGGATGTGGACAAATAAAATAAAACGGAGCGAATATCATAATTTCTTTGTGAAGCTTTGTAGGCTTTTGTTTCTAGACCCAGGGGTGAAACCCTAGCTATCCTAGCCTAGATCTGCCCCATTAACAAGTACGATGGAACACACAAAATTAGGGGAAAGAGAGCTAACAAAGGCCCCGTTCATTTCAATTTTTTTTCAGTTTTAACTTCTAGCTTCAGCTTTTTTTTACTATTCAGTAATTTATCTTTTTCTGAATATTTTTAGATTTTTGAGCTTTTTTGTATTTTTTTTCCGTGTTCCTTTGCATTGTCCGTAATGGGCTAACATATTTTTTCTATTTTTTTACATTTTTTTAAATTTAATTATGCCTAAAAAGCTAAATCAGCTACAGTAAAAAAACTAGCTACAGTAAAATTTCAATCAAAAGTCTAAAATCATCGCTAAAACATCACCCCCAAAGACCTAAGAGGACCTTGGTTAGGGGTGCACATGCCAGGGTGGGCGATGGCTTACTGGGTTGGAAACAAACACAATCAGGACCGACATGGGCGGTAATGCCGAAGACGATGAATATGGGCGTGAGGACTGGCCTAAAGGCCACACGATGGCGGTGGCGAGCACCACTCCTCGACAAACCGGTGAGCACGCCAAGACAACGACCAGGGATACTCGCGACAACGTTGTCCTCCCCGCAAAGCAATCCGCACAAATGCGGAAAATGGGTTCCTGCCGACGATGGAACGTAACGAATGGTCACATCTGGCGAAGTTGCCCGCCGGCAGCTGCAAGTTTGCGCAAAGCGCCGGGCGGATTTCGCGCGATGATAAGATTCCGTGAAAAGTCTGCTCGTTTCTTTGGTTGGATTGAGAACCACGTGTATAAGATGTGTTGTATCTCGGCCCGCTCCAAGGTTCGACAGGTGTGGATACGTTATCAAAACTAGGTCCATTACTACGGGCTGGCCCACGAGGGCCATTTGTGTAGTTAAGTTTTATTCTATATTCAAGTCACCCTATCTCTCCCTATAAACCTATAAACAGGGTTAAGGGCTACAGATTGTTTACACCGCGTCTATAGATAGACAAGCGATAAAGTTGAGATAAAGCTTAGAGCTGTGGTCCTGTTTATTTTTAGCTTTTTCTAAAGATTTTGACTAAAATTTTCAGTAAAGATAAAGATACATATACTTCAACAATTTTGTAAACCACATTCGCCTATCGTAGTACCAAGCAACCAAGTGTCAAAGTATGGTTCACAATAAGTTGTAAAACATATTCACAAGCTTTAGAAACATGACACCAAGTTTAGGTAGATTGATCCAAATAGTTTGCAAAACGCATTCATAAACTTAAATCACATGCTATAAGAATTATACACGGGCTTCGACTATTTGAAAAACTCATTAGCAAAGCTTAGTATCATACCACAAGAAGTAGGTGCATAAACTTTAACTATTTGCAAACTCTAGTCGCATGCTATTAGGATTAGATATGCATGAATTTTAACTATTTGCAAAAACACAATTACAAATATTAGCATCATGCCATAGAGAGTTAGAGCAAGTGGGATTGAGTTATCAACATATGATGAGACTCAAACTAGTAGACAAAACCCCTCTTAATAGTACAACAAACTTCACTAGCAATTCAGTCTCCCAACCAAGCACCGAGACCGATAAAAAACTAGAAACACAACTTTAGCCTATGCTAGTTATACCTTTGCATTACTCATCCTCTTGAAGCTTGACGACAAACAATTTCACTTCAAGTCCGAATCCTTATCTTAATGTGCATTAACATATGATGTATCCTTTTGACTTGATGGCTTTCAACACATGAAGCCATCCACCACTTCGAAATCTCGACTTGATGACTATCAACATATGATATCATCTTTCATCTTGATCCTCAACATGATGACTACCAACACATGATATCATCCTTTCAAAGATAGTTTTTACCAAATTATACTTTTAGTTTGCAAAACAAACTCATTTTCAAGAAATTCTTCAAGATTGCCAAATTTTAGCTTGTGAGGGTATTTTGAGTATCCTTTTGCATGTATGAGTTATAAGTACCTTTGTGAACCAACATACCACGTAAATGGTCATTATAGACGGTTCAAAACCATCATCATAGACGGTTTCTAAATCGTCTGAATTTATGTATCTATGATAACAGGTGGTTATGATAGACGGCTTTCAAACCATTTGTGATAAATTACAACACAGACGATTTTTTAAAATAACCATCTGTGATATGTCTACTATCACAGACAGTTCTTAAAATAACCATATGTGATATTTTATATATCACAGATGGCTAATATACCGTCTATGATATGTAAGATATCACAGACGGCTAATATCAAAAATCATCTATGATATGTCTGATACCACAGACGATCCTTAAACATATCAGTCTATGATATTGAACATATCACAGATGGTTTGGTGTTACAAACTGTTTGTGATAACTATTTGAAAAGCTAAGTTATTTTTTTTTGTTTTTTTAACTAACATCAGGAAATGCTAACCACGCCCTCTAAAAATAAGCTAGCATATCACATATATAGTATGGGACAATCATTACATAGATCTCACAAATGAATTAAACAACGCAAGTAGTCACATATATAGCACACGACAATCGTTACATAGATCTCACAAATGAATTAAACCACTGAATAAAGTATAATTGAATTAATTATTTGATTAAGCACAACTGAGTGAATTACAATTTAATCAAATGTTTGAACATCTAATCATCTTCACCAGGGTTAAACTCTCCATTCAGTTGACTGACCTCTGCCATCAAGAATTTGAAGAGGTTTCCTCGAAATTTGGTGAGGTTGTCAAGATCGAATGCACTTGAGTCGAATTCCACGCCTTGTCGCTAGGAGTGTTAAATTAATTAGCATATATATGCATATACATATAAATTGATAATTATGAAATAAATATTGATAGGTTGACAAGCTTCTAGATCTTTCGTCTTAATGCCCATGATTTCGTGCATATGTTTGCAAATGTAGAGTCCACATATGTTGCCCTGTAGCTGCTGGTGGTATTGCAAAAATAGAATTACATATATAGGTATTATTAGTTCTAGAGGCATTATTGCGAAGTGCGATATTGGATTGTTGTATTGTAGTGGGTACCAGAAATTACGTCTTGTGTTGAAGTGCGGCGCTAGATTCCTTGTGTCTCCCTTTCCAGGCAACGCAAGTGTTGAACGACCTACATGATTTCAAAAAGTTAGTCTCGACCATTGCAAATGAAGGAAAGACTATAACAGAATTATGTATAAAGAAAATAAGTTTACCTGTCAATTGCTTGTTGCATAAGAGTAGAGTCGTGATTGCTCCTAAGTAGGGAACTAAGGTATATTATCTTGCTCTATTTTGGTACAATCACAAACAGAATCTAGTGAGACCTAGTCATGTATATTGCCGTAGTGATTAATCCAAAGTTCATGTTGCATATAAAGTACAAACGAAACTTGCATGGTAACTAGCGAAGCACTTATCCCTAATTGAAGGGTACTATGATGTATTCCTTGTTACTTTGAGCAAGAAATCCTGTTGTTATTTAATTTTTGATGAAGGAAGCGTTTGTAGGATCAAGGATAACCGACTAGAGGGGGGTGAATATGATGTTTTTGAATTCTTGACTAAATTAAACAATTTATGACTAGAGGATCACTAAGCAATAAATAGAGTGAAGAACAATCCTACACAATACAAGCAATCCTAGGCAATTGACAATAAGCAATAAGTGAACAAGAGCAATTTCTATAATAAACAAGAAACAAGCACAATGTGACACTCGATGTTTTACCGTGGTATCGGAAACTTGCCGGTTCCCACTAATCCACGTTGAGGTTAGCCCGAACAAATCGGACTGGCTCCACGAATTAAGCCGAAACACCTCGATCACTATTGGTAGCTCTTCCTCCGCTCCAGAGATGGTGAGCTCCAACCACTTACAATTCGGCTCGGGCTTCTTCACAACCTTCTCGAAGAAGTCACCGGCAAACAACTTCTTTGCCGTCTAGGTGCCGACAAGCACCAAGAGAATGGACCAATGATTTTACTTGATGACGCTTGAGTGCAATTGGATCATGCTAAAAATGAATGCACTCGAAAATGCTCCACAAACTCAAAATGAATGCTCAAGAGAGAAATGAGGGTGGAGTAAATACTCAAGGGCTCAAATGAGTTCAATAAAACTTCAGCAAGCAGCCCAAGTGCAGATGGGGGGTATTTATACCCTCACCAACCAAAACTAGCCGTTATCAAAAATTAATGCTGAAAAATTAGGGAAATCGGAACTACCGCCGTGCAGAGTGCGGAACTACCGCATTTACTGTAGCACTCCGTAACGGCTATGTCAGACGGTCAGTACTAGCCGTTTGAAATTCGACGTGGTACTACGCCGTTATAAGTGCGGTACTACCGCTCTGTGGTAGTTCCGCTGGACATACGGTACTACCGCACTGCGGTTGTTCCGCCGTGCTAAATCCGGTACTTCCGATTTCTGGCTAGTTTGGTTTCTCTTCGGGGTGCTCTCTGGAAAAAACATACCAGAAACCGGTAGTTCCGTAAATCATGCGTACTACCGCCTTTAGGTAGTTTCGCCATTGTAAAACCGGAACTACCGATTTTATTTGAGTCTAAGTCCCTCGAAGGGTGCTCTCTGAAAAAAACGTATCGCTGTAAAATCGGAACTACCGGGCTGCGGTAGTTCCGCTGTGTACATGCCGGAACTACGCAAGCCGGTAGTTCCGCTGTGTCTGTGGTACTACCGTTTTTACTGGAAGAGCACAGTTAACTTTTAAAGTTTATTTTCAAATGCATGCATGATCCTAGTTTGATCCAATGTGCACCAAAACATGCTATCAAGCTACTTTCACAAATCCTCTTAATAGTACAGCATCTAACCTATAATCTGGTCTTCCACCTTTACTCCTAAGACCGGTGAAATTTAAAATAGACCCAAAATCTTATATACCTCATCTTTGAAGTCTTGGCGTCAATATTCCTTGCAGCTTGTTCTTTACCTTTGCACACATGAGATTTTATCTATACGATCTTAGCACACACATTAGTCCCATATTCATAATTCATCATTAATTATCAAAACCCTAATCTTAAGGGGCCTAGATACTTTCAATCTCCCCCTTTTTGGTAATTGATGACAACACCTTTTAAAATATAAGAGAAGGAGGATTTGAATATACTACTTGCATAAGATTAAGTTGCATACTCTAATTTTGACTTTTGAGAAAGGAATTGAATCTTTCATATTATTACACGGTGTAGAAGTGATTCAATTTCTTTCTAAAGTCAATTCGACATACTCCCCCTAAATATGTGCATAAAAGAGAAGTTTAAATTTCACATAAGAACAATAATTGTATTTTGGGGTATTAATGAATTTCAAGAGATTAAGATATGCAAATAACCAAAATACTTGAAATTTCATGAGGCAATAATAAACATGAACTGAATTTTCATATAGCTTAAAAGACATGAGCATATTGTTCATCTAACTTGAAAGGTAAACATCCATAGTGTTATTACACCACATAGTCTTTTACATAAATAGATAAAGCTCAAAATAAATAGATAAAGCTCAAAATTCCTTCTTTTCCTCCTTCACTTTTTCTTCCTCCTTCTTCTCCCCCTTTTGCATCAAGTACCAAAAAGATTCCTCCTGAGGAGGTTGGTCTTGGGCTTGAGAAGAAGTAAAGGATCGGAAATGGCAACAGAGGGGGGGGGGGGGGAGGGGGGTGAATGGTGCCTTTAAAAAATCACCCCGAGTCTTCTCACAAAATTCCTTCTCCGATAGCAACGAAAACTATGAAGTAAGGAACTAAACCTGATTGCTAACAGCTGACCTAGAAACACAAGACAACAAAAACTACAATCACAAAAGAAACAGCGAGAAGACTAACTAAAAACAGCAAGAGACCAAAACAAATTAAAATTAGTGCTTAAAAGTGCTGCCCAAAAATGAAATTCTGCAGCCAAGAATCAAGCTGAAAACTGCAATTAATTGCACTGATTAAAGCTGAAAAACTGCTGCTCTACTCAAGTAAAGAGGTCAAGATCGAAAACAGCACGACCATCCTTAGGTACTTACGACTGTAGGTAACAGACAAAATGAAGCAGCTCCTTTTTAACAGAAAAAAGAGGAAACTGCTGTCCAAATAATTAGCCGAGTAGTACAACAAGTACCCGAACTCAAACACTGTACCTAGCAGTCGAAAACAGGAGGTAATCAGCAGGTAGCACTAACCGTGAGCTGTCCCCTGTCCAAAACTGAGTCCTCAACCGAACCACACAGCACACAGCACTGCCCCAAAAAAAATGCTTGACCGAAAATTGCACTTAACAAATAACCCGTACTGCCCAAACAACTCCAGTCACGAACAGGTTGTTGACTGGCCAAAAAGAAAGGTGCAGATGGTTCAATCAAAGAAAGAGAAACTGCAGTGTTCCATCAAACCGAAAACTACCTGCTACAAACAACCTGGCCGAAAGGATAGTGCACAGACTCTGCTGAAAAAGAATCCTGTAACCAACCGATAAAGGGAAAGGGCAGCAGGCCAAAACTTCCAGAACTGTGGATCGCTTCATCGCCGCTAATTGTCGCCGAATAGACTTGATCGCAGACTCACCACCAACCGAGAGAGCAGTTAGCCAAAACAGCCTGCTGGCCGAACACAGAAGAGAGAGCACCAGGCAAATACTGCAGACCAAAACCGCAACCAATCAGGGACAGAACAGGTTACTGATTGAACCTTCTAAGCCGAAAGCTGCAAGAAATAAGAAGACATGAACTTGGATGAAAATGATTTGCTCTTTGGATATGCTAGCTAAAAGGCTTTGAGGATTCTCCCAAATCAGAGCAACCAACAATCTGCTACTAACTGAGTACTAAAACAGAAAAGAGAAACGGAACTGAACTACTAACTCTATAACTTAAAAGAAAGAGATGCAGCACACATATTTTCATATATTTGCTCTTGGGAATGAAACGATCAACGGACCTTGAGATAAACTCCCATCATTGAGCAACAGCGAATTTAATCCTTTGCTTTCGGGATGTGCTACCTAAAAGGCTTTGACATGAATCCCCGTTCAAAGCAAACCAAAGCTGCATCTTCTCAAGCAAGAACACAACACAAAACAAGAGAGAATTGATTTGCTTATGGAATTAACCTGACCAAATGGTCTTGTGACACAATCCCACCACAAGCAAGAACAGAATCTATTCTCTCAAGAACTGAAAATCAAAACAAAAGAAGGCCAAAATAATTTAAACAACAGAAAAAAAACAGTAAATGAACCACTCGGACACAATAATTTTCATATCGAGACGAAGAGCGATGAATGATTATAATAGAGGAATGATTACATCAACTCTTCCATGTCTCACTCAAGAACACACACAAGGAGAGAACTAGAAAACCCTAACTCTTGCATACAAATCTCTCTCTCAAGAGCATAAGCATTAGGAAACCTTAACACTCACACCCATTTCTCTTTTTCTCTCTCAAGTGCACTTCTCCCACTAGAGAGCATCTCTATTTATGGCCTCCACTAATGGGTTTACAAACACTTTATCCATTAGGTCACACCAACTCTCCACTAATGGGTTTACACACCATTTTACCCATTAGGTCACAACACCTCTCCACTAATGGATTATCATCTAACAAAGTCCACTTTGCCATTCTGTCTTAATCCAATCCGCTTCCTTTTGTGCAGCCTTGCCCATTTACCAAAATGCCACTCCTGCACCTTCCTGGAAGCTTCCTCATTTCTTGCCGCGTACGCCTCGTAACTACTTCGAGTCCTCGCCGTCTTCGACACATCTTGACCACTCTGACCTCGCAACTACGACAGTCTCAATAGCGGTCAGACGGTCGCCGAGGGTGGAGATGCTGCCAGATAGAGAGGAGAACTGCTCGGTGAGAGAGGTGACATGTCTGCTCATGGTGGCCATGTTATCTGTCATGGTAGTCATACTACCACTTAGACCCATGACCGCAGCATAGAGTTGAGCCATTGTCACGTCATCTCCTTGCTCCCCTGCTGCTGAGAGGAGGAAGCTCCTGGATGCGCACTAGGGCGCGGAGGCAAGGAGATTGGGGCATTCTCTCTTGGTTTGTAGACTTTATGCACACCTCCTCGGCCACCTCTGAATGGGCCGGTTTGATGAATAATCAATTTCATAATGTAGGGTGCATAATTGATTCTCCTTTGCCTGTCATTTTTCGAAGCCTCCATCTCTCTTATAATTAAATCAATCACATCAAATTTTGTGCTAGACATGATGTACTGAATAAGGTTCCAGGCATGTCCCCTGATGGCATTATAGTTGCCACTTTTAGGAAGAATTGTGTGATTGATGATTCTGTTGATCAGACTGGGGATGGGCATCAAACCATGAAGCCTGCCAGGCACAAATCTTTGATTCCTATCATATAATTCTGCACCCTGATGAAGAGGAATTGCAGGCTGTTCAAACACCTTTTCATAGGCACTGGAGACGGTGTTTAAGGCTGCTTCAAAATCTGCTTTGTTGGCGCTTACATACTGCTCTCCAGTCATCCATTCAAGATGCTGAAAGTTTGGAGAAATCCACAATGTAGCATAAAATTGGCGGATTACTTCCTCATTGTAATCCGACCTCAGGGTCACCAAGTGAAGGATGCCTGCACCCTGAAACATGCGCCAAGAGCCTGCAAACATATCCAGTCCATCGATAAGATCCCAGTCTGCGTATTTGTGATTTGCAAACTTGTTGTTCCGATATAGTTCCTCATACACTTGCTCCTGGAACTGTGTATAAAACAGTGGATTTGCAGTGTTCTTGGGGAGAACATATTGTCGACAGTGCCTGAGTATGGCATATTCATCGGCAGACATGCTGCGAATATCTCTCTGTTCACTGTCAAGTGGGGGCCTGTCCTCATCATCATCCTCTTTTTCTTCTGTTGCTTCTTGGACTTGACTTTAGAAGAGTTCATATATCTATCAGACTCAGTGTCGGAACCATTTGGAGTTCCATTGTCGCTGTCTCCTCCAGTCTGTTCGGGCAGCTCCTCATGCTCTGACTCAACAGGAGGTGAAACAGGAGCAGACGCTTGACGAGATGAACCTTGGCCTGGACTCCCGCTACTGCCATAGATCTTCCTTGCCACATCTCGGACTTTCTTCAAAGCATTTCTTGTCTTAGGAGCCATCTTGACAAAGAGGATGATTTGGAAGTCAAAGGAATGATAGAAAGTATGAAACTTAGATTGAAATTGAAGAACAACAATTTGCTGAAGTTCTAGGAAAATCGGTAGTACCGCAGTGTAATGTGCGGTAGTACCGGGCTGCGGTAGTACCGCTGAGCCTCACGGTATTACCGCATTGCGGTAGTTCTGGGGCAACTGCGGTATTACCGCCCCTCGAACGGTATTACCATTTTTCCTGAAGAGTTCTAGGGCAGATGTTGCTATTTCAAGTGATGTTTTTGTTGGATGTGTTCCAATAGAAAGATGTTAAATCATCTAACATCACCAAAACTAGTATTTTGCCCAAGAATCTATCAACAAAATTATCTACATTTCAAATTAAATCTAATTTCATAAAAGAGTTCAAAAGAGATGAAACTTGAGATTTTGATCTGAAATACCTCAAGCAATGGAGGAGTTGAACTCTTGTGAAACAGATTTGACCCCAAGAACTTTGAAAATCCCACTGAATTTGGAGATCAGGGTGGGATTAGAGTAGGGTTCTTGGGGGTGAGAGAGAGAAAGAGAGAGAGAGAGTTTCGGGTTGTTTGAAGTTATGAGGAGAGAGGGAACGGTTTTGGGAAGAAATAGGAGAGAGTCCCGGGAGAAACCACCCTCTTAATGAAACATCGGTAGTTCCACACTTCCAACGGTATTACCATCGTGCGGTAGTTCCGCACCTCTAGCGGTATTACTGCTTGGCGGTAGTTCCGCGCCAGGTGCGGTAGTACCACTTTGCGGTAGTACCGTAGTGACTATAGCGGTAGTACCGATATTTCTGGGACTTGCAGAGAGAGAGGTTGAATTTGAGATTCTTTGCAAATGATCCCTAGTTTTGCACTCAAAGAAGAATTATTCAGGATCATTATGCAATGAAGAACCTATTTGAAGACTAACAAAATAGTTTCTACGAATATACAAGATTTTAAAGGAAATCATTTGTAAATCAACACGTAAAATGTTCAAAAGACCTCAATGACACTCAAACACATGCAGCAAGGGCTCAAGCAATATTTGAGAAGTCTAAAACATTTAATTCATTTCTCAACTTGCAAAAACAGCTTTCATCTAATGGCTTGGTGAAAATATCCGCTAATTGGTCTTCGGTTTTTATGTGGCTAATTTCAATATCCCCTTTACTAATATGATCTCTCAAGAAATGGTGTCTAATATCTATATGCTTGATTCTTGAGTGTTGGACGGGGTTGTTGGCTATTTTCACGACACTTTCATTGTCATATAAAAGAGGTGTCTTATCAAATTTGATTCCATAATCCGTTAATGTTTGCCGCATCCACAATAATTGTGCACAACAACTTCCAGCGGAGATATATTCGGCTTCGGCGGTTGAAAGTGCTACAGAATTTTGCTTCTTTGAGGACCAAGATACTACAGATCTTCCTAACAATTGACAACTTCCCGAGGTGCTCTTTCTATCCACTTTACAACCCGCATAATCAGAATCCGAATATCCAATTAAATCAAATTTAGCACCTTTTGGAAACCCCAAACCTATACTAGATGAATGTTTTAAATATCTTAGAATTTTCTATACAGCCACTAAATGGCACTCTACTGGAGATGCTTGAAACCTTGCACACATGCACACACTAAACATAATATCGGGCCTAAATGTGGTAAGATAAAGTAAACTACCAATCGTGGATATATAAAGCTTTAAATCTACCGACTTACCTCCTTCATCTAAATCCAAATACCCGTTGGTTGCCATGGGAGTCTTAATAGGCTTTGCATCCTTCATACCAAACTTTTTGAGTAAAAATCTTGCATACTTGGTTTGGCTAATGAAAGTCCCATTCTTGAGTTGTTTGATTTGAAATCCAAGGAAATAGCTTAATTCACTTATCACGAACATCTCAAATTCTCTAGATATCATATCACCGAATTCTTTGCAAAAGTCTTGGTTAGTAGAACAAAAAATGATATCGTTAACATATATTTGGCATACAAAGAATTCATTATAAATAATTTTTGTAAATAATGTTGTATCAACTTTCCCGATTTTTAATCCTTTGGAGATTAGAAAATCTCGAAGACGCTCATACCATACCCTGGGAGCGTGTTTAAGTCCATATAGCGCCTTTAAGAGTTTATAAACATAATTTGGATTCTTAGAATCCTCAAATCCGGGAGATTGCTCAACAAATACAAGTTCGGTTATTTTTTCATTAAGAAACGCACTTTTAACATCCATTTGATAAATTTTAATAGCGAAGCATGATGCAAAAGCAAGCAAGATTCTAATTGACTCAAGTCTAGCTACGAGAGCAAAAGTTTCATCATAATCTAATCCCTCAACTTACGTATAACCTTGAGCAACTAATCTTGCTTTGTTTCTTACCATAATTTCATTTTCATCTTGTTTATTTTGGAAGACCCATTTTGTCCTAATCACATTGTGCTTCTTGGGCCTCTCCACCAAATTCCATACATCGTTTCTTGCAAAATTGTTTAGCTCCTCATGCATGGCATTAACCCAATCGGGATCCTCTAATGCATCACCTACCACCTTGGGTTCAATAGAGGAGACAAACGAGTAATGTTCACAAAAAGAAATGAGTCTAGATCGAGTTTGAACGCTCTTACTCATGTCACCCAATATTTGATCTATTAGATGATCCTTGTTTAATGCATTGTGTATTCTTAATGGTTGAGGTTGCTCTTCCTTATCTTCATCTTGAGCTTGAATGGTGCTTGGTGTAGATGAAGTGAGAGGTAGAACTTGAGTTGATGAAGGTGAATCACTTGAGTCCTCTTTGGCTTGATGCTCCCAATTTGCATGTTTTTCATAACCTTTCATAACCCCTCATCATCTATATCATCTAAATTTTCTTGCTCTTCTTGAGAGCCATTAGTCTCATCAAATTGTACTTCACATGATTATTCGATTATACCAGAATTTTTATTGAATACTCTATATACTTTGCTATTTGAAGAATAACCTAAAAGAAAACCTTCATCAGATCGACTATGAAATTTAGAGAGCCGAACATCTTTTCTTAGAATAAAGCATTTGCATCCAAATACTCTAAAATAAGAAATATTCGGTCTTCTTCCCATGATTAGTTCGTAAGAAGTATTTTTCAAGAGACGATGTAAATAAAGACGATTTATGGCATGACAAGCGGTATTGATTGCTTCCGTCCAAAAGACGTCGGAAGTGTTATACTCAGCAAGCATTGTCCTAGCCATCTCAATTAATGTACGATTTTTCCTCTCTACAACTCTATTTTGCTCCGGAGTGTAGGTGGCAGAAAACTCGTGCTTTATTCCAAGTTCTTCACAAAAATCCTCAATTTTTGTATTCTTGAACTCGGAACCATTGTCATTTCTAATTTTCTTTATTTTAAAATTAAATTCATTTTGGGCCCTTTTTGCAAAACTTTTGAAAATCTCAGGGGCATTACTTTTGTCATTGAAGAAGAAGACCCATGTATATCGGGAATAATCATCCACAATGACTAAATAATAGCTATTGCCCTCTAAACTCTTGTAGGTTGTTGGCCCAAACAAATCCATATGTAAGAGCTCTATTGGTCTAGATGTTGACATGATATTTTTGGACGGATGAGAATTAGCCACTTGTTTACAGGCTTGACAAGCGCTACAAAGCTTGTTTTTCTCAGATTTCACATCCTTCAAGCCAACAACTAAATCATTTTTAAAAAGCTTTTTAAGTTGAATCATGCCCACATGACCCAACCTTCTATGCCACAACCAACCGAAAGAGATTTTAGCTAATAAACAAGTTTTCAATCCGGAATCATTTGAATTAAAATATACTAAATAGAGATTTCCAAAATAAAAATCTTTGAAAACAATTTCATTATCCTTTTCTTTTGAAATTGATGCACCATCCTTTAAGAATGAGCAAATTAAGCTTAGATCACATAATTGAGCAATGGATAGCAAGTTAAAATTTAATGTTTTTACCAAAGAGACATTAGAAATGGAAAGGTCATTGGAGATGGCGATTTTATCCAAACCTAATACCTTTCCTTTGCTATTATCGCCGAATGTGATCTTTTCGTTGCTCCCATTTTCAAATGTGGTGAACATCTTCGGGTCTCCGGTCATGTGTTGAGTGCACCCACTATCAAGCACCCAATGTCGACCACTGGTCTTGTAGTTCACCTACAAAAGAAAATCAATTTCTTTTAGGTACCTAAATTTGTTTGGGTCCTTAGAGGTTAGAAACCAAGGCTTTGGACACCCAAATGACATTCTTTTTGGCACTCAAAATTGAAGTGCACACAAATTTTGCAATAATTTTACTATTGCTAGACTTCTTAAGCAAATAGCAAGAATCAAATAAATGAGTAGATGCAGTTTTTGTTTCTTAATTTTGCTTACCAATTGGTCTGACAAACCTTCTGATCGTTGTTGAGGGTTTCTTACTTTTCTTGGGCATATACCTAAGTCCCTCCTTATTGAATCAACATCTTTGCTCGCTCAATAATTTGTCAAGGGTGGCCTTACCCTTGAAGCATCTTTTTAAACTTTTGTTCAATGGATTAACTTGACCTTTTAATTTGCAATTTTCAACAACAAGTTCTTAATCACATAAATTAACAAAATTATTAATACTTGAACTACAAGACATAGCATTTAAATCATCACATGAAATAGAAGTATTAATTTTAGCATTTTTTTGTAGGCATATCGTCCATAATATCACAAGTAATTTCAATGCTAGATATAGATTTGCTTGATGTTTCTTGGAGAAGCAAGGCATGAGCTTCCATTAGCTCCTCATGAGACTCCTTAAGAGAGACATGCTCTCTTTTGAGCTCTTTGAATTTTGTTTTCTCTATTCCAAGAAATTCATTCAAGTCAATTAACATGTCCATTAATTCATCATATGAAGGCTCATCATCATTGTCACAAATTTTTTTCTTTTCTCTCTTAACCATGAGGCTTGTAGGAGTGGAGAATAGTGATGATGCCTCCTTGATGGCTGTGCCGATGGGTCCCTTCTTTTTGGAAGACTCATCCTCGCTTGAGTCGGAGTCGAAGTACTCCGCCTTGGAATCCCACTCACCAATGTGGGATTTGTTCTTGCCATCCTTGTGAAGCTTCTTGAATAGCTTCTTCTTACCGTGGTAGTTCTTCTTCTTTGATGACTTCTCCTTGTCATCTTTCTTTGTGGGGCATTGGGAAGTGATATGTCCTTTCTCATTGCACTCATAACAACGAATGTTGCTATAGCGCTTTTTGTAGTAAAAGGATCGTTCCTTCTTGCTTGATCCTTGTCCTCCACTTCGGTGTGGATACCTTCTCATGAATCTCTTCATTCTTCTCAAAATGAGAGCCATTTCCTCCTCGGAGTCATCTTCCTCATTCTCGGATTCTTCGCTTGATACCGCTTTGGTCTTGAAAGCGGTGATCTTCTTGTCCTTGGAGGAGGATTGCTCCAAAAGCTCCATCTTGTCATTTTTGTACAACTCATTGGTAATTAAATTACCCAAAAGTTCTGTTGGGGTCATCCTTGGTAAATCGGGTGAGTTTAGGAAAAAGGTTACCAACATCTCATATTTTTCCGGCAACGTCCTAAGCATTTTTCTCATAATATCAAGATTGGTTAGTGACGTGCCGAGGCCCTTGAACTCATCTACAATATTGTTCAAGCGAGAGTACATCTCATTGATACCCTCGTGAGGCAACATTGTAAATGTTTCATATTTGATCCGAAGCCGACGCAATTTGGCTTCCTTGACCGTGGATGTTCCCTCATGGATTTCCGAGAGGGTTGTCCAAATAGCATAAGCAGTTTCTAGGTTGCTCACCCTATTGAACTCATCCGCGTTCAATGCTCCAAATAATGCATTCATTGCTTGGGCATCTAAATGAGAATTACGCGTATCTTGATTCGTGGGGTGTAGTGAATCAAGCGGCATAACATAACCCTCATTTACTATTTTTCAAATGCACGGGCTCATGGCTTTAAGATAAATTAACATTCTAATTTTCCAATAAGAATAATTTGTGCCATCAAATTGTGGTGCCTTGCCTATTGTAATCCCCTCGTTAGCCATCCTTTTCTAGGATGAATGAGAGAGCAAACTCTGATACCACTTGTAGGATCAAGGATAACCGACTAAAGGAGGTGAATAGGAGATTTTTGAATTCTTGACTAAATTAAATAATTTATGACTAGATGATCATTTAGCAATAAATAGAGTGAAGAACAATCCGACACAATACAAGCAATCCTAGGCAATTGACAATAAGCAATAAGTGAACAAGAGCAATTTCTAAAATAGACAAGAAACAAGCACAATGTGACACTCGATGTTTTACCGTGGTATCGAAAACTTGCCAGTTCCCACTAATCTACGTTGAGATTAGCCCAAACTAATTGAACCGGCTCCACGAATTAAGCCGAAACACCTCGATCACTATTGGTAGCTCTTTCTCCACTCTGGAGATGGTGAGCTCCAACCACTTACAATTCGGCTCGAGCTTTTTCACAACCTTCCCGAAGAAGTCACCGGCAAACAACTTGCCGTCTAGGTGCCAGCAAGCACCAAGAGAATCGATCAACGATTTTACTTGATGACGCTTGAGTGCAATTGGATCACGCTAGAAATGAATAAAGGAATACGCGTAGGCTACGGAAGCAGAAAACAAAACTTTTCTACCGCGCACCCAAGAACATCATGCTAAGGAAGGATCATGGATCGTTACCACTTAGACGCGCAGCGCAGCGGAAGAAGAATTGGAAACCGATCCAATCTCGCGCGTCGAGGTAGTAGTGGAAGTAGCCGATCGTCCCGAACAGATCGCTCTCCACGCACGCCGATCAAGATCGCAACGAGCAGCGCCTCCACCGTATCCACACGCCCGGGTGAACGCCGATCGCGAGTGTACTAGCACTCGTGAGCGCTAGGGTTTGGCTCGGGAGGTGGCGGCTAGGGTTTTGCTAGATGTTAACAGCACACCTCCCTCCGCCTCGCCTCCATATATAGACCTCCTCACGTGGGCCTCGTGGACCGAGGCCCAATAGGAGTCTATTCGGATCTCTATCCGAATTGAGCCCATATCCGAATCATATTCGAATTAGTGTTCCAACCCGTTAAGCGTGCGACCACAGAGGTTCACGTATACTTGGTCGTGACCCGAAACGCCTTTCCGGTTACCATGTTAATAGCGGCCTCTAGTAAGACATATTAACCCCAAAGTATATGTAAAGATCATATCGGCTGAACTCGTAATGTTCTCTCATGTACGAATCCCTTTGCCTCACGATATAGATTGAGCTCAAGGCGAGACTGTGTCATCCTCTTAATAGCTCAATCACTCTCTCGATTCCGTGATGGATTATAAACTCGTGATTGACTCCTCAATCACCTTGGCATGGCCATGCACTTTCATAATCCATTACATCGAGGCCCAGAGATATCTCTCCCATAAGGAGGGGCAAATTCTATCTTGATCATTCACATCCCACTACATGTTTCATAGCAAACCCGAAGACTACTTTTATGACTACCCAGCCATTCACGGAGTAGTGATTAGTAGTCCCAAAATAAGCTACTACTCATGTTGGGAACCATGATGACCTCAAGTCTAAGGACTCTACATAAACACTACTTGAGACCAACTGATGACACATGGAATCTCTGCAGTTGTCTCATGGCAGTCTATCCAACATATGTTCACTAACACATGTCCATATTATTGATTTGGTATCACCATACCATGATCCATGAGACATGATCATCAATCAATACATATGCTGATCTTTGTCTTTGAATCATATTTGTTCCTCATATGATATACGATCAGGATCATTTAGAAATAGCAACATCTTAGTATTTAAGAGTCTCATGAATAAGTCACATACTCATTGATCAATAATGATGATGTCTATTCCAAGGAACAAAGTAATGTATCATAAACATAGTATGTGATATATACAACATCTCCATGTTGCCTCTAGGGCATATCACTAATGCCTCCCACTTGCACTAGAGTCAACCATGTAGGTATCTAATACCCATTGCCCTAGTGTGAGCCTCATGCTTTGGTCGGGAAGCGGCTTTGTCAACGGATCTGCAATGTTCAAACCGCTTGTACTTTGCATATCTTAACATCGCTCTCTCCACTATCTCGCGGATGAGATGAAATCGCCAGAAATGTGCTTGGACTTCAGTGCGATCTAGGCTCCTTGGCTTGTGCAATGGCCCCACTATTGTCACAAGAGAGGTCCATTGGGCTGGAGGCACTAGCCATCACACCAAGCTCGAAATAAATTTCTTGATCCAAACAATTCTTTGGCGCCTTCTGTCGCTATGTACTCGGCTTCGTTGTAGAATCAAGAACCGTCTGCTGCTTGGAACTCTTCCACTTACCGCACCGCCATTCAGCAGTAACACAAATCCAGATTGCGATCTAAAATCATCTTTGTCGGTTTGGAAGCTAGCATCGGTGTAACCATTTACAACGAGCTCTTCCTCACCTCCATAGACAAGGAACACATCTTTAGTTCTTCTCAAGTACTTCAAGATGTTCTTTACGGCAATCCAAATGACTTTCACCGATCCGATCGTATCTACTCGTAGCACTTAAAGCATATGAGACATCCGGGCGTGTACAAAGCATGGCATACATAATGGACCCAATAGCCAAGCATATGGAATCGTATTCATTTTATCCCGCTCATCGTGTACTAGGACACCGATTCTTGCTAAGATTTATACCATGTGACATAGGTAGAAAACCTTTCTTGGAATCATGCATATTGAACCTTTTCAACACTTTGTCAATGTACGATCTTGGCTTAATCCAATTAGCCTTTTGATCTATCTCTATAGATCTTGATGCCCAGAATATATGCTGCCTCTCCTAAGTCTTTCATAGAGAAACTATTTTTAATGAAGACTTAATGATTCGAAAGAAGGAATGTCATTTCCGATCGCAATATGTCATCCACATATAAGACCGTAAATACGAGTGCGCTCCCACTAGCCTTTTGTAAACACAAGGCTCTTCTTCGCTCTTGATGAAACCAAACCCTTTGATTACTTCATCAAAACGAATGTTCCAACTCCGAGATGCTCGCTTTAATCCATAAATGGATCTTTGAGCTTGCATATCTTTCCAATCGATTGCGGATCGACAAAACTCGTGGGCTGTGTCATGTACACATCCTCACTCGATTTCCATTAAGGAAAGCTGTTTTGACATCCATTTGCCATATTTCATAGTCGAAATATGCAGCAATCGCTAGAATGATCCGAATAGACTTTAGCATTGCGACGGGCGAAAAGTTTCATCATAATCAATACCTTGAATTTGTTTGAAACCTTTGGCCACCAATCGCGCTTTATAGATGTGAACATTTCCATCTATGTCTATCTTTTCTTGAAAACCCATTTGCATTCAATGGTTTTAACACCATCGTGGATCAACCAAGTTCCAAACTTGATTATCGTGCATGGATTCAATTTGGATCTCATGGCTTCAAGCCATTTCTCGTAGTCCGGTCCCACCATTGCTTCTTCATAGGTCTTAGGCTCATCGTTGTCTAACAACAATATGTCCCGTTGTTGAGTAGTCAAGAACATGTACCTCTCGGTGCACGACGTGACCTTTCCGACCTACGTCTTGCTTCGGGTTCTGAGGAGCTGAAACGTTATCGTGTGTTTCTTGAATTTCTTCAAGTTGCACTGTGCTCCCACTATCCCTTCTTGAGAGAAACTCTTTCTCTAAGAAGACACCATGCCAAGCGACAAACACTTTGCCTTCTCCTCGATTATAAAAGTAATATCCTTTGTTTCCTTAGGATACCCGATAAAGAAGCATTTATCGATTTAGGAGTGAGCTTATCAGATTGTAAACGCTTTACATAAGCCTCACATCCCCAAATCTTAAGAAAAGACAAGCTAGGACGTTGTCCCGTCCACATCTCATATGGTGTCTTTTCTACTGATTTTGATGGAACCTGCTTAGTGTGAACGCGGCTGTTTCAAGAGCGCACTTCAAAAAGACAACGGAAGATCACTTTGGCTCATCATGGAGCGCACCATATCTAATAAGGTGCGATTTCTCGCTCGATACCCCATTCCATTGAGGTGTTCTGGCGGAGTCAATTGTGGAACAATTCCACAATCCTTTAGATGATTGCCAAACTCATGGCTCAAATACTCGCCTCCACGATCGATCGTAGAAACTTGATTGTCTTGCCTAAATGATTTTGCACTTCATTTTGGAATTCTTTGAACTTTTCAAAGGATTCGGACTTATGCTTTATCGTAGATATACCCATATCTACTAAAGTCATCGATAAAAGTTATGAAGTAATCAAAACCACCTCTGTCGTTAAGCTCATTGGTCCACATACATCGCATGTACGAGTGCCAATAAGTCATTTGCCCGCTCACCTTGACCGGTGAAAGGTGCCTTTGTCATCTTGCCAAGTAAACAAGATTCGCATGTCTCTAATGATTCAAAATCAAATGAGTGCGAATACCATCTCTATGGAGCTTCGCATGCGTTTCTCATTTATGTGACCTAAGCGACGATGCCAAATAAACGTGGATTCAAATCATTCTGACGCTGCCTCTTTGCATTAATGTTATAGACCGTGATCCTTCAAGAGTAAGAACATATAACCCATTCACCAATGGAGTATGACAATAGAACATATCTTTGAAATAAAGAGAACAACCATTGTCCATAGATTTAAAGTCATAACCTTCGCTTGCAAACATGAAGCGAAATAATGTTCTTTGAAAGAGATGGAACACAATAACAATTATTCAATTCCAAAACTAATCCTCGAAGGTAAAGACAATGGCATGGTGCCAACAGCTACCGCAGCAACTTTTGCTCCATTGCCAACGCGAAGATCCACTTCGCTCCTCCTCAAACTTCTACTTCTTATTAGCCCCTCGCAACGATTTGCGATGTGAGCAACCGATCCGTATCAAATACCCAAGAATTAGTGGAAGAAGTAGCAAGATTGATTTCTATAACATTTATACCGGAGTGGAAGTCATACTTCCCTTCTTCTTCTCAAGATCCTCCAAGTACTTTGGGCGCCTTTTCCAATGTCCCGATTGCTTACAGTAGTAACAATCTGCATCGGATGAGCATCGCCTTTCTTGTCTTTCTTGGCCTTAGAACCGCGCGATCGCATCAGAGCTTTCTTTCTTTTGACCGCGATTCTCTTGACATAGGGCTTGCCCTTGCCTTTCTCGCATCATCATCACATGATTGCTGCTTTTCTTAATGCTTTCTCGGCAGATTTTAGCATCCCATGCAACTCACCCGGGTCTTGTCAAGATTGTTCATGTGAAAGTTCATTATGAATGGCTCAAAGCTCGGGGAGCGATCGGAGAATCACATCGAGCCAACTCTTGGCTAAGGGAAAACCAAGCTTTTCGGACTCTCAATGTAACCAATCATCTTAATCACATGAGGGTCGACGGATTCCCTTCGCAAGCTCGCACGCAAATAAGGACTTTGAAGTATTGAACCTCTCACCCTTGCTTGGTTCTCAAACATACCACGTAACCCCACAATGATATTGTAGGCATCTGTGTTCTCATATTGCTTCAAGCTCGAGAGGACATTGTGGCAAGCATGAGACAGCTCACATCAAGGCAATCATTCGCTTGCTTCTCATAAGCTCTCCGTGCAGCCATAGTAGCATTATCGTGCAAGTCTTGGGTAAGGAGACTCAAGGACATACTCCTTGCGCTCTTGCTTGAGAACAATTCTCAAGTTGCGATACCAATCCAAAAGTTTGTTCCATTGAGTTTTTCTTTCTCAAGAACAGATCGCAAATTAAAAGTAATCGGATGCGGCGTTAATGACATGATCTACAACACAAGAATATGCAAAGTTTAGCACTATGTTTATGTTCATCTTTTATTAAACTATTTAGCAAAAGACTCCCACTATGAGTTTTGCAACAAAAACTCCTCTAAGTTACATAGTGGGTAAAGATCCTCATTTCACTAATTCCTAGTGAGCTTTGGCATCACGGCTAGAAAACTAGTGACATGGGTAAGCAACACCTTGCTAATCACATCCCTATGTGACTCTACTTTGGGTGACATCGTATGCCTCGGCCCCAATCTATGCCCCAAGGTCCAAAACTATTTTGATAACCTTGTTAAGTAAACCAAATACTTCCGCATGTAGATGTCCGACATCTACCCCAAATGATGATGATAACCGATGGCACTCTACTTTGGTAGACCTACCATGCGGTGATCATTATCTTTGGTGCAGCATATGGAAGGGCATTAACACCTAATTTTAAGAGGATTCTATCCTATCAAAGCAACATATCACATATATCATTGCATAAGAATAAGATAGATAACATCATAGATAAACATATTTAACTGTGAAGTAGTATGGCCCAAAAATGGTGATATCCATCTCCAAGTAGGTGTAGACGATCTCCATCCTCCACATCACTCCTTTAGGCCACCATGCTTAAAAGCTTGTAACCTCAAAACTAGGCTACTACCTATAATAGCTAGAAATTGAAGATTACAAAGATAGATTCAAGCATTAAGGTCGACACGCAGGTCGTTAAATACAATATATACAGCTAACAATAGCTGAAATAATCATGACACGCAGGCCATGAACGAATGTTACATGCATCACATACATCTCATACATTCAAATAAGCTATAGGGCCATACTATTCACATCATTCTCTGCAAAAACAAGTTAGACGTAGAACCGCATTCTACCTAACGATGTGAACCCAAGACGCTATACAAGGGGGGGATACACACGGCGGTCCCGCTGGCGGTCGTGGCGGGGTCGAGGGGGAGCGCGCATGGGTTCGTGGCGCGCCAAAACCTCACAGAATTACATAGATCGCATCTATGAAATCGCTATGAAAATCTTATCGAGCCGATCAAATCAACCCAAATCCGAGCCATTCAAAATGTCTCAATTTTCATTAGATCAATCATATTGATCATCGCGATCGGTATACTTGAGGAGACCACAACACAAGACCTCGATCTGTTGACTCGATCCATCGATTGCGCGCAGCTAGCCCCGATGGTGATTCCAACCGGTAGGGGCAAGTCGCACAGACATCAAAGAAGGAGCACGAACTAATCTTTTTGGCCTTATGATGCTATCAACTCATACCTATTTCAACCCCTTATGACCGATTGATCTCATCAACCCGTGCTACCTGATTTAGACTGTAATAGATCCAATCTACTACTATCGCATATCAACATATGCGCTGATCCAGATTGCAAACTAAGCAAGATGGCTCTGATACCACTAAAGGAATACGCGTAGGCTACGGAAGCAGAAAACAAAACTTTTCTACCGCGCACCCAAGAACATCATGCTAAGGAAGGATCATGGATCGTTACCACTTAGACGCGCAGCGCAGTGAAGAAGAATTGAAACCGATCCAATCTCGCGCCGAGGTAGTAGTGGAAGTAGCCGATCGTCCCGAACAGATCGTCTCCTCCACGCACGCCGATCAAGATCGCAACGAGCAGCGCCTCCACCGTATCCACACGTCCGGGCCGAACGCCGATCGCGAGTGTACTAGCACTCGTGAGCGCCTAGGGTTTGGCTCGGGAGGTGGCGGCTAGGGTTTTGCTAGATGTTAACAGCACACCTCCCTCCGCCCGCCTCCATATATAGACCTCCTCACGTGGGCCTCGTGGACCGAGGCCCAATAGGAGTCTATTCGGATCTCTATCCGAATTGAGCCCATATCCGAATCATATTCGAATTAGTGTTCCAACCCGTTAAGCGTGCGACCACAGAGGTTCACGATACTTGGTCGTGACCCGAAACGCCTTTCGGTTACCATGTTAATAGCGCCTCTAGTAAGACATATTAACCCCAAAGTATATGTAAAGATCATATCACGAACTCGTAATGTTCTCTCATGTACGAATCCCTTTGCCTCACGATATAGATTGAGCTCAAGGCGAGACTGTGTCATCCTCTTAATAGCTCAATCACTCTCTCGATTCCGTGATGGATTATAAACTCGTGATTGACTCCTCAATCACCTTGGCATGGCCATGCACTTTCATAATCCATTACATCGAGGCCCAGAGATATCTCTCCCATAAGGAGGGGCAAATTCTATCTTGATCATTCACATCCCACTACATGTTTCATAGCAAACCCGAAGACTACTTTTATGACTACCCAGTTACGGAGTAGTGATTAGTAGTCCCAAAATAAGCTACTACTCATGTTGGGAACCATGATGACCTCAAGTCTAAGGACTCTACATAAACACTACTTGAGACCAACTCGATGACACATGGAATCTCTGCAGTTGTCTCATGGCAGGTCTATCCAACATATGTTCACTAACACATGTCCATATTATTGATTTGGTATCACCATACCATGATCCATGAGACATGATCATCAATCAATACATATGCTGATCTTTGTCTTTGAATCATATTTGTTCCTCATATGATATACGACCAGGGATCATTTAGAAATAGCAACATCTTAGTATTTAAGAGTCTCATGAATAAGTCACATACTCATTGATCAATAATGATGATGTCTATTCCAAGGAACAAAGTAATGTATCATAAACATAGTATGTGATATATACAACATCTCCATGTTGCCTCTAGGGCATATCACTAACAATGAATGCACTGAAAAACGCTCCACAAACTCAAAATGAATGCTCAAGAGAGAAATGAGGGTGGAGTAAATTCTCAAGGGCTCAAATGAGTTCAATAAAACTTCAGCAAGCAGCCCAAGTGCAGATGGGGGGGGGGGTATTTATACCCTCACCAACCAAAATTAGCCGTTATCAAAAATTAATGCTAAAAATCAGGGAAATCGAAACTACCGCCGTGCAGAATGCTAAAAATTAATGCTAAAAATCAGGGACCTCATTCGGAAAGACCACCGTGATGGTCATTCGGCTCTCTGGTCTTTTTGATACTCCTTTGCTATGCTTCGTTACCCCAATTTTTGGAGCTTAAGACCCATTCAACGACATCTATGGCGACGACAATGACTGTGCGGATGCCATCTCTCTTATAAGAAAAATTAATTATAGTGAGCTATGAGTGTAAACAAAGTGAATCACAGAGGACTGTTATTGAGAAATAAGAACATCCGACGATATATACTATTGCTACAAGGTCTGTTTGGAACACTCTAGTATGAAGCTAATGACACATACTAGTGTCTCAGGTTATATAAAGTTAGTTATGGCTGCAATCTATTCCTCCTCATCATGCTGCGTGCTGTTACTGCCTTAGGTGTAAAATAACCTTTGGGCTGCCGCGGCATTACAAAGATTGTTTTACACATAAGACAACAATTCTTTTACACATAAGACAACAATGAAGCACAACTCGCAAAATGGTGAGGAGGAAGAAATAGTGGCCATAACTTATTTTATAGAATTTGATACACTAGAGTGTGTGATTTGCTTTATGCCCTTTAAAGGTCTCTTTGGCATATATTATCGCTACAAGGTATCTTTAGAACACTAACATGCCATTCCAAATAAATTTTATAGCAATAACACGACCTTCCCTTAATGTTGTCTCTAAGAATTCTCACTCACTTAGAAACAATTGCTCCAATAATTTATCTTTAAATTCATCCCCTAACTATTTTTTAATATTTTCACCACAACATGTATTTCTCAACAATTATAAGACGAACATTAAAGCACCATACAGTTGGACTTAAAAGGGCATGAAGCAAATTAATTTGCATAATGCTCTTCAAAACCTAACTGTACAGTGATGTAATGTTCCTCTTATACAACTACTATTCCGAGTCACGTTGTTTCATGCCTGGTTTTGCTTGACTAAGGAGAGCATGGACCACCGGAGACCCAGAAGGCCGACCGTGAGGACCACAAGGCGATTGTAATGCATTGAACGTCTTTACGGCATCCCTAGGAGTATTTAGCAGAATCGTAGAGTTTCTTGACTTTTCAATGGATCGCAGGAGGTGGGAATAAAATTATAGAATTGTCTAAAGTGGAAGAAATAAATAAATTAATTAAAAATCAAGTTTTGGACTGCCTAGAGAGGTGGGCTAACCACTTTGGGTCAGCCAGCCCAAAAGGGGCCCAAGCCACTTCCTTTTCTTACCCCAAACCCTAGCCAAGCCCCCTCCCACTCCCTTGGCCGCCCCCACCCCCTCTTGGATGTCCCTCCCTGCCCTGTCTCTCTCCTCATGGCTGCCATGGCTGAAAAGAAAGGAAGAAAAGGAAGAAGGGAAGAAAGGGAGGAAGAGAAGGGAGGAGGGAAGAAAAGAGGAAGAAGAAGAAAGAAGAGGGGCGATCTTGAGAGATCACCTAGGTAGCTTCGCTCCTGACCGTGCATGAGCACCTCGCTTCATCGGTAGAGGCAAGTAAACGTAGCAGATGTGCTACCGTTTAACTCGTTAATCATTCTACATTCACACTAGTTAATCCTCTTAATTTGAGATGCTATGCCATTGTTACACGCTTCCTTAATGCTATCTATATGGTAGCAACTTAGCAATCAATTGGTTATGCCTTGATGGATTAATTGTGGTTATGTGGTATAGTTCTTAATGAAACAAATATGGTTATGGGGTAGTATTCCTTACGAGAATATTGTAGTCTTGATGGTAGTATTCTTAATAAAAATATTATGGTCATAGTGGTAGTATTATTAATGAATATATCGTGGTCTATGTGGTAGTGCTCCCCTTGAATAGATTGATTTTGATCTTAGTGAACCGAATGTGGATTATGTGGTAATGTCCTTATTGAATCATATGTGGATTATGAGGTGGTATTCATGATGAATATGTTACTGATCTTTGCGGTTAAATTCTTATGAATCATGTTTATCATATAATTCATATCATGATATGTCATTTACATCGTGGATATCGCCGCACATTACCGTGACCGTACCAGTACAGCATCGTACATTGCCCTAGTATGATGTACACTCTTACCTTGTTGTGTAAGGGTGCAGTGGATCATATGCATTTACATTGTGGATAGATTATTTGCATACTTATGTAATATATTGTGGTTGAATTATTCACAAATAAGTACAACTTCTTAGCTTTTTATGTGAAATTGACTCATGAGAGTCACTTGTGGTATGAGGAATGGCTGTGATCGTGGAGTGGGGTTCACCCCTCGTAGTATGGTAAGGGTTGTGGTTGTGGCATGAGATTTTCCTCTTGTGGTAACTGTTGTTAGCGGATATGGTTGTGAGATATAGTAAAGTTAATGAGGTAAAATATGTTAATGTTATACTGATATTGGTAGTAGTAGTGGTTGAGGATATGAAGTAGTCAAACGAGATTTATTTGCTAATGATTTACTGTTGTGGGTAGTGGTTTGGGTTGATGATTTAAATGTGGTCAATGTGGAAAATAAATGTTGATGCTTAAAATATTGTAGTTCGATTAGCTTGTTAAACAGTTTGCTTGTTAAGATTTTTATCTCACTTTTGTTTTTCTCTCCTTTCTAGGTGATTCTTGAGCATGCATAGGAAGGGTAGAGCGGCACAACACTATCACACACCATTTTATGATTTATGCTATAATAAATATGTGGAGTCTCTAGTTATTCATGTTTGTTCCTCATCGTTAATCATCTTTAATTAATAATGCTAGACTGTGGTTCACTCTAATTGGTTAAAATTGTTAGTGGTTGTTCCTATTTAATATTTACCTTCACCTTCTGTTTCGTTATGCTTTTGCTTAGCTTATGATGTTTTAGAAGTTGTTGCCAATTTATTTTATCTTATAAATTGGCTAATTGTGGAGTTGTTTAGTGGCATTCCAGGGTAATGTGGGTCCTGGGGTGTTACAGTTGGTATCAGTATGAGTGTTATGTCTGTGGTAATTAAATTATTAAATTGACACATTGGTGCACAGTAGGATGGGATGGGTCAAGCATTGCATTTATACTTTTAACATGTTGTATTGTTGATTTATGTTATGAGATAATCTTGTATGATTATGATTTACTTCTATGACTGTTATGAGTGAGGATAGTCAATGATAAGAGGTAGAGGTTGTAGTTGTTGCCTTCAGCATTATCAGTTTATACCATCGTTTGTGGTGTGGGGATAGTGATGCAGTTACCTCGGGTAACTTAATTACAGATATTGTGGGTGAGTTTATTAGAAAGGCTATTATCTTTCTTAAGTTGATTTTGGCTAATTCTTGGCCTAGTGCAGTTATTGGATTTCTCTTGGGTTGGCAGTTCATTGCATTTGTTGGGTGTGAATAGGCCTCTAATTGTTCTTGAGACAAATATTGTTTCTTTTTGATTGATGACTTGCTTTTGGTGCTCGTGAAAGTTATTAATTGGCGAGATTGGTATTTTTCATGTTGTTTCTATATTTCTTACTAGAAAAAATGGCTCATTAATTCGTTTGATATTTTGAAAAGGAATCAAAGCTTTATATTGGAAGTTCGTTGACTTGTGGAAGCTTTGGCTCTATACGTTTCTTTTGAGTTATTTCGACTATTGAAGTTTGATTCCTCTCTTTTTTAAAAGGAAGTGTTAAAACCCTTTGTGATGTTTTGTTGTATCTAAGTATGAGGTGGCAATTATATAAATAATTGATAAGTTATGAATTATCAAGTTGAGATGTTAGTGTGGTGCATAATTAATTTCTACCAACATTCTTAGAAATGAAGTTGATTAATATGATGTTGTCCTGTTGTAGTTTCTTGAAAAATTGTGGGTAAGTATTTGTCGATATATGTTTAGAAATCATACAGTTATTGAGGAATATGAAAAAAAATTAGTTTGATTATTGTGGTTGTTTAAATTTCTAACTTATTGGGTAGATTGGATTATTTGGTCTGAAGTAATTAATCTAACCATTTGGGATGGTTAAGTAAGAAAGTGTTGGAATATTGCCTTAGGGCCTGTTCTTTGCGGCTTCTAAAAGCCACTTTTGACTTTTGCTACAGTAACTAGTTTTTAAACGGAGTATTTTTTTAAGATAGAGTCTACAAGTTAATTATAGTACACGTTAAAAAATTAATATCTGTATCATCAAAAATCGCAAGCGAGTATCTCTCATTCCGCAATATCTATCGCAAACAGCCAAAAAGCCATCAGCTGTAGCCAAAAGCTATCAGTCGCAGCCAAAAAGAACAGACCCATAGTAATATTAACATTTAATATATCCTCTCTTTACATACTTGATGAGTATGTACAACTGCTAGATTCATCTATCTTCTGCCATGCTAAATTGCTAAAACTTGTATAAAAAACTAGATGAAGGTTGATGTATTGACTTGTAAAATCTTGTCTTATAAAGCTTATATTATTGTAGTTTAAAGTTGTTTCGTTCTAATTTCTGAACGTAAGGTGGAATGTTGAATCTATACTCATAATTATTTTTGTGATTGCAAAATAGAGGAAGTATCATGAATGTTACCATGATAAAAATAATAATCAATTATCAACTGTTGTGACTAGAGTGCAATTAATTTTTGCTAAATTAAAGTTGAGCATTAGTAAGAATTAAATGTATGAAATCTAATAAGAGATTTATACTAGTATGTTTTGTGAGGTTGTCATGTTCTAGTATCATCTTGTTAAAGAATTTTGTTTCAATATTATGGCTTGTGCACTAGTCTTTTCCTAGGTTAAGTAGTTGGAATCTTATTTAGATAATAAAAACATGATTAAGTGATTTATGGTGTTCCTTTTGAAAAAATATGAAGGGGTAAGCGGATATGATGATTCTTGTTAAGAGTGTTTTGCCTTGTTGTTAGTACAATTGGCAGTATGCGGTTGTGATGATAATGTTGAATGTATTATAAATAAAGGAATTTGATAGTTCCGTGACACTAATTGAATTAAAAGGATTTGAGATTTGCGGTCGGGATCTTTTGAATATCATGACTTATGTGGTAGTTGAAATTATTTTGAGTAAAGCGACGTGTTGAATGATTGTATTGGTTTTTAACGAAATCATGTGTTGTGGTCTTCAAACCTCTTTTTGTTGGAATTGGCAGGATGCTGTAATCGAAGAAAATTATTTCTTGTTAAAAGAAAGAAAGTACTAGAAGTATTTGAGGTACGGGTGACCTCATCTTTTGTCTTCCAACTTCATTGCCATTCATGTTTACCTTGGTCGTATGACTGCTGTGAATAGTAGCGGTTTCTAATGTGCTGAAATTTAATTCTTCTTACCTCTTCTTCTAAGAAAAGGGTAACCGATTTGAGTTGTGAAGCCTTTTATGCTGTGTGACGACAACTGGATAGTGGTAGTCTAGTAGATGATTTTGTGGAAACCTTAAATATCATGATGTTTGAGGTGCATTGGATGATATACTATTTTCTTGGAATAATCCTTGGAAAGGGTTTGATTTAAATAGGATGTTTGGCTCAGAGCCAAATGATTTGTTGTTGTTAAGGATTGAGTATATTTGAATTGTGAGAATTTTAGGGATTTCACCTGAGGATTTTCCTATCTCTATGTGAGAAGTTGTTGTAAGAGTCTTGAAGGTTGAGTTTGGGTTTTGCATTTGTTATGTTAGAATCTTGGAGGCATAGTGTTTCTATGTAGGAATAGTGGAACAGAGTGGTTTTCAAATAGTGTGATGATCGTGGATAGCACCCTTGAGATGCAGTAAATGAGTATGTACGGGTGTGATGTGAATATTGGAATTGTTATCCTTAAGGGATTGACGTTTATTAGGAATTATCTGTCAAAATAATTTCATTGGTTGAGGCCTTGGCTAGAGTATGTTTTGTGGGGGGGGGGGTAGTGAGTCTCACTATAAGGGTGTAGATGATGTACTCAGTTTGAGCTCATTGTTGAGGTTGCCAACTTAAGATAAATGAGTTGATGTGTTGGGCGATGATTTAGAAATCCTTGGTTCAAGGAAGTTAAATTATTAAATGAAATAGATTGGAAAATTATTGTTATCTCGAGTAGTGAAATGCTCTCATGATTCTTGTTTAGGCTATGTGTTAATGGCAGTGGTTATCTGCAAGTTGAGTTGTTTTATGTTGAGGCGTACTCTTTTTCAGTTGGAAAAAGAAAAATGATTGTTTTGGTCATTCGAGTGATTTTTCAATCTTGGTTTATGTAGTGTTTTTTTCTCTAATTGTCTACTTGGAAAGTAGAAAAGGTTTCGTGATGAATCCTTTGATTTTGCATCGTGGTCCTTTGAAGGAAAGTTGGTTGCGAGTGGGTTGCTTGAGAGTATTTTATTTTCAGTTGGGTTTTCTTTGTAAAAGATTTTGGTCGTTCTTCGAGTAGAATGACATGAGTGGAATTCATGATCAAATTCTTTTAAATGTGTATAATGTATTATCCCATTATAATAAATAGAGAAAAATATTTTGAGAAGGAGGATGGATTTAGGAAGTGGTTTAATAGTTGTTGTAGGCAATTTTGCAAAGAACGGCAGAACCGATTGGCCGCTCAGAACCGGTAGAAGAGTTATACGGATGTTCGGCGTCGACCAGTGCGTATCTTGGACTCGTCACAGCGGGTCACGAGGGAGAGGATCCTCAAGTACGTGAAGATCCTCTGGATGAATCAGTTCGAGCGGGAGGCGACGTGGGAGCTTGAAGGTCAGATGTAGAGGAAGAACGCACGCTCTTTGAGGTAGGAGAGTACTCGTAGTTGTTGTTTCCTTGTGGTTGTTCTCTCGTTGTTGTTCTTTTGTCTCGTGGGTTGAGGAGTTAGATTCGGGGACGAATCCTTTTTAGGAGGGGAGAATGTAATGTCCTGAACGTCTTTACAGCATCCCTAGGAGTATTTAGCGGAATCGCGGAGTTTTTCAATTTTTCGGTGGATCGCGGGAGGCGACAATTAAATTATAGAATTGTATAAAGTGGAAGAAATAAATAAATTAATTAAAAATTAAGTATTGGATTGCCTAGGCTAGCCACTTTGGGTCAGCCAGCCCAGAAGGGGCCCAAGCCACTCCCTTTTCTTCCCCTAAACCCTAGCCAAGCCCCTTCCCACCCCCTTGGCCGTCCCCACCCCCTCTTGGACGTCCCTGCCTGCCCTCTCTCACTCCCCATGGCCATGTCTGTAAAGAAAGAAAGAAAAGGAAGAAGGGAAGAAAGGGAGGAAGAGAAGGGAGAAGGAGGGAAGAAAAGAGGAAGAAGAAAGAAGAGGGGTGATCTTGAGGGATCACGTAGGTGGCTTCGCTCCTGACTGTGCATGAGCGCCTCGCTTCATCGGTAGAGGCAAGTAAACGTAGCTGATGTGCTACCATTTAACTTGTTAATCATTCTACATTCACACTAGTTAATCCTCTTAATTTGAGATGCTATGCCATTGTTACATGCTTCCTTAATGTTGTCTATGTGGTAGCAACTTAGCAATCAATTGGTTATGTTTTGATGGATTAATTGTGGTTATGTGGTATAGTTCTTAATGAAACAAATATGGTAATGGGGTAGTATTCCTTACGAGAATATTGTGATCTTGGTGGTAGTATTCTTAATGAATATATTGTGGTCGTAGTGGTAGTATTATTAATAAATATATCGTGGTCTATGTGGTTGTGTTCCCCTTGAATAGATTGATTTTGATCTTAGTGGACCGAATGTGGATTATGTGGTAGTGTCCTTATTGAATCGTATATGGATTATGTGGTGGTATTCATGGTGAATATGTTAGTGATCTTTGCGGTTAAATTCGTATGAATCATGTTTATCATATAATTCATATCATGACATGTCATTTGCATCGTGGATGTCGCCGCACGTAGCCGCGACCATACCGGTATAGCATCATATATTACCGTTGTACGATGCACATTCTTTCCTTGTTGGGTAATAGTGTAGATGATCATATACTTTCATATGTATTTACATTGTGGATAGATCATTTGCATACTTATACAATGTATTGTGGTTGAATTATTCGCAAACAAATGCAACTTCTTAGATTTTTGTGTGGAATTGGCTCGTAAGAATCACTTGTGGTATAAGGAATGTGGCTGTGGTCATGGAGTGGGGTTTACCCCTCATGGTATGGTGGGGGTTGAGGTTGTGGCATGATGTTTTCCTCTTGTGGTAACTATTGTTAGCAGATGTGGTTGTGGGATATAGTAAAGTTAGTGAGGTAAAATATGTTAGTGTTATACTGATATTGGTATTAGTAGTGGTTGAGGATATGAAGTAGTCAAACGATATTTGTTTGCTAATGATTACTGTTGTGGTTAGTGGTTTGGGTTGAGGATTTAAATGTAGTCAATGTGAAAAATAAATGTTGATGCTTAAAACATTGTAGTTTGATTAGCTTGTTAAAAAGTTTACTTGCTGAGATTTTTAACTCACTTTTGTTTTTCCGCCTTTTCTAGGTGATTTTTGAGCATGCATGGGAAAGGTAGAGCGGCACAACACTATCACACACCATTTCATGATCCCAGGTTAATTGTCGGGACCCAGAACAACAACTCCAAGTCTCTCTGTCTAAAATCGCACTATCCCAGGAAAAGTTAGTGCACACAGAGTCAACAGTAATGTATATCATGCAAAAATCACCACAAAATATCATTAAACGAAGGTACGACCTTATGACCAAGTCTTACAATAATGTGGCACAAGGCCAACAAAAAAATAAAAGCAGAGAAAAACATTAAAGGTAGCAGATCAGCCCATCCAGCCTCCCACAAGCGAATGACTGTAAGACACATCCTACTCGCTGAAGTAGTCCTCACCATAGTAGTCACCGTCGAAGTTTGGCAACAGATTTTAGGAAGGTGAGCACATAAAGTACTCCCAAGGTAAGCACATGAAGTGTTTGCGCAAGTTACACCAGGAATTTAACAGAGCTCATGCAAGCATAAGGATTGACAAAAGGAGGCTTAACAAGTTATTTGTGCGAAAAGCAGTACTTGAATTTTTAATATAACCATGTAAGTATGAAAGCTGAAATTTTATACAATAGATAGAAAGAGTAATTTAACAAAATAATATCGTTAGTGCAGGCTCCGACCTACATTAACCTAACCACGGGAATCCACCTGGAATATTACTAAAAACCACTGTTGATAAAGCCAAGTTTTATAAAATCAAGTCTAATCTGTGAAGACTCTACTCAGCATGTTCATGATAGTGAACACGGCTATCCAGGATAGGTTTTAACTCTGCAGAGGTGTACAACTTTACCCACAATACATTCCCTCTCACTTGAGCCACGCGATAAACATACTGCATTAGGTGTGTGGCGGAGAGTTCATGACAAGGCTGTTTCGATGATCCATAGCCAAAATCATAACGCCGCCACTAAGGTTTCACCACAACTCGAATCCATGAGTTAGAGCCCCCTCTGGTGCCATGTGAGACTTCTCGTGGCCTACGCCACGCTCACATTCAGCCTATAGTGAAATTATATTTGGAACTTCACAAATTACTTAGCCAGATCTGTCCCATACCGGACTTGTGGTAGTACGAAGTGACTTCGTAAAATGATTCACAGAAACGGTCCTTAAGTTTATTTAGGCTCAACCACATGCCCACATGCACGACAGTGAACCAGGTGTCACCAAACACAAGGCATGCCGGCACCCACCTCCTAACCATTAGCCTAAGTCCAAAACATAAGTTTGTATTTTCATTTTTAAACCATTTCATAAACTATCCTTGACTTGCCGAAGTCAAGAACTCATTTCTAAAGTCTGTCATTTCATGTGAAAGAATTGTTCCTACCTAAAATTATACTAAGCCAGGCTAAGCATTTTTATAAAATTTCTAGTCAATACTATAACACTAACTAGTTTTCAGCTAGGGTGATAAGGTAGATGGATTCGGGATTCAAATGGGCTATAATCAAAGGATCAGGGGCATAACTAAAGTTTAAACTGAATTTAAATTAAGTTTGAATAGAAGTACGCATGCATATGCAGTAAAACAACATAAATAAATTTGAAATATTAGGTTCAACATGATCAAAGGTGTAACTTGCCTTGCTCGAAGTCCTACTGAGAATCGTCGAAGTTGAACTCTCCGGAATCGTCAAAATCTAACGTAAAGAGCCAATTCAAAAGAAAATTAAAAAAAATCAAATAAATTCAAAATTTCAAAAGGATACTAGAAATGGATAGAGCATGATTTTAGAAAAATTTAAAAATTTGAACAGGTCATTTTGGAGTTAAAATGAAAAAGTCATAGCCCTCCAAAGTTTTAATACAATTAAAAAGAAAATACCAAATTTCTGGAATTATTTTTAAACCGAAAAGTATTTATGACATCAGCATGAATTATCTTTCTAAAGGAAATAACAGATTATGACGTCAGCTTAGGAATTTAATTTTGGTCGATTTATTTTTATACAGAAAATCGGTTTTATTGCGTCATCGTGACGTTAGCCCTGATAATTAAATAATCGGAGTGAGGCTGACATGTGGGCCCAGTTCACGGTGGACCGAGTCCATGGACCCGAGGTGACAGGTGGCGCGCGGGCCTGATGGGCGCGTGAGGTGGCGCTGGCGTGGCTGCCCGAGGCCGAGGTGGCTTCCGGGTGGCGGCCACGTCGGCTGCCATATCGGCCCGTCGAGCTGACGTGCCATGCCGGCCGGTGGAGGCGGCGCGGGGACCGAGGGTCGCTAGCGTTCTGGCGGGTGGCGGCGCTGGCCAAGGGGTGCAAAAGATAGAGGTGAGCATGGGGAGTGCATCGGTACCTGACGCGGATCCCGAGGATGGCTGGAGAGGGTGAACGGCGGGAAGGGGCAGCAGCCGGAGGAGGGTTCACAGCGGCGGAGGAGGTCCGGTGGTGCAACGTGTCAGGGAAGAGGTCGTCGGGGATCGCCGGGGCACGAGAAACGTCGGAGAGGCGTCGGTGAGGCTCGGGGAGGCTTAAGGCGGTGGCGATTGCTCGCCGGAGTTGTCGAAGCCGCGGAGAGGGAAAAGAGCACAGGGAGGTTCTCGGGGCTTGATCGCTCGAATTGAGTAGAGAGGGGGAGGCCGTGTGGGTAGACGGTCCTCGGGGTGTGCTTTTTATAGGCGGGGAGAGGTAGTAACGGCCGCGTACAACTCGCCGGTTTTTGGAAACGGTTGGGAGCTTAATGCGACGACGCACAGGGCGTAATTGGGGCTAATTATGCCTTACACGGATGCGGGGAGGTGGCAATTTGAATTTGCAGTGGTGCGGGAGAGTAATTGGCTAAGAAACCGAAGCTTTTAAAGCTTCGATTTTCTGTTTAATGGCGGCGGCAGCGGTGGAGATTGCGCGGGGAAGAAGGAAAGGGGGCGGGTAAGATGGATCTGACAGGTGGGGCCCACCGGTCAGCGAGAGAAAACGAAAGGAAGGGGGAGAGGCAACGATCGGATTTGTGACAGGTGGCAAGGGAGGGTGATTGGGGCCGCCGGATCTGGGACGAACCGTTAAGTGAAAGGGAACGATCGAGATTCAATCCGGAAACGGAGGTTAGATCTGAAGCGATCGAGTGCTTTAAGTGACAGGGAATGGCTGAGATTGAAATCGGCAACAGGGGACGGTGCGGATCATGCCACGTGCCGGGCGAAGGGGAGAGAGGAGCTGCGAAGCGGTAAGTGACTACGGTTGGCTGAGATTGAATTGGGCGAGGTGGTGGCCGGCCGATGCGTGACACTTGTCAGCCAGGGAGGGAAGGAAGGCGGGGCGGGAGTTAAAAAGGGATCGGACGGCTGAGGTTGGCTCTGGTGGCGGGGATCGCTCGATGCTTGACACTTGGCAGCCCGAGGGAGGGTTTTGGATTTTTATTTTCTTTTTTAGTTTCAGAAATGGTTTGAAGGCTTTAAAATACTCAGAAAAATACCAAATAAATTTTAAAAATTCCAGGAAAATTCAGAGAACCTTCTGGAGCTAATTTAAACTTAATAAAAATATTTTCAACCCATTTTGATAATTGATTTTTACAAAAACACAAATTGACTTTAAAGGGAGGGTTTTAAATCTTTATAATTTCCTGAAAATTAATGTAATTACAGATTTGACTTTAGGATAATGAAATACATTTATGTTGACTTTCATGAAAGGTAATAAATTCATTTTGGCCTTTGTAAAATAAAAATTTTAATTTTCTCAATTCAGGTCTTGCAATAAAATCCAGGAAACTTCAACAACTTCTTGAAAACACTTTAATAAAGGAATAAAATTTTTGGGATGTTATATTAATGTGGGTCTTGGGGTGTTACAGCGACATCTTGAGCAACGATAAGGGACAATCCCCACATCCAACAACCTTACCACTTTTAGCCTAACACAAGTTGGACCACCTTCCATCCCACATCCATTTTTCTATTCCTTTTTAGGTTTCATATAAAAAAACATTAACAGATATGGAAGGTTGTAACACACATGAGGGAAAAAAGTGGGATTTAGGATCCATACCTTTGGGTGGAGAGACAACAGAGAGGAGAGAACTCATGATCGTACATTAACAAATGTGGACAGACCTATCACATATGACATTAAGAAGTATGATTTGGGGTCTATACCTTTAGGAGGAGAGGTGGCTTCGGGTGGAGAGGCAGCGTCGGGAGGAGAGGTGGTGGGGAAGGAGAGGATGGAGACATCGGGTTCTGCGGTGGTGAAGGTACCAGAGGTGGGGACGAGGAGACGAAGGGGTGTGCGAGTGTGGAGTAAGAGCGCATAACCTAGCAGAGCCCTATTTGTAGAAGAAATATCACAAATAGTTCCATAATAGAATTGACTATGATATGCTACATGTCATAGACGATTTTATAATGGAAGCATCTGTGATATGCTACCATACTATAAATGGTTTTATTATGGAACTGTCTGCGATGTGGTCTATTTCATTGATGGTTCTATTATGAAACTGTATGTGATATCGTATCACAGATAGTTTGTTTCACTAAACCACATGTGATAATTCCTTCTCTATGTAAACAAATTCATTGTTAGCTAGCCTTAGGAAATGCTAGCTATGCCCTATGAAAAAAAAGCAAAGTATATACAATAACAGATATATTTATTTCTTAATTATTGAATCAATTATAATGGAATAATTCCTTAATTACATGCCAAGTTTCTTATAATTATATTGCAATAATTTTTAAATAGTCTTTCACCGTGTGGGATCATTACACTTGGCTATTTCCTTTTAAATAAAGTTCTTCATGATGGATGACACACATATAGCTTGCTTCATTGCTTGGTTCTTTCTCGAGTCTGAAGCCAACTCAGCAAATTAATTGTACTTTACTCATCCACGATATTCTCCACTCCAACAATCCTTTTTCCATGAAAAATTACGTAGCACTTCTTATTTGATGGGCTGGTTATATAACAAACTTGAACAAGTTGTCTCACACGTACGATAGTCCATCTTTGTATCCTACATGTTCGAGGTCCACAGTAGTGACACCATACTTGTCGACCTTACACCCTATGGGAGTTGGGCCGAACGATATCAAAATAGAGGGATCTTAAAAATTACGTAACCGAACTCCCAAATCTCTTCTACAAGCCTGTAGTAGGAGCTTGGGCCAGTAGTACTAAAGTTCTAGATTGTGCTCTTTCTATCCTGATTTGTTGTATAATATGTGTATCCATTAATATCGTATCCTTGCCATGTCACAATTGTAAATTTGGACCCTTTTGCCAACCATTGCAATGTTTCACTTGGCGATCTCCCAGTGAATCGCACCTTCAACCATTCGTTGAACCGACGGTTGTACTATCTCGTGATCCAAATCTCTAACTAGCATAGATTCTCTTGTCGTAGCATGTCCTTGTGCTATTCAATATACGAGAATACTTTAATCATGTGCTGCAAAACCGTGAAATGGGTTTGAGCATACGTATCCAGATCAAGAGTTATTGCTTTCCTTCTGATGATCCCGATACCCTCTAACTTCCCCTCGTGGCAAAATAGAGGTATACCTATCAGTTTGATCTGAGCCATGCAATCGATGCAGAACTCAATGACCTCTTTGGTTGCATAACCTTCGATGAAGCTACTCTCCGGCCGAGGTCGATTGCGTACATAGGACTTCAGAATTCCCATGTACCTCTCGAACGGGTATATATGATGTAGAAATACGGCACTGCATATCTTTATCTCTTTCACAAGGTAGACAATGAGATAGACCATAATATTAAAAAAATGACGGAGTAAAATACATCTCAAGACGACATATAATCCTCACCACCTCGGTCTGCAGAGCATCTAGTCCATCGGGATCGATGACCTTCTGAGCAATTACGTTAAAGAAATAACGCAACCCCACAATTGTCACTCAAATCTTGTTCGATAAAATATTTTTAATTACAATAGGAAGTAATTGTGTCATTAATACATGACAGTCATAAGACTTCATACCAATTAATTTCAAATCTTCTATGGAAACAAGTTTATCCATGCTGGTGGAGTGACCGGATGGAACATTCACACTATGCAAGCACAGGTACAATTCAATTCTCTCCGACTTATATAGAGTGTAGCAAGCTGGGAGAAGGTACGTCTAGCCTTTATCGATCTCTGTCGGTGCTAACTCGATCCTGATGTTTATAGCAACCAAGTCATATCGTGCGTTGATACCATCCTTTATTTTGTAATGAATGTTCAGTAAGAGATCAATCAAGATATCACATATATTCTTCTATATGTGCATGATATCGATGGAATTACGAACATCTAAGTGCTCTCAATAAGCTAAATCCTAAAATATTGATCTCTTCTTCTAAATGTTCTTTTGACGGGTCCTCAACTTACGTCCATTTCCAATCACAACATTGATATTCTTGACCATATCTAGACTTCTTTTTCCTTAAAAGGTATTGGTGCTGAGTCATCCTCTTTTTTTAAAATTATTTCTTCATCTTGCGGTATGTGTGATACCTTGGAAGGAACCTACGGTCACGTATGTAGACAATTTTGCGTGAGTTGTTCAACCACACACTCTTGGTATAATCTAAATAGTGCGGACAGGCTTTGACTCCTTTTGTACTCAACATCGACAGGTTATCAAGAGTAGAAAAATCATTGATGGTGCAGAACAACATGGCGCGCAGAGTGAAATTCCCTCGTTTGTCCGTATGCCATACTTGTATCTCTTTGTTCTACAGTGCCACAAGATCTTCCACCAATGGTGCTAAGTACACATCAATATCGTTCCCAGGTTGATTTGGCCCTTGGATAAATAGTGATATCAAAATGTACTTCCGCTTTATACACAGCTAAGGAGGAAGGTTATACATACATACATTCACGGACCAGGTGCTATGTCGGTTGCTTATGTTACCGAAAGGATTCATTCTATCTGTACTCAAATCAAATCATATATTCCTCGGTTCCGCACCAAAGTCTACAAAAATCCTATCGATGTTCCTCTACTGGGCAGAATCAGCAGCATATCTTATCATTCTATCTTTCTTATGCTCTTTCGAGTGCCAACACAACAATCTTACATTTTTTCAGTTCACAAATAAATGCTTCAAATGAAAAATTATAGGTAGATATCACAACATCTTAGAAGGAGGGCATTGCTTCACCTCGATGCCCTTGCCGTCATCAAAGGCATTTTTACGCTTGTCTCAGGATGCTTTACACATCAAACAAACATGTAAGTTTGCATACTTTTTACGGCAGAGGATACAATTATTCATATATACATATATTCTTTCTACTTCCATTCCCAATGGGTAGAGAATCTTTTTGGTTTGGTAAGTGGTTCTCGGCAACACATTTTCCACTAGAAGGATATTTGCTAGGAGATCTAACACCATCTTGAAACTCTTGTCAGACCAACCATTGCTTGCCTTCAATTTTAGCAGTTCAAGAATGGATGACAACCTTGCGTATTGCAGCTTGTAGCCCGAGAACAAAGCTTTCTCTGAGTCCTGTATTAAACCCTCCAATTTACCAAACTCTCTCACACTATAGTTCCCTTCTACATCGTATAGCATCTGATCCAGACTATCATCATGTAACCTATCCTCATCAAAAGCACAATCCACAATCGGCATATCATTGTCTCCCTCGACGATGTTATAATTACCTTTCAGTATAATCTTCTCTTCACTCTTTTTGAAACCCCTTCGAATTAAGTGAGTTTCAATCTGCGCTAAGTTGGTAAACATCTTTAGATTATCGCAAACAATGCATAGACAATATATATTTTACATCCCCTTCTTCAACATATTCTGCTCGGCTGCTTTTCTAATAGCAGACACACTATTAATATACTCTTCACTCACACGGTTCTCAATGTACATCTAGCTTCGATCTATCTACGCTATGCATGTAATAGATTAGTATCAAATTAGATTATTAATGCTACTATATATAGCTAACCAGTCTAATACTTACACATAATTGTCATCCACTTTATAATAAATTACCCATATCTAAATTAAATATCTAGCCACGTACTATTCATGAAGTAATACATATATCAAGTAAGAATATATTGAAGTAAACTAGGAGTAATGACCTATGCTTAAATTAGAGCGAATTACCAAGAAAACTAGCTAGATTTAAACTTAGTTATCATCTCTCTATATTACAAGGCATATAATTAGAAGCAAATACTAACATCTAATCATGAAGAACAAATCGATCTACAAGCAGTATAGATTCACCAAACTCCACAAAGCCGGCTGCCTCCTTCAATGAAGTGCAATGAAGATAGATTTGTCAAGACCCCGCTGGCTACACATTTAATAATGTGGCGTATCCCAAACACGTCTAACCACGAACCATCTGTGATATATAATTATCACAAACGGTTCTCATTAATAACCACAAGCCGCCTGTGATAGCAACTATCACAGACGCTTCGTATTAGTAACCTATATAAACTATCATATATGGTTCTAATTAAAAATCATCTGTGATATCTGCCATTATCATCGATGGTTCGTATCAATAACCGTCTATGAACTATTACAGATGATTATTCGTAAGAATCGTTAGTGATAGTTACATATTGTAGACGGTACACGGTCACACTTGTAAAATCGTTTGTGATAATTACAGTACAGACTATTTCCCATGAAATTCTGTGATAAGGTGTCCAGTATAGTTTGTTTTCTAGTAGTGTAATAAATGCAAATATTTTTGGCTTAAGAGGTAAAACTCACTTAAATTCTAAATTATGTCAAATTGGGATATTGGATGAGTTTCCAAACTAAATATCTTTTGTTTGATTAGCTTTTTGGAAAAAAAATTGAATACCAAAATTGTTTAGAATAGCCAAATATAATTTAGGGTAATTTTGAGTTTAAAGCTAAATAAAGATACTATATAACTTGTTTTGGGTTAGAAATTCATTTGTACTTGAAATTAATTTTTCTCAAGGCAAAACCTTTGAAATGCGTTTTGATTCATTTTGCAACTAGTTTTTTCAACGATATACTAATAATTTTATTTTTTTCACTTTTGGTTAGACGACTCAATTTTGAAGAACAATACTAGTACTTAATCAATTTGGGTACACTTGTGGATGTGATACACTTGATTATGATTTAGCACTCCCCATTAATGTGCCACTTCGCTGATGATTATGATAATGAAGTTTTTGGGCAAGGGCAAGAATGCCATTTTGGAATTTATTTTTATGCAATGCAACCTACATAAGGATGGAGACTAGATACTTCAATTTAGATACTTGTTACCAAAATGGTATTGGTGCTTGATGTGACAAGATCATCATCATGTTTGGCTCCAAACTTGGTACATGGTGAAATCCACCTTTTCATAAATGAGCTAAGCCTCTAGTGCATTTCCAAGTACCTATTTAGTGTTTAAGCACTTTTATGGTATCCAAAATTAGTTGGGTCCATGAATGTTAGTCACATTGATATTGGGTGAACTAATACATCTGGAAAACACATTGCCATTTCTACCTTCCTAGGAAAATAATTATTATTGAAGAGAGTAGGCTTACGAGTGATACCTATGGGACAAGCTTTACCAATATGTCCCTTCTCCTAGTAATTGTAGCAAATTAGGATTTTGCTTCCTATTCTTGTTTTCTTATCTTGGTCATTTTCAACTTGTCACTTTCTTGATGATTTTGACTTGTTGTCCATATGGTTAGGGCACATCGAGGCAAAGTTTCTCTTCTTATTATAACCAAGGCACTTGACATTTTTCATATGTCTTACATTGTGCCTTGTTTTGCTCTTCTCCTTCTTGGAGTTGCAGCCAATCCATGTCTTTCCATGTAAGTTCCTTTGCTTTCTCAAGATATTATCAAGGATGGCTTTCCCTTTGTAGTATTTCTCCAAGTCATTGCTTAACTTGGTGACTTGGGCCTTGAGCTCTTTGTTTTTCTTTACAAAGTTAGTCTCAATAAGCATAGAGAAAATAGAAGTATACAATTTAGAACAACATGACATATCAATTAAATCATCACAAGAGATGATATGCTAACCTTAGATGAAATGTAAGGGCTAGCAACTACATAAGGCTTGTTATCTAATAAATCATGGCTCGGTTTGGTCCCACGTTAACCGACTTATGCTTGTACAGACTACAGTAGTTAACTTTTAAAATGTACCTTTTTTCTAGGCGGGATCAACATAAAGATTGTAGTAAAAAGTGTACGAGTTCAACTGTATTGGCCAAAAATCATATATGACTATTTTTTCTGTGTATTGCCTCTTGCAAACAGTTACAATTCAAAATTTTAAGCCATAGCCCAAAAGAACCCTTCCCATATCAAATGCCTATATCTATCTTAGGATTAGTGGGATCCTTGAGGAGGAGCGACTCATGCTCTTCTTTCGCACATCATAATTATTTTGAAGAGAGACATGTTCTTTCTTTAAGGCTTTAAATTTGGTCTTCTCCTTTCCAAGGTACTCACTAAACTACTCAAACATATGCATCAATTCATTATAAGAGGCGCCTCATCATCATCATTTACCTTATTGTTACCTTTTGCCATGAAACATGTAGATATGTCATAAAGTGATGGACCCTCATTGTTATTTGAAGTTATTGATGGATCCTCCTTGATGGCAAATTTGGCAAAGTATCTTCTTTTACCATCCTTCTTTCCTGATGATAACTTGGGCTTATCATTCTTCTTGTTTGAACACTTTAAGGTAAGGTGTCATTTTTCTTGATATTCATAGCACTTGATAGTCTTGTAGTATTTTGTCTTGGAGGATGAGTTGCTTGGCCTTAAATTCTTTTGCTTGATGATGAGGCTATCTTCTTGATCTCCTCTTTGTCCTATTTGTACATCTCATTGGTAATGATATTACCCAAAAGTGTAGTAGGAGTCATTCTTGCCAAGTTGTAAGAGTTGAGAAATAATGTCACCAAAGTTTCATATTTGTCCTATAGAGCCCTAAGCATCTTTTAAACAATATGAAGATCGGTTTGATCACAAGATAAGCCTTTGAGTTCATCTGCTATATTGTTCAATCTAGAATATATCTTATTGATGTTCTCATGAGGCATATAGTAAATGACTCATATTTGATCCTCAATCTATGCAATTTAGGTGTAGCAAAACCCGCATCAATGATTCTGCATATGTGAGGATGCATGGCCTTGAGAAATATAGACATTCTAACCTTTCAATAAGTATAATTTGTGCCATCAAAGTGTGGAACCCTATCAGGGTGTACAATATCTATAGTTGCTATCCTTTTCTCTCTAGGTGGTGAAGCCTAATAGAATGAGGGATCAAGATCTGATATCACTTGTAAGATTGAGGAGGCCGACTAGAGAGAGGGGGTGAATAGGTTCTTTTAAAATTCTCTTGGGCTAAAATCATCTTGTTTCGCTAATTGCACCGACAACCTAAGTTAATGTCAATGTCTACAACCCTAGGATGACAAGCAAATAATTCAATTCTAAGAATGTAAATAAGTACAACGAAAAGAACCACAATTGACACGGTCGCTTTTTACCGTGGTGTTCGGAGACTTGCCGGTCTCCTCTAGTCTATGTTGAGGTAACATCAAATAAATTACATCGAGTCCATAAATTAAGACAAACACATCAATTCTACTAATGGTAGCTCTGTGCCCCTTCGGGTAGGTAAGCTCCAATCTTTACATCATGCTGGGCTTTTTCACAAACTTCTTGAGAAGATCACCGGACCACAACACTTCTACAACATCTATAGTGGTGGATCTAGGATTGCACCATGTCTTGCGTTGAATTTGCTAGAAGAAGGCTGGATACTAGGAATAACATGGGATGAATTATATGATTTATACCCCGGGCTGAGTTGAAATTATCTGAGCTATACACTAGTAATTTTTTCACGCCTCAGTCTGAAGCCCATGTTGCCAAAGGCTCAGATCCACCCCTGGTCGTCTAGGAGTTAGCAACCTCACATAGTAATAAACCAAGCCCCTTACTTAACTCTCATCAAGTACAACACATGCACAAGTGCATACCCATTCCACCTTTAGAAGCAACACATGCAACTAGAAACTTCTTTCCTTACTTATAAGGTTTATAAGGTGCAACATATGCATGATTGAGAGGAGATGCTCACACTAGCGCAAGAGAGTAAAATGAGATGCATCAACATTGCTCTCAACACTGTAACATCCCAAAAATTTTTGTGTGCATTTTATGTATTTTTCTGGATTTTATTTCAAGCCTTGAGTAAGAAAATTTAAATTGTCCCTTTTATTAAAGCCAAAATGAGTTTACTTCACGTTCCTAAGTCTTTCCATAATTTCTATAATTTTTCAAACTTTTTTAGAAATTAAAAACTCACTTTTTAAAGTTAATTTGTGTTTTTTTTATAAAAACTAAATGCCATTATAGGTTGAAAATATTTTTATTAAGTCTAGATTGGTTCTAGAGAAATTTATGATTTTTTTTTGGAATTTTTGGACTTTAAATATTATTTTCTAAGAATCGACACGTGGCGCGCCCGGACTTCACCTCCGCCACTGGATCAAATCACAACCGCTCATAGCCACTTACCCCTTCGCCCAAATTCGAACGGCCCCGATTTCCCTTGAGTGCCACTTGTCATGAATCCAACCATCGCCTTCCCCTTCTCTCTTTCCCTTCCCCGCCGACACGTGGGGCCCACTGTCAGACCCGTCTCCCCCGCCCCTTCCTCCTCCCCGAACTGCCACCGTCGCTGCCATTAGCGCTGAGAACCGAAGCTTTAAAAGCTTCGGTTTCTTCCGTTTCACCCCCCGCGCTAATGCACATTTAACCCCATGTCCGCCGCACCCAACCTGACCATTATCTCCCCCATTACATCCCATCATGACACCGCATTCGAGTCCCTGCGACCGTTTCTCTCCGGCGACATCACACACGGCTGTTACCACCCCCCCGTCTATGAAAACCCCTCCCCGAGGATCCCCTAACCACGCCGCCCATTTCCCCTCTCCCAATTTCCCTCCACGGTGTCTGAGCGCCCTTCGCACCATGCCACCTCAACTTCCAGCGCCGGCAGAGCTCCGACGAGCAATTGCGGCTTCCTCGGACCTTCTTGCGATTCACCTACACCGCCCTCAACTTCCCAGTGCTTCGGTGATCTTCGGCCACCCTCCACCAAGCCTTTCAGCCGTCGGAGCACCCTCCATGCCGACGACCTCCCTCCGCCGCCCTTCACTGCCGCTCGCCCTCTTTGGCCACCCTCAGGGTCCGCGCAAGGTACCAGAGGACTCCCCTCGCTCCCCTCTTGCTCTTGCGCCACTGGTCGAAGCCACCGCCCATAAGAACGCCGGCGACCATCGATCCCCAAGCCGCTGCTGTCGCTGGCCCTACCACGTCAGCAGGCCAAGGCGACGTGGCGGCCGACGCGGGCGCCAATCGGACGCCATGTCCGCCTCGGCCACACCACGCTAGGGCCACCCCGCAACCCTGTGAGCTGCGTGCCACCTCATCCGCACTCTGGTGCATGGACCTAGTCCACCACAAGCTGGACCCACATGTCAGTCTTGGGTCCGATTAAATTAAACCCTAGGTCTGACGTCATGCTGACGTCATAAGACCGATTTTTCGTACCAGAATAATTCAGCCGAAATTGAATTATGATGTTGGCATCATAATCTCGAATTTCCTTTAGAAAATGTATTAATTGCTGATGTCATAATTCAATTTTAGTACAAAAATAATTCCAGTAAATAAGACTTTTCCATTTTCTTTATTTTTAAACTTCCGGAAGCCCGTAATTCTTCATTTTAACTCCGATTGGACCTGTTGAAATTTATAAATTTTTTTAAAATCATGAACTACTCATTTCTTGACTCATTTTGAATTTTTTAATTTTATTTGAATTTTATTTTTGATTTTATTTGGTTCTTCGCGTATAGATTTCGATGATTCGGGAGAGTTCGATTTCGATGACTTTCAGCAGCAGGACTTTGAGCAAGGCAAGTTACACCCTTAACCATATTTTCCCTAATATTTTAAATTATTTATGTTGCTTTTAATGTATATGCATGCGTAGTTTTATTCAAATGTAATTTAAAGACGATTTAAACTCTAGTTATACCCATGTTCCTTTGGTTGTGGCCCATTTTGATCTCGTTATCACACCTCTTGTCCCCTAGATGAAAAACTAGTTGGTATAGTAGTGTTGATTAGAAAAATTGTAGTAAATTGCTTAGACATGCTTAGAGAAATTTAGGTGGGATATTTTGTTTCATATGAAATGACGATTTCTAAACTAAATCTTGACTTCGGTGAGTCAAGAACGATGTACAAAATGCATTGAAATAAAAACATAAAAGTTGGTTTGGACTTAGGCTACTGGTTAGGTGGTGGGGGTGCCAGCATGCATCGTGTTTGGTGACACGTGTTTGATTGTCGAGCACGAGAATTCGTTGTTGAATCTAAGTCAAGTTAAGGACTGTTTCTGTGAACTTCTATTACAAAGTCACCCCGTACTACCATAAGTCTAGTATGGGATGGACCGGGCTAAATAATTTGTGATGTTCTAAACATAATTCCGCTACAGGTTGAATGTGAACGTGACATAGGCCGTGAGAAGTCTCACATGGCACAAGAGTAGGCTCTAATTTGTGGATTCAAATTATGGTGAAACCTTAGTGGCGGTATAACTATTTTGGGTGTGGAACATTGTAACGGTCTTGTCATAAACTCTCCGCCGCACACCTAAGGCAGTGTGTTAATCGCGTGGCTCAAGTGAGAGGACATGTCTTGTAGGTAAAGTTGTACACCACTACAGAGTTATAAATTATCCTGGATAGCCGTGTCTGCGGTTATGGACATGCTAAGTATGGTTTTCACGGATTAGATTTTGTTTTCATAAAACCTTGTTTGTGAAATAAAATAAGAACTCTTTTTGTATAATGGTCCGGGTGGGATACTCGTGATTAGGTTAGTGTAAGTCGGAGCCTACATTAACGTTATTACTTTTGTTAAAATATTGTTTCATATAATGTATCAAATTCAGCTTTTATACTTATGTTATGGTATTTACTTCAATTTTACTTTTCGCACAAATAACCCTAATAAGCATCCCTTTGTCACTCCTTATGCATGCATTCATTCTGTTAAGTTTCCTGGTGTAACTTGTCGAGTATTTTAAGTGCTCACCTTGCTTAATTCTGTTGCCAGAGGAGGATATCAACAACTTCGGTGAGGATTTCGATGAATAGGCCGCGTCTTATAGTTATTTTCCTGTCGGTAGGCAGGATGTGTTGTTCTTCTGCAATTTAATTTTCACTATTTTATCTTTGTCGGCCATGAGCCCTTTATTGTAAAACTCGGCCTTAAGGCCCATACTTTTGTTTCTATATTAAAGATGGTTGTTTTGCATGATATGTATCCCTGTTAACACTATGTACACTAGCTTTTTTTAGGATAGTGAAATTTACACAGAGGGTCCTGGATTTGTTGCTCCGGGTCCTGACAAAGATGGTATCAGAGCTTTAATGACCCTAAAACGCGACCATAGATAGAATGGAATAAACCAACATTAAGGACATTTTTTTAATAAATAGCTATATTTTAAATTTATTCATCTCTCGCTTAACTCAGTTCTTTTGTCAAAATTGTTCACTAACTTTCCTCCCTTTTCTTCAAAATTTTAGATGGCTGAGCATCCTACCTGAGTCTCCCACGGAATCCTAGCCAGACACCTAGCTGACTGTCTCTGGAGTCTTCTACAAGAGTTGAACTTCCAACCTCGCCCCATTTATCGAGGATATTTGGGCCAGTATGGAGGTCAAGAGCGTTGGTGGGTCGAAATGATGATCTTCTCTACCTTTGGAGACGAAGCAGCATTCCACACATTTGACGCCCCCATACCACAAGAGACCTTCCTCGCCGGTGTCTAGGATGCAGCTTGTGAAGATTTTCGACAAATGAGGGACATCTACGCGCTGGAACTTCAATTCACCACATTTCGCTACTACCCCATGAAGCTTCCTGTCAGTCCCTTTAGTAATTTCTCTTCCACGGAGTTTGAGAGTAACCCTCGACTCGTTTAGCAGGTGTGATTCACTAAGTCCATGGACTATGTGTATCATGCCACCCTGGATGAGTTGAACTCCGTGGCACAAAAGCTCCGTGCAGAAGAGGAGGAGTTTGCTAATTATCGTGTTGCGGATGATGGTTCCACTACTTCATGACCACACTCAAAGAAGCTTAAGCGTAGCACCAGCATATAGGAGCCATAAGTTTAAGTTATGAAACGTTACTTATGAGCTGTTATTCCTTTGTTAACAGCCTCAAGATTATCATATTTCAATAAAAGAAGTTTTATTGGCTCTTATTCGAGTTTTCATTGCCTTGTGTGTTTGGTTGTGGGATTGTTACCAAGCCTTTTCTTCTAGCTCTCTCTTTTTCCTCTAAATCTGGAAGATTTCAACAGATGGTGAACATAAGGTTAAACGTCAACGAAGACGCCAACACCGGAGCTCATGGAAGCCAATCTGCACCCATTCCTCCACCTCCGCCAGTAACCGGACCAGACTGGGCTCAATTGATGGCAAACCAGAACCAGCTAATTCAACTGCTAGCGCAAACTATCAACAATCCAGCTCATCATGCTCCTCCACCGCTAACTCAAGCTCCTCCCAATCGGTTGTCGGAATTTTTGAGGATCAAGCCTCCAACTTTTTGAAGTAGTGCAGAGCCCATGAATGCCGATGATTGGCTCCGTGCAATTGGAAAGAAGTTGGACATTCTGCAGTGCTTAGATCGAGAAAGGGTCTTATTTGCTTCTCACCAGTTGAATGGACCCGCATCCGAGTGGTGGGATACTTTCATTGCCTCCTGTGCTAACCCCCAGGCCGTGACATGGAATGAGTTTGTGGAAAGTTTCCGCAAAGCTCACATTCCTTCTAGCACCATCACTCTGAAGAAGGAGTTCCGAGCACTTCGTCAAGAAAGCTGCACCATGAATGAGTATTTGCAAAAGTTCAATCAACTGGCACGCTATGCACCGGAAGATGTGGCTACTGATGAAGCAAAGAAAGAAAGGTTCTTAGAAGGTTTGAATGATAACATCTCGGTTCAGCTAATATCAAGTGATTATGCTGATTTCCACTAGTTAGTGAGTAAGGCAATTCACCAGGAAGGCAAGTTTGTTGAAATGGAGAACAGAAAGAGAAGAATGGCTAATCAAAAGGTTAACCCTAGAGGTTTTTCTAAGACTTGTAGCACCCCACCACAAGTGAGCAAGTTCAGGCCGTAGTCCAATAACTTCAAGCCACAATCCAGCAACTTAAGGCCTACATCTAGCCGCCCGCCCTTCCAAGCTAGTCGCCCACACCTTCAGGCAAACCGTGCTCCTACAGTTGGTGGGCAAGTCCAGAAGAGTACATCTACACCGGATAGAGTGACTTGTTTCTATTGCAAAGAAACATGGCATTTTGCTAAGTCTAGTCCCAAGAAGAATCAAGTCTTAGCTAATTCAGGGGCCTCCAGAAGTCAGAACCAAGGGCATCTGCTTTTGAAACCTCAAAACTTCATCAAAGGACATGTGAACCATGTCACTACCGAGGAAGCTCAGGCCGCACCAGACGTCATATTGGGTATGTTTCTTGTAAACTCAGTACCAGCCTCAGTTCTTTTTTATTCTGGAGCTTCCCATTCCTTTGTTTCAAAAGCTTTTGTGGATAAGAGCAGGTTGGGCAAGGTTTACCTTAATAACCCTATGATAGTTCACTCCCCTGGAGCAAAAATGAAAGCAGGGACCTTATGCCCGAGAGTAGAGTTGCATATAGATGGGACTCTGTTCCTAGCAAACCTTTTGGTGCTACCCGATCTATCAACCTTAAGGGTTGGATGTAATCCTTGGTATGAATTGGTTTGCCAAGAATAAGGGTTAGATTAATTGTGCTACCCGATCTATCAACCTCACCAATGACCAATGGATATAAGTGTCTTCTCCTCTAAAATCCCGGCAGAAGGAGGATGTGCCCTCAATCATGTTCAAGTGCTAGAAGAAGTACCCGTTGTGCGGGAATATCCAGAAGTGTTTCCCGAGGAGTTATCTGGAATGCCACCGGATATGGAAATCGAGTTTGTGATTGACCTAGTCTCAGGCACCACCCCAATCTCTAAGAGACCATATCGGATGCCAGCTAATGAGTTAGCTGAGTTGAAGAAGCAGATTCAGGAACTGGAGGATAAGGGTTATGTCTGTCCAAGTTCGTCGCCTTAGGGAGCACCTATGCTGTTCGTCAAGAAAAAGGATGGAAGCATGAGATTATGTGTGGATTATAGAGCACTCAATGATGTAACCATCTAAAACAAGTATCCTCTGCCCAAGATCGATGATCTGTTCGATCAATTAAAGGGAGGTGGAGTTTTCTCTAAGATAGATTTGCGGTCAGGATATCATCAGTTGAAGATCCATGAGGATGACATCCCAAGACTGCCTTCTCCACCCATTATGGACATTAGGAGTTCACTATCATGTCTTTTGGACTAACCAATGCACCTGCTTATTTCATGAGTATGATGAACAGCGTATTCATGGAATATTTGGATAAGTTTGTGGTAATTTTCATCGATGACATTCTGATATACTCTAAGAATGAAAAAGAGCATGAGAATCATCTCAAAATAACCCTAGAAAAGCTTCAAGAGCATCAGCTTTATGCCAAATTCAGTAAATGTCTATTTTGGCTAAAGGAAGTTGCTTTCCTAGGACATATTGTGACAGCCGAAGGAATTGCTGTGGACCCTTCCAAAGTAGAAGCAATGATGGAATGGAAGCAACCCAAGTCAGTAACCGAAATCAGAAGTTTTCTTGGACTTAGCGGGTACTACCGTCGGTTCACAACAGGATTATCAGAGTTAGCGAAACCAATGACTCAGTTGTTAAAAAAGGAGAAGAAGTTTGAATGGACGAAAGCCTGTGAGCAAAGTTTCCAAGCTCTCAAGAAAAGACTAGTCTCAGCGCCCGTGCTTGTCTTATCGGATGTTCATAAAGACTTTGAGGTCTTCTGTGATGCCTTTCGTCTCGGCCTAGGCAGTGTCTTGATGCAGGAAGGCAAAATGGTAGCCCACGCATCGCGTCAACTAAGGCCTCATAAGTATAATTATCCCACTCATGACTTGTAATTAGCAGCCGTAGTGCATGCTCTGAAGATCTGACGCCACAATCTTATCGGTAACCGTTGTGAAGTATACACAAACCACAAGAGCCTGAAGTACATCTTTACTCAAGCAGAGCTCAACCTGAGGCAACGCGGATGGTTAGAGTTGATCAAGGATTATGATATAGGGATTCATTATCATCCCGAAAAAGCGAATGTTGTGGCCAATGCCTTGAGTAAAAAATCTAATGCAAATGTTGTTTTGTCGGAGGAAGACCAGACTCGACTTCAGGAGGGAGTCCCCTGTCTAAGTCTAAATTAGATGAATCAGAGTGTCCTCATAGCACTGGAAATTCAACCTACCTTACCTGATCAAATTAAAGAAGCTCAGAAAGTTGATGAGGATATTCAGGAAATAAGAAAGAATATGAGAAGAGGCAAAGCCCTAAGGTTCAGTGAAGATGAGCATGAAACTGTTTGGTTTGATAACCGCATCTGTGTACCAAATAATTAGGAAATCAAGACCATAATCCTTAAGGAATCCCATGAGACTCTATACTCAATTCATCCAGGTTGTACCAAGATGTACCAATACTTGAGAGAAAGATACTGGTGGGTCAGTATGAAAAGAGAAATAGCAGAGTTTGTCGAGGCATGTGACACCTGTCAAAGAGTTAAAGCAGAGAATCAGAGACCCGCTGGACTTTTACAACCATTACCAGTACCTGATTGGAAGTGGGAAGAGATTGGAATGGACTTCATAACCGAACTTCCAGGAACTCAGTCAGGTTATGATTCAATTTGGGGTGGTAATTGACTGATTGACTAAAGTGGCTCATTTTATACCTGTCAAAACCACTTACTCTGGAAGTAAGTTAGCCGAGTTATATATGTCCCGGATTGTATGCCTGCATAGTGTGCCCAAAAAAATAGTGTCAGATCGAGGCAGTCAATTCACTTCTCTTTTTTTTTTGTAGAAGCTGCATAAAGAGTTGGGAAGTAAGCTAACTTTCAATACGGCTTATCATCCCCAGACAGATGGTCAGACCAAGTGAGTGAATCAAGTACTAGAGGATATGCTAAGAGCTTGTACTCTGGATTTTGAAAATAGCTAGGATCGTTCTTTGCCCTATGCTGAATTCTCGTACAATAATAGTTACTAAGCCAATTTGCAGACGGTACCTTTTGAAGCCTTGTATGGTGGAAAGTTGTAATATCTTGATCGTCGTTTCGGCGTAGGTTTTAAATATGAATAACGGAATCGCGGAGTTTTCCAATTTTTTGGTGAATCACGGGAGGTAAAAATTAAATTGTAGAATTATTCAAAATTAAAAAATAAATTAGAATAATCAATTTAGAGGTTTAGGGTTATCCGAAGGGTGGGCCAGCCAGCCCAAAGAGGGACCTGTACCCCCTCCCAAACCCTAGCACCCCCTTTATAAACCCCCTCCCTTGGCCCCTCCCCCTTTTCCCCCTCATGGCCGCCACCCCTCCCCTCTCCTGCGCCTCCACCTTCTCCCTTGGCTGCTGCCCTACTGTTTGATGCAAAGGCGAAACCAAGGAAGAGGAAGGAGAAGAGAAGGAAGAGAAGGAAGGGAAGAAGAAGAGGAAAGAAGAGGGTGATCCCAAGGGGAACCCCTAGGTAACTCTCTCTCATACCAAATCCCTCTGATTTTGCTGTAATTAGGGTTCTTAGTCTAGAAATTGGTGGGGATTAGTAATTAGATTCTTCGATTAGGGAATTCCTGCTGTCTGCCTGTAGATCAATTCGTGCAGCGTTACTGTTTGCATAGTTTAGACTTACGAAACAATTTTTCTTGCGGGTATGCCGAAAAGGAAAATTGTAGAGGACGACGAGACGCATCTACTGTATTTGTTTTAGATTTTTTGGCCATGGGATTTGGGCGTAGCAGGGTCGGGAACCTCACTGTTTGTCAGCGGTGCAGACTGGGATAGATTGCTGTGCAGGTGTGATTTAGGGGTAGAAAATGATTTTTATGTTTTTGGTCACAATTGTGAAAATTGTAGAGAATTCAGTGATCTAACTTCTATATAAAACTTATAATTTTTAGAGCCTTGTGCTATGGTTGGAAAGCGTTAGAAGCTGGCTGTCTAGAATGCCAGAACAGAGCACGTCCTCTTTTTTGTACATTAAATTACACCATGTTATTGGTGAATTAAAAATAAGTGTTTTACTTAAAAATGAAGGTATTTAAGTGTAGATTCTAGATATATATCTTTTGTTTTAATTAGTTTAATATTTTTCAAGATATAAAAAATGTTAAGCAGTGTTGCTGCAGCGGGCAGAGTGCGGAACCGTTAAGCGGAGAGGGACGTTGTGGGGTTTTGGGGATTAGCGACATCTTTACTTCGTGAGTCATGTTTTCATTACTGTGCTATTGTGCTGATTGGTACTTTTGGACAGGTGGTTTTGCTCCTGAACGCACGTGATTGCTTCGCTACAACGGTAGACACAAGTAAACGTACCAGTTATGCTACTGTTTAACTCGTTAATTATTCTACATTCACATTAATTAATTTTCTTAATTTGAGGTGCTATGTCATTGTACATGCTTCCTTAATGTGGTAGTATTTTAAGAATTCAATTATTTATGAACTTGATGTTTTACTTGTGGGTATGTGAAATTGTTCTTGATGAAACAAACATAGATATGGGGTAGTATTCTTTATGAACATATTGTGGACTAGGTGGTAGTATTATTAGTGAATATTTGTGGTTGTGGCGGTAGTATTCTTGATGAATATATTATGGTCTATGTGGTAGAATTATTTATAGATCGCTTGATTTTGATCTTGGTGAATCGAATGTGGGTTATGTGGTAGTGATCTTATGACAGATTGGTATTGTCCTTATTAAATCATATGTGGATTATGAGGTGGTATTCATGTTAAATATATTGTTGTCCTTTGTGGTTAAATTCATGACGAATATGATGTTGTTCTTTGAGGTTAAATTCTTGTGAATTATGATTATCATATCATTTATAACATGTCATAACACTAGCATTATGGATGTCGCCACTTATTGCCGTGATCGTACCGGTACAGCATCGTACATTGCCGTAGTACGATGCACGCTCTTACCCTGTTGGGTAATGGAGCAGTGGATCATATGCATTACATTGTGGATAGATCATTTGCATACTTATGCAATGTATTGTGGTTGAATTGATTTGTAAACAAATGCAACATCTTAACTTTATGTGAAATTGGCTCATGAGGGTCTCTTGTGGTATAAGGAATGTGGCTGTGGTAGTGGAATGGGGGTTCACCCTCTTGTGGTATGGTAGAGGATGTGGTTGTGGCATGAGATATTTTTTTCTCTTGTGGTAACTGTTGATAGCAGTTGTGGACGTAAGAAATAATATAGTTAGTGAGGTAAACATGTCAATGCTTTACTATCATTGGTAGTGATTTAATTGTTAATATTTTACTGTCGTTGCTGGTGATTTGGGATTGAGAAAATAAATGTGGTCATTATAGGAAATAAATGTTGATGATTAAACTGTTGTAGTCTAATTAGCTTGTTAAACAGTTTGCTTGCTGAGATTTTTATCTCACTCTTGTTTTTTCCCACCTTCTAGGTGATTCTCAAGCATGCATTGGAAGGGTAGAGCGGCACTTCACTGTTACACATCATATCATGTTTCATATTGTAATTATTAAATGGAGTCTCTAATTATTCATCTTTTCTCTAATTGTTGTTCATTTATAATTAATAATGTTAGACTGTGGTTTGCTTTAATTGCTTAAAGTTATTAGCAGTTGTTCTTTAATTATGCTTCCGCTTAGCTTATCATGATTTAGGAATTGCTGATAGTTTATGTTATCTTGTAAATTGGATAGCTTGTGGAGTGGCTTAGTAGCATCCTAAGTGTCTCCTCCTTGTCAGATCTAACGGTGCCCGATCAAATCCCGACCATCCACACCCACTTACCCATTCACCTCCACCACTGGATCAAATCACAGCCGCTTGTAGCCACTTACCCCTTCGCGCAAATTCGAAAGGCCCCGATTTCCCTTGAGCGCCACTTGTTGCGAATCCGGGCGCCGCCTTCCCCTTCTCTCTTTCCCTTCCCTGCCGACACGCGGGGCGTGCTGTCAGACCCGCCTCCCCCACCCCTTCTGCCTCCAAGAACCGCCACCTCCGCCGCCATTAGCGCTGAGAACTGAAGCTTTAAAAGCTTCATTTTCTTCCGTTTCAACCCCCCGCGCTAATGCACATTTAACCCCATGTCCGTCGCACTCATGTCGGACCCCGGAGCAACGACTCCTGAATCCCCTGTGTAAATCACACTAGTCCAGGATCAAGCTAGTGCACACAGTGGATAACAAAGATTTATATCATGCACAACGACATTTATTCATTAACTAAATATGGCCCTGATGGCCAAAGGTTACATCAATGGTTCATAATCGAAAATTAAATATAAGCAGCGGAAAAAGAACCATAAAGCAGCAGCCCATCCTGCCTACCCACAGGCGAATGACTGTAAGACGTGGCCTACTCGTTGTTATTCTAACCGAAGTTGATGAAATCCTTCTCTGAAAATAGTTAATGAAGCAACATGAGTACATGAAGTACTGCACAAGTTACACCAGGAGGTTTAACAAAGTTAATGCATGCATAAGGGTTGAATGTAAGAAATAATATAGTTAGTGAGGTAAACGTGTCAATGCTTTACTATTATTGGTAGTGGTAGTGGTTGAGGATATGAGGTAGTCAAACAAGATTTAATTATTAATAATTTACCGTCGTTGCTGGTGATTTGAGGTTGAGGAAATAAATATGGTCATTGTGGGAAATAAATGTTGATGATTAAATTATTGTAGTTTAATTAGCTTGTTAAACAGTTTGCTTGCTGAGATTTTTATCTCACTCTTGTTTTCCCTCATTCCAGGTGATTCTCAAGCATGCATAGGAAGGGTAGAGCGGCACTTCACTATCACACATCATATCATGTTTCATATTGTAATTATTAAGTGGAGTCCCTAGTTATTCATCTTTTCTCTTATTATTGTTCATTTATAATTAATAATGTTAGACTGTGGTTCGCTTTAATTGCTTAAAGTTATTAGCAGTTGTTCTTTAATTATGCTTCTGCTTAGCTTATGATGATTTAGGAATTGTTGCCAGTTTATGTTATCTTGTAAATTGGCTAGCTTGTGGAGTGGTTTAGTGGCATCCTAAGTGTCGCCTCCTTGTTAGATCTAACCGCGCCCGATCAAATCCCAGCCATCCGCACCCACTTACCCCTTCACCCACCTTCTTTTCCCCTCGAACCGACACGTGGCACGCCCGGATTTCACCTCCACCACTGGATCAAATTACAGCCGCTCGTAGCCACTTACCCCTTCGCCCAAATTCGAACGGCCCCGATTTCCCTTGTGCGCCACATATCGCGAATCCGACCGCCGCCTTCCCCTTCTGTCTTTCCCTTCCCTGCTGACACGCGGGGCCTGCTGTTAGACCTGTCTCCCCCGTCCCTTCTTCCTCCGAGAACCGCCACCGCCATTAGCGCTGAGAACCGAAGATTTAAAAGCGTTGATTTCTTCCGTTTTCGCCGCACTCATGTCGGACTCCGGAGCAACGACTCCTGGATGCCCTATGTAAATCGCACTAGTCCAGGATCAAGCAGCAGCCTATCCTGTCTACCCACAGGCGAATGATTGTAAGACCTGGCCTACTCATCGTTATTCTCACCGAAGTTGATGAAGCCACATGAGTACATAAAGTACTCCACAAGTTACACCAGGAGGTTTAACAGAGTTAATGCATGCATAAGAGTTGACAATGGAAGGCATAACAGGGTTAGTTCAGCGTAAAATAGAATTTTAGTAAATACTGTAAATAAATTCAAAAGCTAAATTTGATACAATAGATAGAAATAGCAATTTACCAAGATAATATTGTTAGTGCAAGTTCCGACCAAACACTAACATATTCACATGTATCCCACCTGGTCCATCTTTTTCAAATGATTTCACGTGGATTCCATCCATCCATATGCTTTTTAAAATCTCCTATGGATTTCATCCATCCATAAGCCTTTTAAGAAACAATTTTGAAAATGAAAAACTAATATATGAAAAACTTTACTTGGCTTGCTTTTTCATTCATCCATCCATATGCTTTTTCAAATTTAGGATAGTTTATATACTCTACAGAGATTGTACAGCTTTACTCATAAGATATGATTATCTCATATTATTGACCATTACACACTTTCGTAGGCGTGCGACTGAAAAAATCATAACAAGGCCTTTACAATACTAAGCCTTCAACCTGGTCACGCCGCCACTAAGATTTCACCACAACTTGAATCCACAAGTTAGAACCGCCTTTTATGCCGTGTGAGATTTCTCACGGCCTACGCCACGCTCACATCCAATCTATAGCGATACCGAAGTTGGGACCTCACAAATTAGTCAGCCAGGACTGTCCCATACCAGTCTTGTGGTAGTACGATATAGCTTTACAACAGTAGCTCACAGACTGGTTCTTAACTTGACTTAGGCTCAAATCACATACCCCTTGTGCCTGACAATCAACATTGTGTCACCGAATAACAATCCATGCCAGCACCCACCACCTAACTATTAGCCTAGGTCAAAACCAAGTTTTATATTTTATTTTAAATATATGCCATATACTTTCTTTACTCACCGAAGTCAAGAATACATTCAAGAGTTTATCAATTTAAGTGAAAAAGGTATCCCACCATATGATTATTCTAAGCATGGCTAAGCTTTGCTACAAAAAGTATATATTTAATACTAATGTATCAACCAGGTTTGCTTTATAGTGACAAAGCATAAGGAAGTTCAATGTCAAATTTGACCATACACAAAGGATTTGGGTATAACTAGAATGTAAATTGAATTTAAACTAGGTTTGAATAAAAGTACACATGCATAATAATTTTAAAAATAACATAAGTAATTTGAATTACCGGGAGCAACATGATCAAAGGTGTAACTTGCCTTGCTTCGAAGTTTGCTGAGGTTCGTCGTGGTTATACTCTCCAGAATAGTCGTAGCCTACACGTGAAAAGCAAAAACAAACTAAACTCAAATAAAATCCAAATAAAATCTGAAAATTATGAAATATATATTGGGAGATAGAATATGAATTTAGGAATTTGAATGGGTCCAAATGGAGTTAGGGCGAAGGAGAACGACTTCTGGTAGTTTGAATTAGAAAGAAATGAATAAAAGGAATTCTTGGAATTTTTTTCTTTATGAAGGAAAAGTGGTCGAAAGCTACAATATTTGTGTATGGTCGAAACCATGATCGAAGGCCTAGTCAAAGCCGTGGTCGAAACCATGGTCGAATCAACGGTTGAAGTTGCGAAGGTGAAAGTCGAAGCCCGAGACTCCAAGTATGGATGAAGTCGAAGTAAAAGATTCGGTCGAAGACCCGGTCGAAACTGTACAGTGGTCAAAGAACACTATAGCAGTCGAGAACAAAGGGTAGTCAGAGTCGAGCGGTCAGGACGGCAATGAACGACAGTGGTTGGAAACGACTACGGTGGAAAGCGAAGGTACTTAAAGTCAGCTACGACTTCGACTACCAAGTACTATTACGACTACTCGTCTCTAGAAAAGCAAAGGTACTCAGAGGCTTAGGGCGAAGAGTGGCAGTGGTCGGAAGCGACTGCGGTGAGAGGCTCACGGCGGTCAGATGTTTAGAGAGGTCAGTGGTTTGCAGCGGTTGTAGTTGATGGTCGGAGGTAGATGGAGACAATAATGGTCGGGAGCGGTTAGGGGTTGACGTCACATGCCACGTGGCACTGTCATGGCTGCCACATGGGTTGGGTGCGGACATGGCTTGCCAAGTGGGTTAGAGAAGGGAAGGCTTAGTGGAGGCCGTAAGGCGAGGATCGGGTGGTGGTGTCACATGGGAAAAGTTTGGATCATCTGAAAGTTTAGAGGAGTTCGGATAGTTCGATCGGTCCTAAGGGACATTCGAACCATCCAAACGGCAATGGGCAGGGATGGCGGCGCGGCGCACGAAACTCGTGGGTTCGCTGACGGTACGGGGCACGGCGGCGGTTGGTGAGGTGAGGAAAAGAGAGGGGATTGCGAGAAGTGAATTGGTGCTCTTATGCATTACCGGAGTAGCTAGAAGGTGATCGGCGGCGAGGTGGTGCAACTCAGGCGGTGGTGGCGACGGCGTTTCGGCAGTGAGGAGGCTTAGCCAAGGGCGGTTAAAAAAATCTAAAAATTATAAAATATATACTGATAGATAGATTACGAATTTAGATAAATTTAGAAACTTGAATCACTTGATTCGGAGTTCGGACGGAGGAGAAGGAGCGATTGAAAAATTGGCGGATTAGAAAATCTTGAAAAAAGAGAAATCAGGAATATTCCAAGGAATATTCCAGCACGTGAGCAGTAACAGCAAGAGGGTTTTGGCTGGGCCGTCGGTGAGAAAAGACCCGAGAGATAAAGCTAACTAGAAAAATGGGCTGCTAAAGACCCGAGGCACACATAGGAAGTGACGGCACGTTAAACGGAGCATAGTGACGACGTGGACGGCGACCACAACATAGGGTTAGAGAGAAGAATAATTTTTGGGCAAAGAATATGAAGAAGTAACATGAGTATGGCCTAGAACGCGGTGAGGCAAGGCTAGAAAGAATATCGGCTAAGCTGAAAACTCATCGAAGGCGACGCAATCGTCGTTTAAGCGACGTCGGTACCGAAATACAAAAAACTCAATATTTTTGTGCTCGGTGAGGCGAATCCAAAATCGTCTGACAGGTAACCACCTGGGATGGTTTGGCACATTTTGATGTGCACGGATTGTTGAAAACATCCCTGGACAGATGGAGACGTGAAGTGCCATATGCGGCCATGACTAGGTATCGGGCACAAAAATTCGTGGAAGGTTTTTAGACAAACGGAGGGGAGCACAGCGTAGAACGCGTCGAGACGAACTCAACGGCGTAGACGGCTCGGCCAACGGACTAGCGAAACATGGTGGAGAAGACTTTAGGTAGCTGACAGGTTGACATCGACATTCCAAGCAAACGAAAAGAAGATAGCATGCGAGAGTTGCGGCGAAACGAAGAGTAAAACGTGGGGAACATGATGCTCACATTGGTTGTGGTCGGACATGCATGGTCGGCCGGTGGCGACGCGAGAAACGATGACTTGATTTGGCCCATGGTGGCGATGATGCTCCGGCGAAGTTCCGGAGAAGGCGAGGTGAACACCGTGTAGAACGCGTTGAGACGAAGCCAATGGTGTGGTCAAAAGTGGCGGGGTTCCACTGGACGAGTCGCAACAAGCCAAAGAATGATGCTTGGAACACGAAAGAAAATCTTTTATTGCGACCAACAGGAAGGGAGTGGGGACTTGAGATTTTCGAGGTTGAGTGAGGATGAGGAGGGGCTCAGGTTAGGGGTGCAAACGGATCAGATTCGAACGGATATTGCTTAAACCGTATCCTAACCCACATTTTTTTTCTGGATTCAGAGTCGAATACGGTAAGACCAGATACGAATACGAATTTGGAATATTCAAAGTTTAGAATACGGTACCGTTGGGACGGATATATGATGGATTCGGCTCGAAAACGGATAATATAAGCGGATAATAAAAAGAGGTCACATACCCAGTTGGTTGATATTTGTCGCAGCAGATCTTGTAGCTCTGTCCAAATTAGAAAGCCAAGGATAAGATTACAGTTATGCCGAGTAAAAAATGATGCAGTAAGTCAGTAACATGAAAACATTTCGTGTTAACTTCAACCCTCACTTTGACAGCATACTGAGGCTAATTTTAATGTACGAACTACAAGGCAAGTCCCACCAGTTAAAGTTAATATTGTTTGCCTTCAGTTTATAAAAAACGATCCGCTTATCTGAGTTTAAAGTACATGTAAGAACCAAAATTAGATCAGTCAAACAGTCATCCATATCTCAGACATCAATAACCTATTTATGCTACTCTGGAAACATACTTCTACTTAAGCAATTAATAGACCCATGAAGATTATAAATCAAAGACTTACTTTTTGTCTGTGGTGTTCCACTGACTACCCATGTATTTGTAGCAACGGATGCTTGCACTGCAGGAAACCAAGGAAAAAGCAATGTTAGAAGCAAACAGGGAACCTTTATTGAATATGTAGAGTGATGTTTCAGCATAGTAACATTTCACCTTTAGGATTTTGAAATTGGATAACCACATCATCCTTGAAAATATTGACCTCCTCAATACCAGGAAAGGTGTTCACTCCTACTCTTTTCAAGGTGGTTTGAAGCCTCTTGTCATCAGTGGTTGTGGTCTTGTGAACTGCCTTCTTCTTCCTGTCATCAATGCACAATTGCACAACTAAGTACAACAAGAAGAAAATTGTTTTCCATTTTCTTCTCTTTTATTAATATGAGTCCATCAAAAACACTCTTAACAGATTAAATCCCAAAATATAACATAGTATGATTAGATGGTTAGATAACTAAGTATGCCTACGCCGTGCTTGTCAAAAGTAAGTTTAGCATATAGCAGAAAACTATAGAGAAACACTTCTGGGAAAGAAGGTATCACATGAACATGTAATCAAGATGTTTAGGTACTAGTCAAAAATGCTCACCTAGTAGTAATTAACAGCCACACGAAGCAGTAATTAACTGATTAAATTGCCCCCATGTAGAACATCTAAACCATAATAATTAACTAGTACTACTACAAGAAAACTCCCAAAGACACACAAAGCCGGCAACTTTAGCCTACCAATTTGGCAGCAGGAGATGGGGATGCTTGCATGGTGCACACACAAAGACCAGCCCCAAAGTAAGGCAACGCATTTCCTCCAAGCCAAGCAACGCTCCGCTCCGCCCCCCTAATCTAACGCTGATCTACCTCAAAACTTGAGGGGAAATTGCACGGAGAAAGATATGAGGCCTAGCCTTAGCACGCAGCACAGATCTACGAGCGGATCAAGCACGGAACTACCAAACAACATGTGGGAAAAAAGCCAGCAATAGCAAACAAGCGCAGCAGATCTGAAGGCCGGAACCGCTCTGGGCAACGGGAACCCAACCGCACGCCGCCAAGGAGCCGGGGACAGGTCGCTCACCTTCTCGTCCGCGGGAGCGGCGGCGCGCGGCTGATCGACCTACATCAGTTCAGCTACAACGCTAGCGGGGTGGGTCGGCTGCAGCACAGACCCAAAGCACAATCAGGATTCAGGAGCCCCAAACTACAGCAACATACAGTCCAATCTAATTGTTTTCTCCCTCACCTTGGCGGAAATCCTAGAAACCGGAGCGAGGGTCGAGAGTGACCCAGGAGTTCCAATCGGAGGGGGGCCGCCTCATGCACCCGTCGACGGCGAGGCCTCGCGGCGGCGAATGGCTATGGCCAGGCTCGGCGGTGGATGGGATCTCAGGTGAGGGTCTAGGCGGTGGCGGAGGAGGGCGTCTTTGGCGAGCGGTGCCGACGACGAGGAGACGGCGAGATTGAGGGGGGCCCAGGGCACAAGGGTTGGGGGCCTAGGGCACAAGGGTATAACTTGTCGAGTACTTTATGTGCTCACCTTGCTTAATTCTGTTGTAAAAGGAGAAAATCAACAACTTCAGTGAGGATTTCGATGAATAGGCCGTATCTTACATTCATTTGCCTGTGGACAGGCAGGCAAGGGTATAGGTTTTCCTGGGATAGTGCGATTTACACAGATGGTCCTGTTAGTGATATGCCCTAGAGGCAACATGGAGATGTTGTATATATCGCATACTATGTTTCTGATACATTTACTTTGTTCCTTGAAATAGACATTATTATTATTGATTAATGAGTATGTGACTTATTCATGAGACTCTTAATGGTAAAATGTTGCTATTTCTAAATGATTCCTGATCATATATCATATGAGGAACAAATATGATTCAAAGACAAAGATCAGCATATGTATTGATTGATGATTATGTCTCATGGATCATGGTATGGTGATACCAAATCAATAATATGGACATATGTTAGTGAACATATGTTGGATAGACCTGCCATGAGACACTGCAGAGATTCCATGTGTCATCAGTTGGTCTCAAGTAGTGTTTATGTAGAATCCTTATACTTGAGATCATCATAGTTCCCAACATGCGTAGTAGCTTATTTTGGGACTACTAAACACTACTCCGTAACTGGGTAGTCATAAAAGTAGTCTTCGTGTTTGCCATAAAACATGTAGTGGGATGTGAATGATCAAGATAGAATTTGCCCCTTCTTATGGGAGAGATATCTCTGGGCCCCTCGATGTAATGGATTATGAAAATGTATGGCCATGCCAAGGTGATTGAGGAGTCAATCACAAGTTTATAATCCATCACAGAATCGAGAGAGTGATTGAGCTATTAAGAGGATGACACAAATCTCGCCTTGAGCTCAATCTATATCGTGAGGCAAAGGGATTTGTACATGAGAACATTACAGGTTCAGCCGATATGATCTTTACGTATACTTTGGGGTTAATATGTCTTACTAGAGGTCGCTATTAACAGGGTGACCGGAAAGGCGTTTCCGGGTCACGACCAAGTATACGTGAACCTACAGGGTTGCACGTTTAACGGGTTAGAACACTAATTCGAATATGATTCGGATGTGGGTTCAATTCGGATAGAGATCCGAATAGACTCCTGTTGGGCCTCGGTCCACAAGACCCAAGTGAGAAGGTCTATATATATGGAGGCGAAGGGCTGAGGGGAGACTCTCGTGTTAACCACTAGCATAACCCTAGCCACCACCTCATGAGCCAAATCCTAGCCGCTCACGAGTGCTAGTACACTCGCGATCGATGTTCCAGCCCCGAACGTGGGGATACCGGTGGAGGCGCTGCTCGTTGCGGTGTTGATCGGCGTTAACAACCTATAGATTGGATCTGCTCATGGTGTGGTTGATCGCTTGGAGGAGACGATCTGTTCGAGACGATCGGCTAATTCCATTACTACCTTGACGCGCGTGGTTGGATCGGTTTCTCCAACTCTTCTTCCGCTGCACTGCGCGTCTAGTGGTAACAATCCATTATCCTTCCTTAGCTTGATGTCCTTGTGTGCGTGGTAGAAAAGTTTTGTTTTCTGCTTTCGTAGCCTACGCGCAATCCTTCAGGTCCTGGATTTGTTGCTCCGGGTCCCGACAGACATCCATGTGGGTATTTGTAGGCCCCACACACAAAACTAGTCATTGGGTCAAGATTTTAGCAAAATTAGCCTGCACTGGTCTGACCACTGACATATGGCTGATCGGACCGGCCCCCACTATAATGGCTAGAAAACTAGTTGTTACAGACTAGGTTGGTTTAACCACACACATAGTGATGTGGCGATGGCCCGATCTTCCGAGAGGTACTGATAAGTCGATTGTGGAGAACTCGACGTTGATGATCCAAAGGCTCCGACCAAAACAGATTGATCCCCTCGCAATCACTACACCACTGCTCCGATGGTTATCAGCCGTGTCGAACGCGGTTGACCTCGTGAAGAAGGCTATCTCCTGCAAGCGAATCGAGAACACAAGCAAGAGAGTAAAAGATGCAACCTGAAATTGTATCGCAAATAAAGATTAAGTTCACAAGTTGGGGTTCCTCAACCGGACGTGCGGTGAGACTGCTAAGCAGAATAAACTTTTGAGAAAAACCGAAGGAAAACTAAAGGGGTGCGACCTCCTTAAATAGGGGAGGGGGAAGCCACACTTAACTAATAAAAGGGGGTACGGTACTATTACAGGACTCGATTACAAGGCCCAAGGCCCACTTTGACTCAGACAGGAAAAGTAATGTAACTTGTTTTACCGTTTCTGATCGGCTCGGGTGGAATTCCGAGGTGAGACCAGATTCATCTGAAAGTAGACACTAAAATCTTTCTAACGAGTATTCACGGGTCCCGAGAACCTTATGGATCAAAAGTTATGGCCATTTGAAGTAGGCGTATCAAGCAGTCCGAATCTGAGTCAAACTCGCGAATATGAGCTGGATTGCGCTTGACGGTTCCACTTCTACACTTGAGCTCACGTGGTTCTTCTCCATGGTTCCTAAGAATAAGAAAATCACAAGTCTTAGGAAGTATCGAATTCTCAGCGAAAATATTATTGACTCCAAAAAACGAGTTTACCTGATAGTTGAGTTGACGAGCATGTGCCCGAGAAATTGGACCTTGCCCATCATTCATGGAAGCAGTAAAAGGAGTGTTCATATCAGTACAAGTGTTGTTCTCATCATCTTCTTCTTCCTGAATTGGAGTCGTCCTCGACTCAAGCTCATCTTGCATGCCATCCAACCCTCGGTCCAAAAGTTCTTGAACTTGTCGTTGAATTTTCTTAGTCTCCTCTGGATTGGTTCTATACGCCGCACGGTTTGGCCAAGTCGCTCCTGGAATTAAGTCAATTTGGTGTTTAATCCCTCTAATAGATGACAGTCTCGGGGGTTATTCAGCTGGAAACACATCCTCATATTCCTGCAAAAGGTTAGTGACAGTAGACGGCAAAGAGCTAGACACATCATTAAGTGAAAATAAAGCGTCTTTGCATATCAAAGCATTGCATGGCATATCATTGTCGACAATTTCAGCAAGATCAGATTTGGTTACCAGCATGACACAACCCTTTAATTTAATTCCCTCAGTCATAGAACTAGGTGCCAACTTCTCTTTCTTAGGTGAGAAAATGTTCTTCACTAATTGCTGATTTTCAGATTCATGTTCATGTTTCTTCCTTTCATTTGCAGCTATCTCTTTGTCGTATTACACAATTTCAGCAGGTGTTAAAAGATAGTAAAATTATTTTTTCCTTTGTGCATTAGAGAGTATTTATTACTTGTACCATGATGAGTTGCATCGGTATCAAATTCCCATGGACGACCTAATAAAAGTGAACAAGCTTGCATAGGCACTACATCGAAATCATCTACATCATGATAGGAACCAATGGAAAAATACACTCTCGTAGATTGTGTTACCTTCACCTTACCACTGTTGTTGAATCACTGAATGTGATATGGATGAGAATGTGCACGTGTGGTCAAGCCAAGCTTCTTGACCAAATCTAAACTCACCAAGTTATTACAACTCCCACGATCAATTATGACCGGCGGGCGGCTCCCCTCGACCCCGCTCACGATCGCCACGGGACCGCGTCGCGCACTTCCTTGTATAGCATCATGGGTTCACATCGTTAGGTAGAATGCGATTCTATGTCTAACTTGTTTTTGCAGGGAATGGTGTGAATAGTATGGCCCTATGGCTTATTGGAATGTATGAGATGTATGTGATGCATGTAACATTTGTTCATGGCCTGCGTGTCATGATTATTTCAGCTATTGTTAGCTGTATATATTGTATTTAATGACCTGCGTGTTGACCTTAATGCTTGAATCTATCTTTGTAATTTTCAATTTCTAGCTATTATAGGTAGTAGCCTAGTTTTGAGGTTATAAACTTTCAAGCATGGTGGCCTAAAGGAGTGATGTGGAGGATGGAGATCGTCTACACCTACATGGAGATGGATATCACCATTTTTGGTCCATACTACTTCACAGTTAAATGTGTTTATCTATGATATTATCTATCTTATTCTTATGCAATGATATATGTGATATGTTGCTTTGGTAGGATAGAATCCCTCTTAAAATTAGGTGTTAATGCCCTTCCATATGTTGCACCAAAAGATAATGATCACCGTATGGTAGGTCTACCAAAGTAGAGTGCCATCAGTTATCATAATTATTTGGGGTAGATGTCGGACATCTACATGCGGAAGCATTTGGTTTACTTAACAAGGTTCTCAAAATAGTTTTGGACCTTGGGGCATAGGTTGGGGTCAGGGCATATTGATGTCACCTAAAGTAGAGTCACATAGGGATATGATAAGCAAGGTGTTGCTTACCCATGTCACTAGTTTTCTAACCGTGATGCCAAATCTCACTAGGAATTAGTGAAATGAGGATCTTGACCCACTATGTAACTTAGAGGGAGTTTTTGTTGTAAAACTCATAGTGGGAGTCTTTTGTGAAATAGTTTAATAAAAGATGAACATAAACATAGTGCTAAACTTTGCATATTCTTGTGTTGTAGATCATGTCAGCTAACGCCGTATCCAGTACTTTTAATTTGCGATCTGTTCTTGAGAAAGAAAAACTCAATGGAACAAATTTTTTGGATTGGTATCACAACTTGAGAATTGTTCTCAAGCAGCAATGAGTATGTCCTTGAGTCTCCTTACCCCGAAGACTTGCCTGATAATGCTAATGTGGCTGCACGGAGAGCTTATGAGAAGCAAACGAATGATTACCTTGATGTGAGCTGTCTCGTGCTTACCACAATGTCCTCTGAGCTTCAGAAGCAATATGAGAACACAGATGCCTACAATATCATTGTGGGGTTACGTGGTATGTTTGAGAACCAAGCAAGAGCTGAGAGGTTCAACACTTCAAAGTCCTTATTTGCGTGCAGGCTTGCAGAAGGGAATCCCGTCAGCCCTCATGTGATTAAGATGATTGGCTACATTGAGAGTCTGGAAAAGCTTGGTTTTCCCCTTAGCCAAGAGTTGGCTACTGATGTGATTCTCCAGTCGCTTCCCCCGAGTTTTGAGCCATTCATACTAAACTATCACATGAACAACCTGGACAAGACCCTGGCTGAGTTGCATGGGATGGTAAAAGCTGCCGAGGAAAGCATTAAGAAAAGCAGCAATAATGTGATGATGATGCAGAAAGGCAAGGGCAAGCTCTATGTCAAAAAAAGCGCGGTCAAAAGAAAGTTAGCTCCTGATGCGATCGCGAGCAGTTTTAAGGCCAAGCAAGACAAGAAGGGCGCTGCTCATCCTGATGCAAATTATTTCTACTGTAAGCAATCAGGACATTGGAAAAGGAACTGCCCAAAGTACTTGGAGGGTCTTGAGAAGAAGAAGGGAAGTACGACTTCCACTCCAGGTATAAATGTTATAGAGATCAATCTTGCTACTTCATCCACTAATTCTTGGGTATTTGGTACCGGATCGGTTGCTCACATTTGCAAATCGTTGCAGGGGTTAAGAAGAAGTAGAAGTTTGAGGAGGAGCGAAGTGGATCTTCACGTTGGCAATGGAGCAAAAGTTGCTACGGTAGCTGTTGGCACCATGCCATTGTATTTACCTTCAGGATTAGTTTTGGAATTGAATAATTGTTATTGTGTTCTATCTCTTTCCAAAAATATTATTTCTGCTTCATGTTTGCAAGCAGAAGGTTATGACTTTAAACCTGTGGATAATGGTTGTTCTCTTTATTTCAAAGATATATTCTATTGTCATACTTCATTGGTGAATGGGTTATACGTTCTTACTCTTGAAGGGTCACTGGTCTATAACATTAATGCAAAGAGGCAACGTCCGAATGATTTGAATCCCACGTTTATTTGGCATTGTCGCTTAGGTCACATAAATAAGAAACGCATGCAGAAACTCCATAGAGATGGTATTCTGCACTCATTTGATTTTGAATCATTAGAGACATGCAAATCTTGTTTACTTGGCAAGATGACAAAGTCACCTTTCACCGGTCAAGATGAACGGACAAGTGACTTATTGGCACTCGTACATACTGATGTATGTGGACCAATGAGCTTAACAGCCAGAGGTGGTTTTCAGTACTTCATAACTTTTACTGATGACTTTAGTAGATATGGGTATATCTACCTGATGAAGCATAAGTCTGAATCCTTTGAAAAGTTCAAAGAATTCCAAAATGAAGTGCAAAATCATTTAGACAAGACAATCAAGTTTCCACGATCTGATCGTGGAGGCGAGTATTTGAGCCATGAGTTTGGCAATCATCTAAAGGATTCTGGAATTGTTCCACAATTGACTCCGCCAGGAACACCTCAATGGAATGGAGTATCTGAACGGAGAAATCGCACCTTATTAGATATGGTGCGCTCCATGATGAGCCAAATTGATCTTCCGTTGTCTTTTTGGGGGTACGCTCTTGAAACAGCCGCATTCACACTAAACAGGGTTCCATCAAAATCAGTAGAAAAGACACCATACGAGATGTGGACAGGACAACGTCCTAGCTTGTCTTTTCTTAAGATTTGGGGATGTGAGCCTTATGTAAAATGTTTACAATCTGATAAGCTCACTCCTAAATCTGATAAATGCTTCTTTATCGGGTATCTTAAAGAAACAAAAGGATATTACTTATATAATCAAGAAGAAGGTAAAGTGTTTGTCGCCCGGCATGGTGTCTTCTTAGAGAAAGAGTTTCTCTCAAGAAGGGATAGTGGGAGCATAGTACAACTTGAAGAAATTCGAAAAACACCTGAAAATATTTCAGCTCCTACAGAACCACAACAGGATGAACAAACTGTTGAATAACCTGTTGTGGAAACACTGGCACCACGCAGGTCAGAGAGGTCACGTCGTGCACCTGAGAGGTACATGTTCTTGACTACTCAATAACGGGACATATTGTTGTTAGACAACGATAAGCCTAAGACCTATGAAGAAGCAATGGTGGGACCAGACTCTGAGAAATGGCTTGAAGGCATGAGATCTGAAATTGAATCCATGCACAATAATCAAGTTTGAAACTTGGTTGATCCACCTGATGGTGTTAAAACCATTGAGTGCAAATGGATTTTCAAGAAAAAGATAGACATAGATAGAAATATTCACATCTATAAAGTGCGATTGGTGGTCAAAGTTTTCAAACAAATTCAATGTATTGATTATGATGAAACTTTTTCGCCCATCACAATGCTAAAGTCTATTCGGATCATTCTAGCGATTGCTGCATATTTCGACTATGAAATATGGCAAATGGATGTCAAAACAGCTTTCCTTAATGGAAATCTGAGTGAGGATGTGTACATGACACAGCCTACGGGTTTTGTCGATCCGCAATCAGTTGGAAAGATATACAAGCTCCAAAGATCCATTTATGGATTATAGCAGGCATCTCGGAGTTGGAACATTCGTTTTGATGAAGTAATTAAAGGGTCTGGTTTCATCAAGAACGAAGAATAGCCTTGTGTTTACAAAAATGCTAGTGGGAGCGCACTCGTATTTCTGGTCTTATATGTGGATGACATATTACTGATCGAAAATGACATGCCTATGCTCGAATCTGTTAAGTCTTCATTAAAAAATAGTTTCTCTATGAAAGATTTAGGAGAGGCAGCATATATTCTGGGCATCAAGATCTATAGAGATAGATCAAAAAGACTAATTGGATTAAGCCAAGATACGTACATTGACAAGGTGTTGAAAAGGTTCAACATGCAGGACTCCAAGAAAAGCTTTCTACTTATGTCACATGGTATAAATCTTAGCAAGAATCAGTGTCCTAGTACACCTGATGAGCGGGATAAAATGACTGCGATTCCATATGCTTCGGCTATTGGGTCCTTTATCTATGCCATGCTTTGTACACGTCCAGATGTATCGTATGCTTTAAGTGCTACGAGTAGATACCAGTCAAATCCAGGTGAAAGTCACTGGATTGCTGTAAAGAACATCTTGAAGTACTTGAGAAGAACTAAAGATGTGTTTCTCGTCTATGGGGGTGAGGAAGAGCTCGTTGTAAATGGTTACACCGATGCTAGCTTCCAAACTAATAAAGATGATTTTAGATCGCAATCTGGATTTGTGTTCTGCCTGAATGGCGGTGCGATGAGCTGGAAGAGTTCCAAGCAGGAGACGATTGCTAATTCTACAACAGAAGCCGAGTACATAGCAGCTTCTGAAGCTGCTAAACAGGATGTTTGGATCAAGATATTTGTTTCTGAGCTTGGTGTGATGGCTAGTGCCTCCAGCCCAATGGACCTCTACTGTGACAATAGTGGGGCCATTACACAAGCCAAGGAGCCTAAATCGCATCAGAAGTCCAAGCACACTTTACGGCGATTTCATCTCATCCGTGAGATAGTGAAGAGAGCCGATGTGAAGATATGCAAAGTACAAACGAATTTGAACATTGCAGATCCGTTGACAAAGCCGCTTCCCCAGCCAAAGCATGAGGCTCACACTAGGGCAATGGGTATTACATACCTACATGGTTGACTCTAGTGCAAGTGGAAGACTGTTAATGATATACCCTAGAGGCAACATGGAGATATTGTATATATCACATACTATGTTTATGATACATTACTTTGTTCCTTGAAATAGACATCATCATTATTGGCCAATGAGTATGTGACTTATTCATGAGACTTTTAATTGTAAAATGTTGCTATTTCTAAATGATCCCTAATCATATATCATATGAGGAACAAATATGATTCAAAGACAAAGATCAGCATATGTATTGATTGATAATTATGTCTCATGGATCATGGTATGGTGATACCAAATCAATTATATGGACATGTGTTAGTGAACATATGTTGGATAGACCTGCCATGAGACACTGCAGAGATTCCATGTATCATTAGTTGGTCTCAAGTAGTGTTTATGTAGAATCCTTAGACTTGAGATCATCATGGTTCTCAACATGCGTAGTAGCTTATTTTGGGACTACTAAACACTACTCCGTAACTGGTTAGTCATAAAATTAGTCTTTGGGTTTGCCATGAAACATGTAATGGGATATGAATGATCAAGATAGAATTTACCCCTCCTTATGGGAGAGATATCTCTGGGCCCCTCAATGTAATGGATTATGAAAGTGCATGGCCATGCCAAGGTGATTGAGTAGTCAATCACAAGTTTATAATCCATCACGGAATCGAGAGAGTGATTGAGCTATTAAGAGGATGACACAGGTCTCCCCTTGAGCTCAATCTATATCGTGAGGCAAAGGGATTCGTACATGAGAACATTACACGTTCAGCCGATATGATCTTTATGTATACTTTGGGGTTAATATATCTTACTAGAGGCCGCTATTAACAAGGTGACCGGAAAGGCGTTTCCGGATCACGACCAAGTATACGTGAACCTACAGGGTCGCACGCTTAACGGGTTGGAACACTAATTCGAATATGATTCGGATGTGGGCTCAATTCGGATAGAGATCTGAATAGACTCCTATTGGGCCTCGGTCCACAAGGCCCAAGTGAGAAGGTCTATATATATGGAGGCGAAGGGCTGAGGGGAGACTCTCCTGTTATCTTCTAGCATAACCCTAGCCGCCACATCCCGATCCAAATCCTAGCTGCTCACGAGTGCTAGTACACTCGCGATCGGCGTTCCAGCCCCGGACGTGTGGATACCGGTGGAGGCGCTGCTCGTTGCGGTGTTGATCGGCGTCAACAACCTATAGATTGGATCTGCTCGTGGTATGGTTGATCGCGTGGAGGAGACGATCTGTTCGGGACGATTGGCTAATTCCATTACTACCTCGACATGCGTGGTTGGATCGGTTTCTCCAACTGTTCTTCCGCTGCGCTGCGTTTCTAGTGGTAACAATCCATGATCCTTTCTTAGCATGATGTCCTTATGTGCGTGGTAGAAAAGTTTTGTTTTCTGCTTTCATAGCCTACGCGCAATCCTTCAGGTCCTGGATTTGTTGCTCCAGGTCCCGACAGACATCCGTGGTGGGTATTTGTAGGCCCCACACACAAAACTAGTCATTGGGTCAAGATTTTAGCAAAATTAGTCTGCACTGGTCTGACCACTAACATATGGCTGATCGGACCGGCCCCCACTGTAATGGCTAGAAAACTAGTTGTTACAGACTAGGTTGGTTTAACCACACACATAGTGATGTGACGATGGTCCGATCTTCCGAGAGGTACTGATAAGTCGATTGTGGAGAACTCGACGTTGATGATCCAAAGGCTCCGACCAAAACAGATCGATCCCCTCCCAATCACTACACCACTGCTCCGATGGTTATCAACCGTGTCGAACGCGGTTGACCTCGTGAAGAAGGCTATCTCCTGCAAGCGAATCGAGAACACAAGCAAGAGAGTAAAAGATGCAATCTAAAATTGTATGGCGAATAAAGATTAAGTTCACAAGTTGGGGTTCCTCAACCGGACGTGCGGTGAGACTGCTAAGCAGAATAAACTCTTAAGAAAAACCGAAGGAAAACTAAATGGGTGCGACCTTCTTAAATAGGGGAGGGGGAAGCCGCACTTAACAAATAAAAGGGGGCGCGGTACTATTACAGGACTCGATTACAAGGCCTAAGACCCACTTTGACTCAGACTGGAAAAGTAATGTAACTTGTTTTACCATTTCTGATTGGCTCGGGTGGAATTTTGAGGTGAGACCAGATTCATCTGAAAGTAGACTCTAAAATCTTGCTAACGAGTACTCACGGGCCCCGAGAAACCTTTTGGATTAAAAGTTATAGCCCATTTGAAGTAGGCGCTGTCAAGCAGTCCGAATCTGAGTCGAACTCGCGAATATGAGTTGGATTGGGCTTGACGGTTCCACTTCTACACTTGAGCTCACGTGGTTCTTCTCCATGGTTCCTAAGAACAAGAAAATCATAAGTCTTAGGAAGTATCGAATTCTCAGCGGAAATATTATTGACTCCTAAAAACGAGTTTACCTGATAGTTGAGTTGACGAGCATGTGCCCGAGAAATTGGACCTTGCCCATCATTCATGGAAGCAGTAAAAGGAGTGTTCATATCAATAGACGTGATGTCCTCATCATCCTCTTCTTCTTGAATTGGAGTCGTCCTCGACTCAAGCTCATCTTGCATGTCATCCAACCCTCGATCCAAAAATTCTTGAACTTGTCGTTGAATTTTCTTAGTCTCCTCCGGATTGGTTCTATACGCCGCACGGTTTGGCCAAGTCGCTCTTGGAATTAAGTCAATTTGGTGTTCAATCCCTCTAATAGATGACAGTCCCGGGGGTAGTTCAGCTGGAAACACATCCTCATATTCCTACAAAAGGTTAGTGACAGTAGACGGCAAAGAGCTAGACACATCATTAAATGAAAATAAAGCGTCTTTGCATATCAAAGCATAGCATGGCATATCATTGTCGATAATTTTAGCAAGATCAGATTTGGTTGCAAGTATGGCACAACCCTTTAATTTAATTCCCTCAGTCCTAGAATTAGGTGCTAACTTATCTTTCTTAGGTGAGAAAATGTTCTTCACTACTTGCTGATTTTCAGATTCATGTTCATGTTCCTTCCTCTCATTTGCAGCTATCTCTTTGTCGTATTGCACAATTTCAGCAGGTGTTAAAGATAGTAAAATTATTTTTTTCCTTTGTGCATTAAAGAGTACTTATTACTTCTACCATGATGAGTTGCATCGGTATCAAATTCCCATGGACGACCTAATAAAAGTGAACAAGCTTGCATAGGCACTACGTCGAATTCATCTATATCATGATAGAAACCAATGGAAAAATAAACTCTTGTAGATTGTGTTACCTTCACCTTACCACTGTTGTTGAATCACAGAATGTGGTATGGATGAGAATGTGCACGTGTGGTCAAGCCAAGCTTCTTGACCAAATCTAAACTCATCAAGTTATTACAACTCCCACCATCAATTATGACACGAACACAGCATTCCCTGACGATGAGGAACATCTGAAACAAATTATGGCGCTGTGGCTTCTCCGCTTGCTCTCTTTGAATACTCAACACCCGTTGCACAAGTATGGTTCTATAATTCTCCGTAGCAGCGGTACCTAATATTTCCTCCTCTTCGCTATGTTCCTCTGGATCATCATCATTACCTGCAAGGTTAGCTGCAAGAACATATTCATCCTCAACATCACTAGCACTTACATATCCACCATCTTCTGTCGCAATGTACGCTCGCTGACTTGGGCAATTTTTCATGACGTGTCCCATCCCTTTACAACAGTGGCATATGATTCCTGTCGTACGACCCGTAGAGGCAACCGATGAAGAGCTCTACGCTGGCGTCTGTACACTAGTGGATTTGCTCACCTCAGGTGCGCGTGATGGGGGTGACGGTGCTGCTGAACGCGTCCTACTCACGGAGGGGGTAGCAGACTGGAAAGTAGGAGATGGGGCTGACTTGGTTTGCCCCAGTGTCGACCTCGATGCAGAAGTACTTCCATAGTTGCTCCTATTTCATTGTTGTCTTCCCTGTAATTCTTTTTCTGCTAAATAAGCAAGCTGGAACAATCTATTGATATCATTCCTTGTAATCAATTATGTCCTGAATTTCACGCCTAAAGCCCTCATAAAAATGAGCCATCTTATCCTCCTCATCCTCTACAATATTACAACGCAGTATGCCTATTTGTAGTTCTTGATAATATTTCTCAACAGATTTATTACCTTGGTTTAAGCGCTGCAATTTCTTACGCATATCACGTTTAAAAGCAGGAGGAATAAATGTAGCACGCATAGCTACCTTCAATCTATTCCATATATCAGGTGCTAAACTGGAATTAACTACTTGACTCCACCAAAGGATAGCAAAATCTTTAAATTCACTAGTAGCTTGTCTGACTCTATGCACTTTAGGAACTAGATGGGCATTAAATTTTTGTTCAACTGTTATTTCCCAATCTAGAGAAACTTCAGCATCATAAACACCCGCAAAAGATGGTATGGTAAATTTAACTTTAGCAAATAGGTCATCATTAGCATGAGCATTGTGGTGCTGAAAATCATTATCTCCCATACCATGACGGTTGCGTTGTAGGCGGTTTCGTAGACGTACATCTTAAGCATCATAATTTCGTCTCTCATTATCATCTCCCACCTCAAAATCTTGGGATGCATCATGTTCATTCTCGCGTCCGTTGTTTGGTGGTCGATTCACCATTCTCTTAAGGCGTGTAGTGAGTGCTGTAATTCTCTCATTGATAGAGCGCTGCAATATATCCGTCGTAGCTTGAAGCTTCCTATCGATGTCCTCATTAATGGTAGTGCGTTGTTCATCCAAGAGCGTTATGACCTCTCCCTTTGCAACACCTACCATGGTTAGTAGAAAACAGAAGATAACACAAAGAAATTATCCCTATCAACTACTAGGTGATGGAAGGTGGAATCACACACTCTCAAACGTCTTGCCACACTCTTACATGTGTTCTTACCATTGCAAACAGTAGGTGGTACAACCGATGGCTGGTTCATGATACCTTGTTGAGCATGGGTACAATTACAAGAGAAAACCTGTGCAGATCAAGAGTAGGTAGAGCTTGGAAGGCATAATATGGTAGCAAAAGGATCAGCAATAATCAGTTCAGTAAATGCAAGTTGAAAGATTGTTCAAAATACTCGTCAAAGTTGCCGATCCTAGCCTAATCACAGCTAGCCAATCAAGCCCTATACAAGAAAGTGTATGTACGCACACGCAATGATCAATGTGACTTGATGTAAGCAAAGGAGAACCTCACAACAAATACTAGGAGAGACACTAGCCCACTACTCAAACTTCTTTCTAAGGGCACAACACTATTCGAAGGAGAGCACAAAACAACGGTATTGGCAAAACGCGAACAACCCTCTAGTTTGAGTAGATACAACAGCTAGTTTCAAACGATAAAAATGTAAAGTTTTATGTGGCTTATATATACTTATTTGAAAGGTTTCGACGAGATCTACAACTTTTTTCAACTGGACGAATCCCAAATTCCGAAGGGAAAGCCGAATAAAACACCAAAAATAAAAAGCCAAAATATTGCGACACGATTTTGGAGCTAAAGATGGCCGATTTTGGGGGTTTTGGAGGGTGACTGGCGCAAAAGTTCCAACTCTGTATGCAAAAGTTATACCCGTTTTACTGAATGGGGGGTCGGAAACGGACTCGAATTCGAATCGGTCTCAATTCAAACTGCTATAACTTTTGACCCCGATGCCAAAATTGCTCAAATTTTTTCTGGAGGCTTATGGATGTTTGAAGAAGTACTCCACCAAATTTCACTGGATTTGGAAAAGGTTTGATAACCTTTCAAATTTCCGACAGAGGGGGCACTCTTTGCTTCTTTTTTTTCTCTCTGCCCGAAACCCTAATTTTTTTTGTCATGGCAAGGGTTGGCAGCGGATGGGGGCGGTGGATGAGGGCAGCGGATGGGGGTCGCGGCAAGGATGGAAGGCGTGGCAAGGATGGAAGGTGCGGCAAGGATGGAAGGCACAGCAAGGATGGTGATTACAGCAAGGAAAATTGCGGCAAGGAATAATAACACACAACGACGAAGCTACACAAAGGAACACGAGATGCAACTAGACAATGACGAATTGGACTCTGACTAAACTAGTAATCAGCAACTTGAACATGAAAATGTAACAAAAAATTCAACGAGCAATACTAAAAAGAAAATTGCAATGGCACAAAGGGTGTTGGGACAGCGGAAGAATTATTTTTGTGGGCTAATTTTCTGGAGTTTTTAGGACAATGATCATAAACTAATCTAAAAAGGACGAATTACCTCATGGGCAACCGTTCCTCTGATACCACCTGATGTGACGATGGTCCGATCTTCCGAGAGGTACTGATAAGTCGATTGTGGAGAACTCGACATTGATGATTCAAAGGCTCCGACCAAAATAGATCGATCCTCTCGCAATCACTACACCACTGCTCCGATAGTTATCAACCGTGTCGAACGCGGTTGACCTCGTGAAGAAGGCTATCTCCTGTAAATGAATCGAGAACACAAGTAAGAGAGTAAAAGATGCAATCTGAAATTGTATTGCGAATAAAGATTAAGTTCACAAGTTGGGGTTTTTCAACCGAACGTGCGGTGAGACTGCTAAGCAGAATAAACTCTTAAGAAAAATCCAAGAAAAATTAAAGGGGTGCAACCTCGTTAAATAGGGGAGGGGGAAGCCGCACTTAACTAATAAAAGGGGGTGCGGTACTGTCGAGACCTGAATATGCAAATTCGGTCTCTCTGTGTAAACTGCACTAGTCCAGGATCACGCTAGTGCTCACAGTCAAACATAGATGTCATCACAGTCATACACACGACAATAATAAAGGAAAACTCGAATATCGATAAAATATCAGAGGTACGACCTTATGGCCAAGCTTACAATATCTCTAGCCGGAAGGGCTTAACAAAATAGCAGCGGAAATCCAAAATAAAACGTAGCGACCAATCGACAAGCCACAGGCTATCGAGTGGAGAACGAAGCCTAATCTGTGAAGTCGTCGTAGAACTCTCCTTCTGGAACCTCCTGCTGATAGTACTCCTCTCCCTCAACTGAGCAACATAGGCGTAAAGCCGTGAGTACATTGGCACTCAGCAAGTCGTTTGTAACAATAAATGCAATATAATATGCAAGGCTTACCAAAAGAGGGCTGAAAGGTTAATTTGCATAAAGGTATTTATTGATGAAATATATTAAATAACTTGAAAGCGAAAGTTAACTGAAAACAGTAACAATAGATAATCAAAGGAATAAACATGAACCACTTGTGAACACCAATTCACAAGTTTAAACCAACAGTGAACTACCTGTCCACTCCCAACATAAACCATCAAGTTATAAATGAAACACTAACCCTCGTGTGAAATCCCCGAGCACTGTCCATGACCGAGGACGCGGCTATTCGAATAGTTTTACACTCTGCAGAGGTTGCACAACTGTACCCACACGATGTGATTAGCCTAGGCCTAAGGAAATCACAACAAGGCCTTTACAATGCTCTATCCCAATGCAATCCTGCCCGCTAGGGTTTCGCATCACACCCCCCCTTGCGCCACATGGAAATCAGCAACCATGTCCATCACAATGGCAGAATTGAATTGAAATATTACAAATTAATCAGCCAGGTCCATCCCATAATAGACATGTGGTTTGCACGATTAAGCTCAGATTAATGGCGCACAAAGTTAAGTTCTTAACATTACCCGGGCGAGACTACCACATCCCCCAAAGTACAACTGTACTTCCCCCTTTACTGCACGATCACTCGCCCGAGTGCAAAACCAATTTGTATAACCAAGCCTACGTCACACCCATGACGTGGCACAAATTTTAATACACGTGGCACCAACCACAGTTCCATATGTCATTAAGTCAAATTAATAATTTAACATGTGTGATGAGATCAATCGTAAATATAAACCGGCTAAGCAATCTAATCGTACCAACCCATGTGATAAATAAACTAGCATCACTAATAAATTTCCCAACCTATGGTGACAATGGCATCATGGTATTCCAAAGTGTCAAGGAGGTATAATTTCAATTGGGACAATAACTACCTGTGCAAAGGTTTGAATAAAAATAGTAATGCAATGTAATTTAAAGCAAAATAATTAAATAATAGTTTGCAAAATTGGGTTCAACATGATCAATGGACACGACTTGCCTTCGTTATGCTCAGCGGGGTACTCCTAGTCTTCTGGCGCGAAACCTGCTTCTCCGGAATCCGAATCTAACGAGAGAGAAAACGACTGAAACAAAGAAACACATAAAATAATAAGCAAAAGAACTCCAAAATTCACAAAACCAGAACCAGCAGCTAGAGCTCGATTTTAGATGAATTTAGAAAAAAGAACGGGGTCAATCGGAGCTAGGACGGAGGAGAACGGGCTCCCGGAAAATTAATTCTAAAATTAATTCGGGAAAATCGAAAAAGTTACTGTGCTGTGGACCCGGTCCACGAAATTCCGAGTCCACCGTGGACTCGGTCCACGTAACAGTGCACGGGGGAGAGAGGATGCTGACGCGGCGGGGCTGCGGCGTGGCGCGGCGCATATGCTGCCACGTGTCACCGGTGACGTGGCGGTGACGTGGCTGCCACGTGGCTCGGGGGACGGCTCGGGGCTGACGTGGCGTGCCACGTGTCATGCCACGTGGACTAGGGCTGACGTGGCACGCGCTGGTGCTGCCACGTGGCTAGGCTGAGCAGGCGGCTCAGGAGCGGGCGGCGACGGCTTGATCCGACGGCGGCGCAGCGGCACGCGGCACGATCTGACGCCGGTCCAGATCCGAGCGATCTGCGAGGATCTGCGCGCGCGCGGCGCGGCGACGGCGGATCGGCGGCGCGTGGCGGCTCGCCGCGCGGCGTCGCGCGGCGCGCGCGCGCGCGCGGGCGGGAAGATGGCGACGCGTGGCGGGCGCGAAGCGGATCGGCGACGCGTGGCGCGCGCGCGCGCGCGCCGCGCCGCGCGGTGCGCGGCGCGCGCGCGCGGATCGGTGACGCGAGGGGCGGCGGGGTGCGGGTTCGCGACGGGCGGGCGACGCGCGGCGGCGAGGAGGGAGGCGGCGACGGCTCACCGGCGAGGTCTTCGGCGACGGCGACGGCGACGGCGCGCGGAGGAGGGACGCGACGGCGGCGGTAGCGCGACGGCGGAGCGGCTCCGGCGACGGCGCGGGCACGAGGACGAAGGCGAGGGCGGCGGCGACGAGTTCGTGTGACGGGCACACGAACCGAGTGACGAACGCGAGTTTTAACACGCGAACCGAGGAGTTCGATCCGGTTACGGGCGACGGTTGCGACGCGGACGGGTTAGACGGCTAGGATGTGGCCACGCGGCAAGATCGGACGGCGGGGACGCGATTAGGGTTAGGGTTAGGGTTCGCGCGGGCGCGGGGAGCGGACGGCTGCGATCGCGCGGGCGCGCGATCGGGCGGCCGAGGGCGCGGCGGGGCGCGGGCGGCGACGGCGTTGGCGGTGCCGCCGCCGCGCCGGGCAGCGATGCGCGACGCGTGGCGCGGCGGATCGGGCGGCGAAGCGGCGGAGTGCGCGGAAAGGGTACGCGCGCGCGCGGCGCGGTATGGGCGACGCGTGGCGGAGGGAGGGAGATCGGGCGGCTGAGGTTAATTTCTTTTCTTTTCTTTTTCCAGAAATTCAAATAAACTTCTAAAAGCTCTAGAAAATAGCAAATAAATCCCAAAAATTCACCAAAAATACCAGAAAATTCCTTGAGACCTGAGGAACACAAATAAAATATTTCCCATTTATGTTAATGTTTATTTTAATCATATTAAATTATTTAAAACTTTAAAAATTCATTTGAAGCTTCAATTAATTTCAGAAAATTCCAGAAAATTCATTTTTAAAATCCAGGCTTTAAAAATCTCAGAAAAACAGGATGTTACAGGTACTATTACAAGACTCGATTACAAGGCCCAAGGCCCACTTTGACTTGGACTGAAAAAGTAATGCAACTTGTTTTGCCGTTTTTGATCGACTCGGGTAGAATTTCGAGGTGAGACCAGATTCATCTGAAAGTAGACTCCAAAATATTTCCAACGAGTACTCACGGGCCCCGAGAAATGTCGAGACCCGAATATGCAAATTCGGTCTCTCTGTGTAAACTGCACTAGTCCAGGATCACGCTAGTGCACACAGTCAAACATAGATGCCATCATAGTCATACACACGACAATAATAAAGGAAAACTCGAATATCGATAAAATATCAAAGGTACGACCTTATGGCCAAGCTTACAATATCTCTAGCCGGAAGGGCTTAACAAAATAGCAGCGGAAATCCAAAATAAAGCGTAACGACCAATCGACAAGCCACAGGCTATCGAGTGGAGAACGGCCCTAATCGTGAAGTCGTCGTAGTACTCCTTCCGGCACCTCCTGCGATAGTACTCCTCTCCTCAAGCGAGCAACATAGGCGTAAAGCCGTGAGTACATTGGTACTCAAGAAGTCGTTTGTAACAATAAATGCAATATAATATGCAAGGCTTACCAAAGGAAGGCTGAAAGGTTAATTTGCATAAAGGCATTTATTGATGAAATATATTAAATAGCTTGAAAGCGAAAGTTAATTGAAAACAGTAACAATAGATAATCAAAGGAATAATCATGAACCACTTGTGAACACCAATTCACAAGTTAAACCAACAGTGAACTACCTGTCCACTCCCAACATAAACCACCAAGTTATAAATGAAACACTAACCCTCGTGTGAAATCCCCGAGCACTATCCATGACCGAGGACGCGGCTATTCGAATAGTTTTACACTCTGCAGAGGTTGCACAACTGTACCCACACGATGTGATTAGCCTAGGCCTAAGGAAAATCACAACAAGGCCTTTACAATGCTCTACCTCAATACAATCCTGCCCGCTAGGGTTTCGCATCACACCCCCCCTTGCGCCACATGGAAATTAGCAACCATGTTCATCACAATGGCAGAATTGAATTGAAATATTACAAATTAATCAGCCAGGTCCATCCCATAATAGACATGTGGTTTGCACGATTAAGCTCAGATCAATGGCGCACAAAGTTAAGTCCTTAGCATTACCCAGGCGAGACTACCACATCCCCCAAAGTACAACTGTACTTCCCCCTTTACTGCACGATCACTCGCCCGAGTGCAAAAACCAATTTGTATAACCAAACCAACGTCACACCAATGACGTGGCACAAATTTTAATACACGTGGCACCAACCACAGTTCCATATGTCATTAAGGCAAATTAATAATTTAACATGTGTGACGAGACCAATCGTAAATATACACTGGCTAAGCAATCTAATCGTACCAACCCATGTGATAAATAAACTAGCATCACTAATAAATTTCCCAACCTATGGTGACAAAGGCATCATGGTATTTCAAAGTGTCAAGGAGGTATAATTGCAATTGGGACAATAACTACCTGTGCAACGGTTTGAATAAAAATAGCAATGCAATGTAATTTAAAGCAAAATAATTAAATAATAGTTTGTAAAATTGGGTTCAACATGATCAAGGGACACGACTTGCCTTCGTTATGCTCAGCGGGGTACTCCTGGTCTTCTGGCGCGAAACCTGCTCCTCCGGAATCCGAATCTAACGAGAGAGAAAACGACCGGAAACAAAGAAACACATAAAATGACAAGAAAAAGAACTCAAAAATTCACAAAAACAGAACCAACAGCTAGAGCTCGATTTTAGATGAATTTAGAAAAAAGAACGGGGTCAATCGGAGCTAGGACGGAGGAGAACGGGCTCCCGGAAAATTAATTCAAAATTAATTCGGGAAAATTGAAAAAAGCTACTGTGCTGTGAACCCGGTGCACCAAATTCCGAGTTCACCGTGGACTCGGTCCACGTAACAGTGCACGGGGGCGGCGGGCTAACGCGCGGGCGCGCGTGGCAAAGAACATATCTTGCCACGTGGCGCTCTTGGCGTGGCGGTGGCGTGGCGCCACGTGGCTCGGGGGAGGCGGCTAGGGCTGACGTGGCGCTGACGTGGCATGCCACGTGTCGTGCCACGTGGCCTAGGGCTGACGTGGCACGCGCTGGTGCTGCCACGTGGCTAGGCTGAGCTGGCGGCTCGGCGCGGCGGCGTCGGCGAGATCCGACGGCGGGAGGCGACACGCGGCGGTCGAGCCCTCGGCCGGTCTCGAGCGGCAGCGAGGATTGCGCGGCGCGGCGGCGGCGACGGCGATTGGCGGCAGCGTGGCGGCTCGCCGCGCGCGCGCGCGCGCGCGCGCGGCGCGCTGGCGGCGCGCGAACGGCGCGGGGAGCTCACCGGCGGCGACGCGGCGGCGGCTACTGCTCCGGCGACCTCGGGCGACGGCGGAGACGCGGGACGGCGGCGGCGGAGCGGCTCCGGCGACGGCGGCGGGCGCGAGGGCGAGCGGAGGCGGCGGCGAGAGTTCGTCGATGCGTGCACGCGAACCGAGGACGGCCGACCGGTTTTATCACGCGAACCGAGGAGTTCGATCCGGTTACGGCTACGGCGCGGACGCGGACGGGTTAGACGGCTAGGATTGGGCCACGCGGCGAGATCGGACGGCTGGGAAAGGTTAGGGTTAGGGTTAGGGTTCGCGCGGGCGCGGGGGCGAACGGCTGTGATCGCGCGGCGCGCGATCGGGCGGCCGAGGCGAGGCGAGGCGCGGCGCGCGCTGCGCCGCCATGTGCCGCTGTCGAGATCGCGACGTGTGGCGCGCAGCGGGATCGAGCGGCGAAGCGGCGCGCGGGAAAGGGTACGGCGGCGGCGGCGGCGGGATGGTTGATGCGTGGAGGAGAGAGGGAGATCGGGCGGCGGGGATTAATTTCTTTTCTTTTCTTTTTCCAGAAATTCAAATAAACTTCTAAAAGCTCTAGAAAATAGCAAATAAATCCGGAAAATTCACCAAAAATACCAGAAAATTCCTTGAGACCTGAGGAACACAAATAAAATATTTTCCACTTATGTTAATGTTTATTTTAATCACATTAAATCATTTAAAACTTTAAAAATTCATTTGAAGCTTCAATTAATTTCAGAAAATTCCAGAAAATTTATTTTTGAAATCCAGGCTTTAAAAATCTCAGAAAAACAGGATGTTACAAGAAACCTTCTGGATCAAAAGTTATGGCTGTTTGAAGTAGGCGCTGTCAAGCAGTCCGAATCTGAGTCGAACTCGCAAATATCAGTTGGATTGCGCTTGACGGTTCCACTTCTACACTTGAGCTCGCATGGTTCTTCTTCATGGTTCCTAAGAACAAGAAAATCACAAGTTTTAGGAAGTATCGAATTCTCAGCGGAAATATTATTGACTCCTAAAATCGAGTTTACCTGATAGTTGAGTTGACGAGCACGTGCCCGAGTAAGTGGACCTTGTCCATCATTTATGGAAGCAATAAAAGGAGTGTTCATATCAGTAGAAGTGATGTCCTCATCACATAGGGTCCGGTCATACCACAGGCCGGTCGGACCGCACAAACAACTCCAGTCAGACCGCTCGGCTAAAACCACATGACGCACCAAAAACATGCTCTTTTAAAAAAAGATACCTACTACCTAGAGTTGGTCTAACTGCTAGCATGTCTGATTGCTTGCACAGAGCTAGTCTACTCCTACAACTAGGGCATGGGCCCTAGTATACCTCAAAAAAGACTTGTGTGAGAACCTAAGTTAAGAGCTTATCGCTATGATCGATCCCGGTGAACTATGGGATTATCTAATTGAAAGGTTCAATAATGTGCATTGGCAAACTCTATCTAGTGAGAGCTACAACCAGTGGATGTCTATGATGATTCAAGATTATGAATCTATGAACTCATACAATGTGGACCTCATGAAAGTTGTAAGTACCCTAAGTATGTTTGTGAGATACATGCCTAAGGGAGAACTAATTGATCATACTCTCCAGAATCTCCATCTGGAGAATGTTCGACTCGGGTGATCTTGAGAGAAAGGAACTTTGGGAACCACTATCACCTGATGGGCATTCTATGTGAGATAGAACATGCAGGTAGGCTACACCTCAAAAGGCCTTCCACATCTAGCTCTAGCGCTAGGAGGATTGGTGGAGCAATTGAGCAAAGGTTCAAAAGGAGAGGCACAAGAGGTAATCGTAGGGATAGGAGGATCATCAAAGCATCTCCTCACTACACCTCTGCGAGTGAGACAAATGGTAGTAGGAACCAAGGTGAGAGCCAGCAGAGGGCTACTCAAACTAGGAATTAGGCATGTATGCTATTTCCAGAGGATATGGAGAGTCCGAAGAATTATTCTCTATTATCCACTTAAAATCAGGAGTCAACTCATGATATGTTTAGGATGGTGTTATCATATAAAACACTAAATTTTGTGAAACTTATGGATCTTGTGATTGTATTTCTATATGGGTCAGTAGATAATGAAATCTATATAAAGATTCCAGAGGGATTGAAAGTCCCACATATGATCGAGAATGATTATCACAACACGTATAGTGTCAAATTACAAAGGTCATTATATGGATTATAATAGTCAGGTCGTATGTGGCACAACTGACTAAGTGAATTCCTTTTCCAAAAGGGATATGTAAACAATGAAGTATGTTCATGTGTATTTCTAAGTATGTCTAGGAGTGGATTCTGCATCTATGTATGTTGATGATTTAACATAATTAGAAACACAAAGGGCATTCTTGAAGCAAGCTTGTACTTAAATACAACGTTTCAGATGAAATATTTAGATAAAATCAAATATTGTCTCAGTGGCATGTTTTTACAATAGACCACCTACACCAACAAAGTGTTGGAGAGATTTAATCTTGGTAAATGACATCCATTGTGTACAACCATGTTCCTCAAGTAATTGGAAGTGGGGAAAGATCCATATGAATCTAGACAAGAGAATAAGGATATATTAGGGTCCGAAACTCTATGGCTTAGTTTTATTGGATATACCTTGCCAATTATACAAAACTTGATGTTGCATTTGCAGTAAATTGTTTGGCAAGATATAGTTCTAAGCCTATGAAGAGGTATTGGAATGGAGTAAAAATAATCCTCATATACCTAAACGGTACAGTCGATCTTGGACTCTATCATCCCAAGGGTGAAGATATAAAACTAACAAGTTACTTAGAAGCTGGTTATCTTTTGTATCCTCATAATATCAAATCATAGACAGGATATGTCTTTCTAAGTGGATGTATAGCTATCTCTTGGAAATCCGTAAAACAATTGATTGTTTCTACAAACTAATCATTCTGAGATTGTTATACTACCTAAGATGACTCCATAGTGTATATGGTTTAGAAGACTAATTCATCATATCCAAAAGTTTTGTGACGTAGAGATGGATAAGACTCCAACAGTCATCAATGAGGATAATGCAATTTACGTTGCACAGATGAAGAATAACTATGTCAAACGCACATGACAAAGCATATACTCCCGTAGCATTTCTAAACCATAGAAATACAACAAATCCAACCAAACAAGTAAGAATCTTGTAGAATTGTTCACTAAGTCTTTGCCAGGATCAAGTTTTGTGAAACATGTCCGTGGCA